>CM031628.1:50438337-50441438 GCA_018398815.1 Conus ventricosus | reverse complement strand
TGTTTGAACAGTGCTGCGCGATGTGTTTTTGGATCCTTTTATCGTGCTTGTGCTGCATCTTTCTCTTTGGTTCCCCTTCGCCGGTTGCATGTTGAACAAAATTCCAATCTTTCTCTTCTGTCGTTTTAAGTCGCCTGGAAACCAGGCTCCAGCCTGTCACTCTCAGTCTGTCCACACCTCATCGTCTTCGTCCTCGTATCACTCTGAACCCCTCAGTCTGTCCACACCTCATCGTCTTCGTCCTCGTGTCACTCTGAATGAACCCCTCAGTCTGTCCACACCTCATCGTCTTCGTCCTCGTGTCACTCTGAATGAACCCCTCAGTCTGTCCACACCTCATCGTCTTCGACCTCGTGTCACTCTGAATGAACCCCTCAGTCTGTCCACACCTCATCGTCTTCGTCCTCGTGTCACTCTGAATGAACCCCTCAGTCTGTCCACACCTCATCGTCTTCGTCCTCGTGTCACTCTGAATGAACCCCTCAGTCTGTCCACACCTCATCGTCTTCGTCCTCGTGTCACTCTGAATGAACCCCTCAGTCTGTCCACACCTCATCGTCTTCGTCCTCGTGTCACTCTGAATGAACCCCTCAGTCTGTCCACACCTCATCATCGTCATCCTCGTGTCACTCTGAATGAGCCCCTCAGTCTGTCCACACCTCATCATCGTCGTCCTGCAGCTGACATCCATATCTACAAATTCGCTTCTTGTAGGCCCAAACCGTACGGCCAACGTTCTTCTTTCTAACATCCACATGTACAGACTTCCTACTTTTGGGCCTAAATCCTACGGCCAACGTTTCCCTTTCATACTTGGGTCCCTCCATCTGTAACCAGCTCCCTTTCTCTGTTCGCCAAGCAGACCTGGCCACAAGTTGTACAGCTTCCCTCAAATTGTACCTTCCAAGAGGCGTTCTGATCCTTACCCATCACCCCTTTATTTAGTTTACGTCTCCTCTGACTGTTGGGTATGGTGTGTGTGTGTGTGTGTGTGTGTGTGTGTTTGTGTTTGTGTGTGTGTGTTTGTGTGTGTGTCTGTGCAAGCTTGTCCGTGTGTGTGCATTTGAAATGTACGTGCTCAGCGACATTGTTGACCAAATTTTGTTGGATCAACTTATTATGACTTATGTATTGGGCATTTAACAGCAGCAGCAGCAGCGGCAGTAGAACTAGTACTAGTGGTGGTGGTGGTGGTGGTGGTGGTGGTGGTAGCAAGGGTAGTAGCAAAATAACTCTGTCACTTTTGCACACGCGCATTCATGACAGCATTTACTCCATACGCACACGCAATCTTTCCAATCAACCAAAAGGCGCACTACCGAATGTTTTTTCTTCTCCCCCTCTCCTTCGGGAAAACACTTTACTAAATCACATCAAACACGTTATAAACAAATTTTATACATGTAGCACTCTTTCCACTGAGAGGCAAACTAATTCACTCAAGACTTCATAAAGTCACGGCCTCCACACAACATTGGCCCACAAACTCCAGACCAGGAAAATAAGTGATTCTTTCACTCCTTGATGCTATGCCTGCATCAAACACAAGTCTTCATACTATCATGATTCCCTGTCTCTCTCAGACATCATCTCGCCCCCTCGATTTCTCCCGTCCTGGAGATATGACTTCCGACTCCTCTCCCTCGACTCTTCTTGTCACTGGAGAGATGAGTTCCAACTCCTCTCCCTCGTCTTCTCCTGTCCCTGGAGAGATGACGAGTTCCCGACTCCTCTCCCTGGAGTCCTTAATTCCTGGGGCTGCCTACCGGTGTGTTCCTCACACCATGGCCATCTTCAACCACCTCACGGGGTGAAAGGTGAAGGGTGAAGGGCGAAGGGTAAAAGGGTGAAGGGCTGGTAATGACTGGTCAGCAGCGAGGACCAACGTCCTGACAGGTTCGAGTCTCTAGGCCATCTGCTGGGTTAAAACTGATTCTTTCCTTCCTCCTCCTAGTGAGTGCATACTCAGTGTTCAAAACACATGACCAGCACCTTACCAGCCCTTGTTAAACTATCACTCAGTGGTCACTTTCACCCAGTGACCACCCTTGTTTCTTTACTGAGTCATACTCACAATTATTTGGGGATGCCCGCTACACTAGTCAAGCCACATGAATATCCTTCCTTTTTAGTAGTGGCATGGGGAAATGATTCATATCACTAACTACATGTGATGGAGCGTCACATGCCTTGATGTGAGGCTACGTCACATGACAAACTCCATCAGGAATAGCAGAACTAGAAATAGCAGTACTCTTTGTAAGTGAAATATAATACTGATAATTGCAGTGGGTGTAGTGTTGCTAGTAATTACTGCCACAGTTATAATTTTCTTTTTCATGTCTCTCAGTGCTATGATTCACAGTGAAATCCTTTTTCTTCTTTTTTTCCTTAACTGATCCTGTTCCCGTTTCCCACCCCACGCCCCACGCCCTCTCCTTCTACCCTCTTCCTCCTTTTTTTCAGTACAACCGCACTAATTGGCACACATCTTTTATCTGCCTTTTTGTTGTTGTTTTTTCACAAAATGTGAAGCAAGTATGGGATATGGAATGAGTTATTCAGCATTGAGAATAGCCATATCCAAACGCTTTGCATTCCACAAACAAAAATTCATTAAGGTCGATTTCACAATCAATTTGAATCTATCTGTTCGTTTGAAGAGTTTCAAATTCGATTCTGACAGGGTTTGATATGGTTTACATGAAATGAGGTTTGAAGGGGGTGTCAGTACAATCAGATTGTGACTACATTCTGACAGGGTTTGATATGGTTTGCATGAAATGAGGTTTGAAGGGGTGTCAGTACAATCAGATTGTGACTACATTCTGACAGGGTTTGATATGGTTTGCATGAAATGAGGTTTGGAGGGGGTGTCAGTACAATCAGATTGTGACTACATTCTAACAGGGTTTGATATGGTTTGCATGAAATGAGGTTTGAAGGGGGTGTCAGTACAATCAGATTGTGACTACATTCTAACAGGGTTTGATATGGTTTGCATGAAATGAGGTTTGAAGGGGGTGTCAGTACAATCAGATTGTGACTACATTCTAACAGGGTTTGATATGGTTTGCATGAAATGAGGTTTGAAGGGGGTG
>CM031628.1:50398337-50428337 GCA_018398815.1 Conus ventricosus | reverse complement strand
CGGAGACCCGTGCGAGGGCAGTTTCTCGCTTTTCCACTGCAGTTGTTTTCTTTAAACATTTCGTGGATCTGAGCCTTAGGTCCTTCATTTTCTCCCCCTCCTTTCATGTTTACCCTTTCCATTACCGCCCATACCCCCTGTAATGCATTATTCATTTTTCCATATTCCCCGTTCTCTTACGTCATAAGCTAGTCACAAAAAGTTAAGGGCCGCCTTAGATTTTGGGGTACTCTAAGTAATGGGTCTGAATGCTCGTAAAACAAAGCGCAGCGTGTTTCATTCTGAGCTATTCTGACAGCTCACACACCACACTGTATGACCGAAATAATCTTTCAGACGACGCATTTTCGGGTCGAGAATATGCGCTCAGCCAAAACAACCAAAAATCCGTGAATAATGCATGAAGTTTGGCCAGGCGCAGATTACACAGCAGTTTTGAATTGAGAAATCGGCACAGTGCACGTGCAAGGCCTGCCTATGTTGAACACTTTTCAATGACAATTTGCCTGCGGTGGGTATAAAATGACCGCTAATCGGGGCTGCAATAACCATGCCTCCAAGACGAAAACTGTCAACACTAGATCACGGCCGGGCTCTGGGATGGCTCCAAGATGGCATTTCTGGAAGAGAGGTGGCAAGACGTCTGGGAGTGAGCCACTCAGTCATTCAACGCCTTCACTAGCGATACCAAGACACTGGAAGAGCCGAGGAACGACCACGCTCAGGGCAGCCAAGAATCACCAACGGGCAAGACGATCGCTACTTGATGCTGACAGCAGTCCGCAGCAGAACCATCAATGCAACCACTCTGAGACAGGAGCTGAGAAGAACGACTAACATCAACGTAAGTCGCCAGACCGTCCGAGGTCGCCTTCACAGTTTCAACCTCCGCTCAAGAAGGCCCGCCGACCGTCTCCCACTAACACAGCACCATCGACAGGCCAGAAGGAGGTGGTGTCGACGTCATCAGCGATGGACGAGCAGCAATGGAGCACCATCCTCTTCACCGATGAGTCAAGATTCTCCCTGTCCCGAAATGATGGCCGGGTACGCGTCTGGCGTCGTCCAGGGGAGAGGCTTGCTGATGGCTGTGTTCGTGAGCACGATTGCTATGGAGGCGGCTCCCTGATGTATGGGGAGGCATCCACCTTCATGGCAGGACACCCCTTCACCTTGTGCCAGGCAGACTTACTGGCGTAAGGTACAGAGATGAAATCGTGAGGCCGTTGATTATCCCCACTCTGCAAGCCATGGGACCCGGTGCCACCCTCATGGACGACAACGCCACTCCACACCGCGCCCGTGTGGTGAACGACTACCTGAGGCAGCAGCAGGTTCCACGAATGGACTGGCCATCGCGTTCGCCTGATTGAACCCTATTGAGAACTTTTGGGACCATCTGGAACGCCGCGTCCACGACAACCACCCTCCTCCTGTTGACCTCCACCAACTGTTCCAATTTCTGCTGCAGGAGTGGAACGCCATGCCTCAACAGACCCTTGTGACTCTGATCCAGTCCATGAGGCCTAGACGCGTGGAATGTGTGGGGCAAATGGCGGACATACGCACTACTGAAGCTTTTCAATAAACTTTCTTGTGAATTGTCAATTTTGTGATTTTCAAAAAGAGGGGTTATGATGTTTGATCCTTGATTTTGTCCAGAAAAACTGAATTGACACAATTGCAATGGCATTGACATGAAAGCTAAAGACATGAAATAAACTACGGTACAAGCTGTTTTCCTGTGCGTTATGTCGTTTTATTTTGGTGAGAGTTTTTCTGTCTGGCCCTTAACTTTTTGTGACTAGCTTATTTGGTCTTTTCCCACTGCCCCTCCAACCTTTGAAGTCCTGCACCCCCCCCCCCCCCCCCCCCCCCCCCCCCCCTTCCCCTTTCATTCTTCTCTGCCACAAACAGTTCCTTTCATACACTGCTGACATATTCTTCTGCATCGCTACGAACTTACGATACAGTCATTTCCATTGTTACCCCTTGTTTTCTTTTGGTAGTAGGACGGACCTACCATATTAAACTCCATGCAGTTCTCCCCCTCCTAACCCCACCCGTCCTTTCTCATTCTTATGTTCTTCTCCCATCCATCATCCATGCTATAAAACTATTCTTCCTTCAGAGCAGCTTTCATCAGTTTCGCGTTGACTTCTCACATCCATTGATCTTCGTTCTACTATTCTTCACTCGTCCATCTCGCGTTCCCAGTTCCAGATATTATTCCCGTGCTCTCTTCTTCCCATCTTGCTCTTCATTTATTATCGTCATGTTCTGCCCCCGTCCTGCTATCAGCATGTATATGTTCCCCTTGCCTCATCGTGTCAACTGTTTATTATCAAAGCGTTCGTGTCCTCTCATTTCGTCTCATTTTGCTGATTGTGGCCACACTACTTTGTCGCTGTCCTGTTTGTATAAAGGCCATCATTCTGTGCTGATTGTGGCCACAACTACTTTGTCGCTGTCCTGTTTGTATAAAGGCCATCATTCTGTGCTGAGTGTGCCCCCTACTACTCTGTCGCTGTTCTGTTTGTATAAAGGCCATCATTCTGTGCTGATTGTGGCCACAACTACTTTGTCGCTGTCCTGTTTGTATAAAGGCCATCATTCTGTGCTGAGTGTGCCCACTACTACTCTGTCGCTGTCCTGTTTGTATAAAGGCCATCATTCTGTGCTGATTGTGGCCACAACTACTTTGTCGCTGTCCTGTTGTATAAAGGCCATCATTCTGTGCTGAGTGTGGCCACTACTACTCTGTCGCTGTCCTGTTTGTATAAAGGCCATCATTCTGTGCTGATTGTGGCCACAACTACTTTGTCGCTGTCCTGTTTGTATAAAGGCCATCATTCTGTGCTGAGTGTGCCCACTACTACTCTGTCGCTGTCCTGTTTGTATAAAGGCCATCATTCTGTGCTGAGTGTGCCCACTACTACTCTGTCGCTGTCCTGTTTGTATAAAGGCCATCATTCTGTGCTGAGTGTGCCCACTACTACTCTGTCGCTGTCCTGTTTGTATAAAGGCCATCATTCTGTGCTGAGTGTGCCCACTTACTACTCTGTCGCTGTCCTGTTTGTATAAAGGCCATCATTCTGTGCTGATGTGCCCACTACTACCTGTCGCTGTCCTGTTTGTATAAAGGCCATCATTCTCACGCTGTTCTCGTTCCTTCCCTTTCCCATCCGTCTTTCGTTCATCTGGGTCACAACTCTTCCACCCATCATTTGGCTTTTCCCGTGTTCTCTTTCCCATCAGTCCAACATTCATCATTTCTCACATCCACCTCTCCCCCCCCCCCCCCCCCCCCCCCCCCCCCCCTTCAAGTCCCCTTAGTCCAATATTCATAATTTACGCATTTTTCTCCAGTCCAACATTCTCATTTTCACGTTTCCCCCGGTTCAACATTTATTTGTTCTCACCTTTTTACACAGTCTAACATTGGTCATTCTCTTGTCCCCACCCACACCCCTCCCCCTTCAGTCCAATATTCATCATTTCCAACCTTCCATTTCCCCTTAATACACCCACACACACACACACACACACACACACACACACACACACACACACACGTGCGCGCGCGCGTGTGCGCGCGCGCGCACAAAGACACACACACGCACGCACAAACACACACACACACACACACACACACACACACACACACACACACACACACACACACACACCACCACACACACACACCTCCGTTCAACATTGACCATTCACATGTTTTACCCTACTCAGTCATTCCTCCTTCTCACCTTCTCCAGCAGTCCAACCTTCATCATTGTTACGTGTTCTCTCAGTCCAGCATTATTTCTCTCCCCCCCCCCCCCCCCCCAACTCCCCTCTTTCCTATTCAACATTCATCACTCTCTTGTTTTACCCTATTCAAACATTTAGCATTCACACACACACACACACACACACACACACACACACACACACACACACACACACACACACACACACATCCCCTTCAAACATTCGTCGTTCTCTAATTATTCACCAGTCCATCATTCATCACTTTTAAGATTTCCCCTGTCGTAAATTCATTCATCTCACCTGTTTCCCAACTCCAGCTTTCATCATTCTCACATTTTACTCCAGTCTAACATTCACCATTTCCACGTTTTCCCCTGTCCAGCATCGTCCTTCCTACGTCTACCTGGTCCAACATTCATTATTCTCACGTTTTCCGCCACGCCAAATGCTTCGTTTTCATGTTTCTTCCATCCAGTGTGCATCATTCTCCCATCCCACTTTCGTCTTCCTCTCCTTTTTCCACTATATATTTATCGTTTCCCTTTGGTTTTTTAAATCATTCTCACATTATTTTCACGTCCCGTTCATCATTTATCGTTCTCACGCTCTGATCCCGTCAGCCATTCATTGTGTTCACATTCTCCACCGGTCAGTCAGTCATTTTCACGTTCCTCTGATATCAGTCATTCATTGTGTTCACATTCTTCACCAGTCAGTCAGTCATTTTCACGTTCCTCTGATATCAGTCATTCATTGTGTTCACATTCTCCACCAGTCAGTCAGTCATTTTCACGTTCCTCTGATATCAGTCATTCATTGTGTTCACAGTCTCCACCAGTCAGTCAGTCATTTTCACGTTCCTCTGATATCAGTCATTCATTGTGTTCAGTCTCCACCAGTCAGTCAGTCATTTTCACGTTCCTCTGATATCAGTCATTCATTGTGTTCACATTCTCCACCAGTCAGTCAGTCAATTTCACGTTCCTCTGACATCAGTCATTCATTGTGTTCACATTCTCCACCGGTCAGTCAGCGAGTCATTTTCACGTTCCTCTCATCAGAAATTCATCGCTTTCACGTTCTTCCCCAGTCGGTCAATCATCGTTTTCAAGTTCTTGTCAGTCAGTCATTCGTTGTTTTCCGGTTTTTCTCGAGTCAGTCATTCAGTATTTTCATGTTCTTCTTCTGTTAGTCACTTATCATTTTAACACTCTTCTCTAGTCATCCATTTATCCTCTTCACATTCTTCTCCAATCGGTCATTCATCGTTTTCTTGTTCTTCTCTCCTACTGTTATCGTGTACCGGTGGAAATGAAGGACACGTATAAAAATCGCATGCATCCTATGTGAGAAACTGGAGGACTAAATGAGATAAATGAAAATGAGTGACTGATATTTGAATGGTACGGGAAACGACTGATGAGCGCCAGAAGGCTGCACTTCGGCCGGCTCTACCTGGGTAGGCAGCCCGTTGAATGAGTGAGGTAGTGTGTTTAATGTAAAGCGCTTAGAGCTTGGTCTGTGACCGAGGATAGGCGCTATATAAATACCCAGTATAATAATATAATGATATAAAGTCATTCATTATTTTCAAATTCTTCCCCCTTATGCCATACATCATTTTCACCTTAAATCGTAGCGGCAAGAGTTGTTGCTGAAGACCAAAGTTGTATGATTTTCTGATTCTGAAATATCTGAATCCAAAAATGTGCACAACTTACGGAAAAAATAAAGAAATCAAAAATAATTATAAACTCCCATTGTATTCCATTGAAAGAGGAAGTATTGTTATCATGGGATCTTTTGACAAAGTTCAGGACTTTGTAAGGCATTCTCGAAAAAAAAACAATTTATCGTCGAGCATTACTTCTGATTTCAAAAGTTAAAGAGAGAAAGGTGAGGCTATGTCTGTTCATCAAAGACCAAATTCTTCTATAACATGCAAGGAATTTAACAAACATTTGACGTCATTCCTTTGGCGTAAAAGTATTGTTGGTATTTTATTTGTAGTTTTAAAAAAAAATGCCAGAAGCTCATTTTTAAAAAGCCTCTGGAAAACAAAATAGTGCTAGTATATCAGGTGGGTTAAAAGAAACAAAAAAGGTTGATTCACATTAGATAATAACCTCGGAAGACAAAAGGATTGGTTAGCAATATTCTTTTACTTCATCACGTCCAGTCAGTTTAAACTCATGCTGCAAGACTCGAGCAAAGGAACAAGCGGTGAGCAAGTCGTGCAAGTGAGTTGCTTTACACACTGTACCGGCTTACCGTGAGGGCGCGCGCGCGTGCGTGCGTGCGTGCGTGCGAGCGTGCGAGTGTGCGTGTGTGTGTGTGTGTGTGTGTGTGTGTGTGTGTGTGTGTGTGTGTGTGTGTGTGTGTGTGTACGTACGTACGTATGTGCTACATACGTCTTGCATGCGCGCGCGCATGATTTGATATATGTATATTTGTGCATGCCCACGCGCGCATAATTGTACATATGTATGTGAGCGGGTGCGCGTGCGTATGTGTGTGCATGTACGTGTGTGTGTGTGTGTCCGTGTGTGTGGGTGCGTGTTATATGTGCGTTTTGCGTGCGCGAACGCATGGTTGTGTACGTATATATTGGAGCGCGCGTGTGCGCATAGTTGTATATGTCTGTGTCTTCGTCCGCGTGCGAGAACGCATTGCGCTTGTGTGTATATATGTGCCAGTGTGTGTGTGTGTGTGTGTTTGCGTGTGTGTGTGTTTGTGTGTGTGTGTGTGTGTGTGTCTGTGTGTGCGTGTGCGCGTGCGCGTGCGTGTGTGTGTGTGTGCGCGTGCGTGTGTGTGCGTGCGTGTGTATATGTGTGTGTGTTGTGCGTGTGTTGTGTGTGCGCGCGCTCGTGTGTGTGTGTGTGTGTGTGTGTGTGTGTGCGCGCGGAGGGGGATGAGAGAGAATTTCATAAATCGGCATCTTCGCGCAGTCGTGTAAATTGAGGAGTGGCAGGATAGGGGGAAAGATGGGGATGGAGAGGTATCAAGGAGGCGGGGAGTGGCAGGATAGGGGGAAAGATGGGGATGGAGAGGTATCAAGGAGGCGGGGTGTGGCAGGATAGGGGGAAAGATGGGGATGGAGAGGTATCAAGGAGGCGGGTGTGGCAGGATAGGGGGAAAGATGGGGATGGAGAGGTATCAAGGAGGCGGGGTGTGGCAGGATAGGGGGAAAGATGGGGATGGAGAGGTATCAAGGAGGCGGGGTGTGGCAGGATAGGGGGAAAGATGGGGATGGAGAGGCATCAAGGAGGCGGGGAGTGGCAGGATAGGGGGAAAGATGGGGATGGAGAGGCATCAAGGAGGCGGGGTGTGGCAGGATAGGGGGAAAGATGGGGATGGAGAGGTATCAAGGAGGCGGGGTGTGGCAGGATAGGGGGAAAGATGGGGATGGAGAGGTATCAAGGAGGCGGGTGTGGCAGGATAGGGGGAAAGATGGGGATGGAGAGGCATCAAGGAGGCGGGGAGTGGCAGGATAGGGGGAAAGATGGGGATGGAGAGGTGTCAAGGAGGCGGGCGGGAGAGTATCGCAACTCGTCAAAAGTAAATACGTTTATGTGGTTTTAACGAATTGTACTGTTTTGAATGACTTTGCCAAACATGTGCTTACTATTCTTCTTCATTGATGCTTTAACATTTTATGGCATTCACTGTGAAGGAGAGAACAGTAATATGCCGACTCTACCCCACTTGCTCCTCCACCAAGTTTTCGGGCGAAAGTGACCTAGAATCAGCATATTACTGTTCTCTGACAAGTAAGACTTCAATAACCAAAAAATAACGATTATCTACAAACAAACATACTGTGCAGGGTTATCCGTTTTTAATACTAATTTACTAAACTTTTCAGATTTCAGTTTTTGTTTAATCCTATGTTTTTCCTGGTCATTTTCAATAACATCATTTTCGCGCAAACATTCTTCAAATGAGTCTCTGTCTTTCATGTGAAATAACACTACAGTCTTTAACTGTTCTCTAAAGTCTTTTAAAACTGAGTTATATTTCTGACATAAAATCCACACACTTATCCGAGCATGTCTTCCGCTGAAAGCTAGTTTCGACAAAGTGTTTCTCTTTTTAACTATGTCTTTTTCTGCTGAACAGTCATCTATAATAAATAGCGTCTGCGTTCCCTCAAACAATATAAAAAAGCGTTCTAGACATTCACTCAGTTTATTGCTGGGATCAACTAAATATATTTCATCATCTGTCCATATAAACCTTCTATCATGATATGCTTTGTTCCATTTAAGTGTTGGACAGAAAATCACAATATGATTAAAATTATAACGATAAACTGTTTGTAATAAGTCTAGGACAAATATTGTTTTTCCACAACCAGTCTGCCCACAAATCATTGAACAATGAGGGGATTTTATCATAAAGTTTAACTGCTCCATAGTTTTATAACAGAATTTAATCTAATCCAGTTATTATTTTTATCATACTCTCCGTCAAAACTTGTTCAGTATAATAAAACCCTATGAGGCCTAAATGTGTAAGATTAATCCAATTCAGTTCTGTAAGATTGTTTCTATTAAGTCAACATTGATTTTGTTACTTGTTATGATCTTAATATCCTCGCCATTGTGAAGAACGACGACAACAACGTTAAGACGTTTAACGTCTAAGTTTTGCCAGCTAATATTAATTCCTTTTATAAGGTCATCACTAACGCCCACAACCCCATCACCTCTCCACATCTTTAAAGACAGAAATTTCAAATATCATTGTGAACGTGTCTCCTAATTTTCTGCTTGGAAAGAACTGTAATTTTGTAGAAGCTTTTTTTACAACTGTTTCTTTTCTGTGGAGGATGTACTGGTTTTTCCCATACGGCGTTATTTCAATTTCTTTCCGACTATTGTCGTCCGGCATAAGACTTACATGTAAAGGGCCAGAGTTGATGCTTTTCTGAAACTTTTTTGACGGCTAAAATATGTAAATGGGCTTATGAATTCAAATTTTATGTCCCATTCTAAATATGGTTCTAAGTGCCATTTGAGGTCAGGTTTCGAACTATTTTATATTCATACTGGCCAACATTATTTGCTTCTAGATTGCGCAGTTGTTCTAGTTTAGGAAACTTTTTGCTGTCGCCAACCTCTTTGCGTTTATAATCACCATCTTTAGTGTACTCAAACCCATACAAAGTGCCTATCTCACCGTTCTGTTCAAAGTCCGCAACGTCTGCAAGATCTTTTAATTCTAAAGTTATACACCTCACAGGCGCTAATGTAAACTCCTGGTTCTTCTGGCCCACGCGACATTATTTTTTAGTAACGTATTATTTTATTTCCAAAACAATGTGCAGGTTATCACATTTTACAACTTTCCCTGCTTTGTCTGCAATTTTTATATTAAATGATCCAACCCTCCCACAAACTAATCTTTTAAACTGTAAATTAGGGAATTGTATAATTTCATAATCGCAATATGCAGCTTTCCCTGACGGAAGAGCTCTTAAAACAGTTGAGGGCCTTCCATCATATAAGTTTTCATCAGTGCTCAGCTCATCCAAATGAACATAGAGTAAAGAATGTAATGCAAGATCGAGCGGACTTTCTCCCTCATAAGTAGTTTTGTTTGGTGTAACTCTAAATCTATAATTGTTAGCTGTAAAGCCTAACATTTTAGCTAGCTCTTTATCAAAATAGTAACCTCCTTCTTCTTCAGGCTTGAATGTTAACATTGTTTTTAGATTTGCATTGTTAAGTTTAAGAGTAATGTCGAAGTTACTCATTGCTTCTTTTAGTGAGCAAAACCCGTAATAACCATCGGGTATTGTTAACTGGCTAACTTTGGCTCCTGTTTTGTCAACTTTTAGAACCTTATTATTTTCCTTGGATTCACTTATATTAAACCATACAACTTTGTAGAATATTTCATGGAGCGCGACCGTTTTGGCCCCGCAATTGTTATCAATAGCATGTTCTAAAAACGAAGGACGGTCTTGGGTTGTTATTGTTACAAACATTTTTTGAACGAAATAAAAATGAGCGCGTTCAAATATACTGATGCAAAATATTCTGTTGGGCCGCACTACAATCTTAAAAATATAGCAACTGATACTCTTGACATTGCTGTGACCCAGACTGCCTCTTTTCATAAAAAGGGAGTACTCCATTGAAGAGCTATCTTAACCCCCCTATTGAAAACGACCACATCAAGAAAGCGTGGTTCAGTCATCCGATGCAGTTTTATCAGAACCAGTTAAACTTTGCTGTGTTTTGCGCATCAACTGGGTGTGGAGTGGCGTATGCTGATCATTTAAATCACCATGATCCTTTGGTGAGGTCAGTGTACAGATTTCATTTCTATTACACCTTTAGACGTATTTTGCCTGAATTGCAAGCGCCATTACCAAATGACAAACCGTTTAATCCATTCAGCAACAGAATAGACATGAAGGCTTTTGAAAGGATCTGTAACGAATTCAATATTAACATCAAGACAGCCTTTAGACAAAAGTTGGATCTTAATCATGGCCTAGGCGACCTTTATTTTCGGGGCACGCACAGAAAGTATAACTATGACTGGCATCCTCCTTTCAAACACTTTTTTTGGCCCAACTGTTCAGCCCGGGTCCCTACAGCAAGAGCATAAAACAGCATGGACAACATTTATCTTAGACACTTCTAAGGGCCTAACTAGAGCGGGAATAGAACGAATAAACGACTCTATTCGTACTTACGTTTGGTGTTTGCTAGGCTCGCAAGCACAGGCAAGATCGAGCATAACTGATCTTTCTACTGGCTTTGACGCACAAAAACAATACTTAGCAAATTTAGAGGACGCCATTAATTCTACAGTTGATTTACCTTCAAGTATTCAAAGGTCCAACATGTTTTACAATACGCAAGATCGAAAGTAGACTTTGCTGTTGGCACTGGTTTATACATGCTGCCTTCTGACCTCAGACTCCAGATAGGTACAATAATAAACTATAATAATGAAATTCTTATAGCAGGCAATGAACAGAAGGTTGGGAAAAACGACATAAATTCTGAGCCAGTAATATTACAAACAATAAAAGAACACCCAAAGTTAAATCACCAATCCCGAAGTCCAACCCCCAAAACTTTGAAGACCAGCAAAGCTCGCGGACCTTTTTCGCGATCCCAAAGAATTGAAAGACGCGTTGTTCTTGATTAACTGGCAAGGATTATTTGGGTTTTATTTTACTAAATAAAACCCAACTATTACAAAACAAAATTGCCCATAATCTCGCCAAAACCCAAACTCTTTGCATCAGTAGACAAAAGCCACTGACAATACCCCCCAATTTCCTGGTAAAGCGCCTATAGCTTACGGGCTAATTTTTTTAATAAACCCCAAAAGATAAAGCTTTTTTTTTTACCCTATTTATCAGGGGGAGGCAGGCGGTGGAGTCCCTAACTTGGCCCACCCCGCCTGTAATCCCAAACACCCAAGACTTAGAAAATCCAAAAGGCATTATAACGCTTGCTAATTGACCCCTTCTCTCTAAACATGTTCGTATTCGTTCGCTAGTGCGTGTCTTCATAAAAATTTTTTCTTAGTTTCTCTTATTCTTTTCACTGAGTTCGTAAGGTCTGGGTTATATCAGCGCTTCAGCTTGCGATCTTCTTTTAAAAGTTTTTTTAGTCTTTGTTTTTATTCTTTCTTTAAATCGGGCCCTACATGGGTCGTCAGTCCTCAGCGTTTTTTTCTTTTTCTTTTTTTAATGCTCATCTAGTTCACCAGTTTTGCTAAATTTTGTTAATTCGCCTCATGCTTCTCAAAGTGATAAAGGGGCCGCTATTTCTCCAGGGTACGGGATCGTGTAACTTTAATCTGTTTCTTCTGAAAAACGGGTTTCTGCTTCAATTGCTTTTATTATTTTCATCTGTCGATTGATTTAATTCTTCAAGTTCCAGTTTTTTTTTTTGGTTTAGCTTTGGGTTCCTGCAGTTGTTTTGAAGTTTTAGAAACTGTTTCCCGCCCTTAAGGAAAAACAAGACCAAGGGATTTTGATCTTTCAACTGATCTTTGAAATTGTACTTTTGGGCAAAAAATTTTGATGGGTGGGGTTTAGTTGTAAGCCAACAATTTTCCTTTTTAATCGTTTTTTACAGACAAATGATCATCTTTTAATTCAAAATCATTGGGTCTAAAAATTCGGGGGGTTCTTGGCCTAAACTTCGTAAAATGATTTAACCTTATTTTTCTGATTCACCGCATTGAGACTTGAGCGAGCTGTGCAAAGGACTTTCACTCATTCTCTCCAAAAAACAAAAAAAATCTTCTTCTCTTAAATTTCCTGCCATTTTAAATAATTAATTTTTTTTTTGTTTCATAAAATGTCAAACAAGGCTCGTTTCTTGCCCGCAAGAAGACTGAAAGAACCTTTGGCGTGAAGGGAAAAAAGCGGGCCCTATTACTTTTCCAAAATAATCCACCATTGATGAGATCAAATTCCTTATTTTCAAATTTCCAAACCCTAGGAGCAAATGACATTGTGCCGGGGCTCTGCCGTCTTATTTTCAAAATCGCTCGCTAAAAACAACCCAAAACAGGACAGTTGTACAGAAACGGGGGGCAATCGTTAAGAAAATTCTAAAAAATTTGGGGGGGGCAAAAAATATTTTCTTTACACAACAGACATTTTTTTAAACCTTTTCGACTAGGCAAACCCGGGGACTGAAAGGCGACTTTGCGTTTCAAGGAAAAAAAAGAAGAACACAAAACAAAATAGGCCGCAGAACAAAGACGGCAAAAAGTATGGGGCTGAAAAAATTTTGCTTTTGGAAATCGTTTTTTCCACCCCTTGTTTTTTGAGTTTTTAAAACCTGCGCCATACTTCAAGGAGCTTTAAAAGACAGACGTCAATGAACAACTTTAAAAACGATACAAACGGTTTTAATCAACAACACCAAGCAAATTACAGCATTTCTGCACTCGTTAATTTTTACGTTTGTTAGCACCCCTAATTTAGCAAGGCTGATTGACAACAAAACAGTAAAAATTTAGCAAAATTACGAAAGATGTTTAATTAAACAAACCTAGAAGAGGGGCAGACGCTATATGAATTTATTTTAAGCGTCTCAAAAAGACGTTTAAAGGATTTTTTTGCTTTTGGAAGTAAAACCTTCAAAAGGGGAAAGGAAAATTTTTTTTTTAAAACCCAAAAAAAACAAAAGGGTACAATGTTCGATTTGGGGGGCAGTCCTAACCAAATCAAGCTAGGGGGCTTAAACCTTTCATTTTTTGATAAATAAGAAAACTTTTTGGGGGTGGGGTTTTAAAATCCAACAGTTGCCCTTGGGGGAAAGATCACACCTTCACAGCAAAGACTTGATGAAAATTAAAACCACAAAAAACTTTTTTATGGATTACCTAAGGTAAACGGGGGATAACAGTTACATGGAAGGGGGAGAACTGTGAGAGACGTAAAAAACAATCAAATTGATAAAAAAGAAGAAGCCAAAAACCGTTTAATGTACATTTGTTTTTAATATATGAGCGCAGCTAATTTGAAAATAACAGATTAAAAGAAAACAATACAAAATTATTTTTTATTTATAAAAAGCAGTCTGTTCAGGTTTTTCCAAAAGTCCACACGCCGCCAAGAGAAAATAGAAAAAGCCCTAACAAAAAACCCTTCAGATTAACAACTTTACGCAAATGCAAAGTCTAAGCAAGACCTTTCCAAAAAACAGCAAAACCAAACGAAGGTATTCTGCTGCCTTAATGCGTACATATGTTAATACGGGAACCACTAAAGTGCTCTACCGGGAACGGTTTGGTCCTTACAACGGGCATAGCGCCCCGCACTTTAACCCAAAAGGGGGTTTTGTTTTTACTCCCCTGTTTTTCATTAGCTGTAATGCGGCGGGAAAAAAAATTTAAAAACTAAACCCAAAAAGCCACAGTATGGTTAAAACAATAACACTAAACTTAGCTCGTTTAAACGACAAAAAAAGCGCTAGTTGACTAAAATCACGGATGAAGAATTATCGTTTACAGGCCGTTTTTGATGACTACAAAAACAAAAGTTTTGATCTTAAAAGAAAGGAAAGGGACAATTTTTTCTCAACACCCAAAAAAAAACGCCGACAAAAAAAAAGGAATGCTTAAAAAAATAAACGAGACATTAAACTCTGTTCTAAACAGCTCACAGAACAACTCGAAGGTGTTTATACTTTAGTTTATGAGTAAAAAGCACAAAAAGACCGTTGATATTGTTTTCTGAAAACCGTTTGTATTTTTTTTAATTAAAAAAAATGTTGGCTTAGAAAAAAAACAAGGCAAATAAAAGAACCCAAGAATTGTTTGAAGGAATGCTGAAGAGAGGTTTTTAAAGAGCACGAATGATATTGTTTTAGAAGTCTTTGACCCAACAAACTACAGGCAAGTTTGTTCACAATTTCCAATTTTCCAGGAAAAAAAAACAATAACCCGCCGTTAAAGAAAGTTAGCTGTTTTAACGACTATGAACAAAAAATAAGAAAACAGAATCGGGCCCTCGACTAAACAACAGACTATTTTTTTCCCAAATGACTTAACAACCCGGTTTGGGCAGACAAACGCTTTACCAGTTTGACGCCCCGCTGAAGAAGCAAAATGAGACCTGGTTGGAAAGGGGGCGAAGTCTTAGAGTTTAGATTAAAACGGCAAGTATGCACCGTTTGTAGGCAAGGGCTTACATTCCCTACCTGGGGAGTTGTTTAAAAGAGCAGTTTAAACATAAAAAATTCAGAAACAAATGTTTTCATGGGGGTGCGTTCTTGCAAGGCGCTCATGCCGCAAACCCCGCAAAAGGTGACTAACATCGGAAATACCCCAAAGACAACTTCAATGGAAATCCTTTCCTGTTATGAGACCAAATTGATCAGTTTGAAGAACAAAACAACCCAATAACTGTTAAGATACACAGGGATGAGGAAACAAATTTTGGTGCCAAAAAATGTCCAAGAAACCCCAACAATAGGCGAACCAGCCAAAAACATGTGGACTTACTCCAATGTTTTCCCACGGGCTCCCCCATTACACATTGAACCCAATGAGCAGATATTACGCATACTTCAAAGCTAACAAAACAAAAAATTCTGTAGAAAATTTTAACAAAAAATTCCAACCCCCAAAGCCGCGCTTGAACATATAAAACTTTTAAAAGTTTTCTGAGACGAAGCAAACTAACTACGCCCCCCCAGTCTAAATTATTTAAAACGGAAAGGGCTGCAAACAAGTCCATACTATTTACGCAACTTCGAGTCGCTTATTTTCTTTTTAAGGGGCCCAGCACCAAAAAAAACTCGAAAAACAGCTTAATGAGTAACATCAGATTTGTTCATTTTGCCTTCATAATTTTTAGGCGGAGGCTTTTATTCAGAGCCAAATTATAAAGATACCAATCGCAAAAACATTTTAAAACCAGCAGCAAGTCTAACGCCTTTCAATAATCAAATTTACTAAAATCATCGGCGCCGAAGCCCAACAACATAGACTCAGCCAGCATTGTTGGTTTTGCGGTTTAGAGCTAAGCCCAAGATGAAAACCCCCACAGAAAGAGACCATATCAATATGGGAATTTTAAGGTGCACGCACAGTAAATCAATCTTAAACAAATTTGATCCAAAGACAGGAACTCCTGTTTTCTTTCACAACTTGCGATTTTATGCTCTCCCCTTTAAATCAACAGAAAACCAGCGCCTCAGGGAGCATCATTGCACAGCACAGAAAAGTAATGTTTTCATTTTAAATAACATGTCTTTCTACCCCAAAAGCAACACATGAGGGGCTCTTAGAGGCCTGGCTATGTCCTTAAAACCTCCCCCATAAGGGAAAAAATTTTTTTTTACCAACTTTTTGTTAAAAGGGGTTTACCCTTATGAATACATAACATTTGGGGAAAAGGGTTTTGACGAAATACACTTCCCCCAAAAGGGCCTTTCTTTCTATTTTAAGGGGAAAGACATCAGCGATCCGATTACCACAGCTCAAATGCTTGGCAAAAGTTAATTGTAAAAACATGGGAGACTACATGACTCCTTTTTAAAAGGCAGATGTATGTTTTTTGGGCGGACGTCTTTGAAAATTATAGAAAGCCGCGAAACTTACAGTTTGGGGACCCGCCTTTAATTTCGCACCCGGTTTTACGGGACGCTTTTTTAATTTTACTGTGTCAGATTGATTTAGTCGTTTTACCAATGTTTCAATGAGAAAACGGATTGCTGGGGGAATTATAGGCGTCGCATCATTAAAAAAAAAGAAAACAACAAATATTTGGGACGACTATGATCCATAAAAGGTCTAACATTTTATGTTTTTAAATGCAAACAACGTAGGTTGGCTATGGCGCAATCATTCCATTACGCAACTTAAAATTTTCAAGGGGGTGATCCAACAATATTAAAAAGGGCTTTAAAGGGGTTGACATTTAACGCCTACAACAGCGGGTTTCATTCTAGAAGGACTTAGAATATCCTCATGAACTCCAAACCTCATAATACTACCCATTAGCACAAAAAGTCAAAAATGGATCCAAGAAGCCGCCAAAACTTGTGCTAATCTTCGAGGAAAAAAAAAATTAGTCTGTCTTTACAGACTTCTACAATTTTATTTAAGACATTTTTAAATTGACAGCAGTTCATCGCAAAATTTGCTTTTTGTAAAGAACATTTCTAAAAACCAACATGAAGACAAGACTCAGAACTAAACCACAAGCTTCGAAAAAATTTTTTAAATTGATAAACAACAGCTTTTTGGAAAGACTAGGGAGAACCGCAAAAGCGCAAAGACTCAATTGGGTCACCAAAGAAACGAAGCAATTAACTAACTTCAAAACCAAATTACAGGATCAAAGAACAGATCAGCTTTTGGGGCATAAGATGAAAAAAAAAAAAGTAAAATTTTGAAAAACCGTTTTTAAATTGGTTTTCCGGGTTTTTAGAATTAAAAAGCCTTTTTGAGAAATTTCTTTAGACATTTAAACCCTTTGTACCCAAAGTCCAGAATTTTACACAGAAACAACAGTTTTTTAAAGATTTTCCTACTGAAGACACTAAAAGACATGGAATTAGAATAGAAAAGCAGTGGAGGGGACGCACATCTGTTACCCTAAAATTCGCCTTTGCATTCAATTACTAACAAGAAGGTTTGGGAAAGATAAGGGATGAAAAACTGGGGGATTGGGATATGTTGGTTTAAGGGCGAAAAGTACATTTTTTTCGAGCCAGGAAAAATCATTAAAAAACAAAGGGAATATCTCGCGCTTTTGGGGAGTAAAACATATCACATGGCAACACAAAGAACGTTTTTGAAAATAAGGTTTTTCATCATGACAACGTAAAACGCGATCTAATCTACATGAGATCAACCAACAGTTTAACAAAAAATCTTTAGATGAACAAACACAAAACGTGGTTTTGTTAATCCAAGTTTTCATAGAAATTGGCACGGGAAACCGTAAATTAATTAAACGGAACGGCCGGGGGGATTATCTCAGTTCTCCTTTTCACAAAAGATCTTTGGGGGGGCGGGCTGTTTTGTTGTGTCTTTTCCGTAAAAAATACACGGCGATTCTTTTTTTACAATTTTTTTTTATTTCGAAGGGGTCAACACTCCAAACTGGATCTTTGCCCTGATGCGAGTGTCCCCTTCTGCTTCCCCCGTAAATAAAGGGCCTTACTTTTAAACCCCAAAGGAAAAGTTTTTTGGTTGTACTGGATCTCCTTTAGCAACATTTTTTTTGTTTTTCTTTTTTATTGCTTGAGGTTTTTGACCTTTAAATTCTTCATTATTCATTGCGCGCAAAACTGAGGGGGAATCTTTTAACCCATTCTGTGTTGCGGGAAAAGTCAATCAGCTCTCTGTATACGTAGGAGAAAATCTTTTTTGGGTAAAGTTTGTTAAAGTTTTTTAAATAAAGCCCGTGATTGTGAACTCCCCCAATGCCCTTTTAAAGAACCTATGTTTCAACAATAAATTTTTCACTTGGGCCCTTTAATTCTTTCCCATCATCGACTTTAATTTATGCGAGGAAATTAAAGGGCCCGTTGGGATATCAGTTTTGCAACAGCAACACAGAAGCACTCTTTTGTGTTTAATGGTCTGCATCTTTGTACCCTTTAACTAGTCAATGACTGGAGGGGTACTTAAATCTTTTTCGCTAAACCACAGAGGGGAAATAAGAAGACCTTTATGGGGGTCTTTGGAGTTGTATGACAAAGTGTGGCTCTGATTCGTCTAGGCGCTGGTAAATAAATTTCCAAATCGCTTGTTTTAGAAACCATTTTTTTGCTGAGTTCACTGACTCCAGCTGCTTTGGGTAGCTTTTTAAAAGCTGTTATTCCCTTTTCCCAAAATCCTTTTTGGGGAATAATAGATTTTTTCATTTTTTTATCAGCCAATTATGGCAAAAAAAAACACAACGGGCATACCAAAGACAAAAACCCGATTTTTTGCATCTTTTTTTTTTCGATGTTGATAAAAATCACTGAATTTGGTGGGGGGAAAAGTCCGATGGTTTGCCTGACAAGATAAATTGTTTTATTGCTTGACAACATTTTTTAAAATTTTTTTGCTGCATGCCCCCTTTTTTTTCATGGTCATTAAAAAATCAACTCTCAAGCTCTCTTTTTCAACGTCTTTGCCTGCTAGTTGCTCCCTACTTGTTAGCTTTTTTCGCCGCATCCCGCAGTTTACTAAATGCAAAAACTTCCGCAAAAAACAAGCGCATTCCCACAGCGCCCCCTTTCACATTACGAGTGAGGCCCCTTTTTATAAAAGTTTTTTTTTTTACAATTTATATTGCTGGAATTTTTTCCTTGCTTACTAGAAAACTTTCTACAAAAAGCGCAAAAATAGCAACACTTTCTGAATCCTCAAAACTAGTTTGCCAAGTCTCTGGGTTTTTAAATTTTTAACAGGCTTTTACCAAACTTGAGTATCCTACACAAATCCTCCAATAAAACAAAAGGTATACAAGGTTGGAACAGTTTTTTTTTTGGGGCCATTTTTTTAAAAAAAAAAAATTATAATTTAAAAAAAAACATGAACATGAGATCTACAAAGCTACAAAGGGAGCCAAACCTTCCGAACTTAGAAGACCAAGTTGGAAACCCAAACTATTATGCCCAAAAAGGAGAGGCTTATTCTTTTCAGCGGTGGAAAAACAAAACATTCCTCGGGAAATGAATTCAGCATTGAACAATTCAACAGATTCGCCACAAGACATTTTAAGATCAAAACGTAGAAGCGCACGGGGCCTAAATGGGGAAAAGTGTGGGGGCAAACGGTTCTTATTTGTACACAAACTAGCCCGTAAATTTGCTCCCATTATTCTAAAACAAATCTTCGTAGATTTTAAACCCAAAATCCGTTTTAACAAAGCAAAGAGTCCTAGGTGTACAAAACAGATTTTGGGAAAATTTTCGCCTTAATCATGGGATTAATAACTTTTAACATATAGAATTGTTTCCCCTTTAAAATGAACGACGGAAAAACATCAAATCAGGAAACAAAGAATCAGGTGGAGAAAGTAACCAAGCCAGAAAATCAGCAGAAAAAAACCCGAACCCGGTGGGGGGCAGTGAAAAGCACCCACCTGGGGGGTTTAAAGCAGGAAAAAAAAAACAGGGTTTAACAGAAAAAAAAATTAATGACAGAAAATAAACCCTCAGAAAAAATCCCCCGCCAGCGCCAAACAATTTAATGCCCGCATAAAAACTCCCGTATTCAACCTACAGCGCCAAAATCTTCATGGTATATTGAACTTAAAAAAGAGCCCTTTTTGCGCCCTTGCTGCTCTGGGGGCGTTTTTACGGTAAAAAAAAAAACCAAAGGGCAACAAAAAAAAAAGAAGTTAAAAAAACCAACCACTAAAAACAGAAAAAGACAACGCACCCAAAACCCCCAACAACAAAAGATCATTTTTATCCATTTAAAATGCAAAAAAATTTTTTTAATTTTTTTTTAAAGAAAAATCATGGGGAAAATTTTAAAATGATAAATCAAAAAAAAAGACATGATCTATAAAACTTTCCATAGACCAAATTGTAATCAAAGCGGTTTTTTTAGATGTAAAGGGCCTTCAAAAAGATCAAACAGAGAAAAGCTGACAAAACACCCCAACGATGACCTTTTTTTGAGGCGTGGTAAAAATAATTAGACCTCTATTAAGATAAAAACATAGGTATTTTTTTGATAATTTTAAGATAACTTTAATAAAAACTTTTTAGAACAAAGGTGAATTGGGTTAGATCTGAGGGGGGACTTTACAAGAAATTATTTAAAACTTGAAATAATTAATTTAAAAAATTTAATTTAAAACTGGGGGGACTTAATTAAGAAATTTGGGGGGCTTGGGGGGGGGAGTGGGTTTTGGTTACACAAGCTTTATTATTGTATGTTTACACCAAATGGTGCAGACGGTGCTTGCGTTTTTGGATGCATTGGCTCTTTTTTTTGCAATTCAAAGCAGCCCCAAGTGCACAAAAAAAGTTATGCCACACCCCCCCTCTTTTTTTACCAGCTTGGACTGCATTGGAGATTAGGTTTTTTGTTTTTTTTTAAAATAAAAACGCTTGGCAAGCTAAAAAGGCACCTAAAATTTGTAACAGGGGCGTAGAAGCGGGCTTAAAAAGGGGAAGTAGACAGCAAACGCAAACACAAAAAAAGTCTGATCCACGCTGTAAAAATTTGCCGCTCTAGGGTTGAGCGTGGAGCGTTTAAGAAACGGCTTGCCACGTACCTTTGACCGCTCTAGGGTAGAGCGATGAAGAAAAGCTTGCCACTTACCTTTACTGCCAGGGGAAGCGCGAAGAAGGCTTCCACTGTACCTTTTACTGCTCAGGGTAGAGCCTAATTTTTTCTCTCACTGCTGCGGACTTTTAGAGGATTGTGTTTGGGGTTGTATTGGTTTTTGACAAAAGTAATCCAAAAATTTTTTAATCTCCCACTGCTTGAAAACATTAAATTCAAATCCTCCTCTAGCGTAGACTTTCTATGAAAGAAAGACCAACTAGAAAACCTTTTTAAAAATATGGATCAACAAACGACAATCTCCAAAATTTTTCGAAAATGAAAGGGAATCCCTACATTGCCTTCAACCACTCATCCCATTTTGAGTAGCGCTCCACTGTCTTTTTTTTGTAAAAGGGCCCTTAAGGTCGTTCTAAAAAAGCCAACCAATTGCAAGTTAAAACCAATGTTTAGCTTCCTGCCTTTGAAGCTGCCTTTACCCCTCCTTCAGTTTACAATAGCAACAGAAAAAAGACTTATTTCCCTGCCCCAAAAACGAAAACTTTTTCCAACTGTCATTCCCACCAACCTCTTTTTTTTTCAGTATTTTTGGAAAAAATCTGGGGTTTAACTTTGTTTTTTTTTCTTGCTCTCCATAAAACAGATACTTCTTTTGGGGTTTAGGGGAAGGGGGGGTAGTTTTTTACTGATGAGGGCCGCCGCCTCAACCATCCAAAACACTAACAAATGTGCTTTACCAACATCCGTCAAGTTTGAAACTTAGAAATCTCCCACTGTCTTGCGCATACAAAATTTATATAAACAAAACCAACCTGCACAAAACCCGGAAATACTCTCACACACCCACACCCTTCACAGGCTTGCTGACGGCGGGCCCCAAAGGGGAGTGACACTGACAGTCTACAAACCGGTCTTGCACTGACAGCCTCGATCGCTTTAATTTTAATTTTGGTCCATTTTTTAAGAGGGCCTACAAACACCTTTTTTCACGAAAAACCCGCGTCTTTTGCCACAGTCCCTTTTTGCGTATGAAATTGTTTTGCTTCGGCTACTTTCAACAAAGCGCGCCATTTTTCTCATCGAAGCCAAAAACTTTAAAACTCTGATTTTGCAAAAAATTGTCTTCAACGACCAACAAACCTTTTAAATACACAATTCTGTTCTCATAAACCGGTACACATCCCCAGCACAGAAAACGCCGTGGCTTGCCCGGGAGTCAGTGGAAGAAGTGTGGGGGGAACCAGTCTTTAGCCCGTAAGGCTACCTTAAACTCGCGGGTTGGGGCCCTGGAACAGCGCCGCCCGCGGGGGGGGGGGGGGTTGGGGGAGGGCAGGGCTTCTAGAAGGCGATGAACAGGCAGGAAGAAGGGGGTGAAGAGGAGGGGGGAAAGGGGGAGAGGAGGGCGGGGGTAGATTTTTTTGGGCCTGTGTGTGTGGAAGAGGAGTGTGTGTGTGTGCGTGTGTGGGGGTGGGTGTGGGTTTTTTTGTGGGGTGTTTTTGTTGTGTGTGGGTTTTTGTTTGTTGTGCGGTTTGTTTGTGTAACGTGCGAGCGCCGTGCATTTAGTTGGGGTTTTTGGCTTTCGAGCCCTTCAAACATTTTTTAAAAATATCTTAAATTTTCAGTAAAGCATTCTTTTCCCTCTGTCCCAATTCCTTTGGTGTTGGCACAGAAGGGGAAATTTGACTTGTTAGAAAGTTGACGATCCCCTGTCTTCCACACAATTTTTAAATTTTAAGCTGTTGAAAAAATAATTGTGATCAAAAAATTTTTTTAACTTAAAACCACCGCCTTCTAAAACCAGCAATTTTTGTCCAAACAAAATCACACCACCACAGCGCTGGGGGAAAAAAACACCCCCAATGCGGGGGGGTAGGGCCGGCAACTAGCAATTAAAAAACTTACCTACCACCTCAGAGCAGGGGCCCTTACCAAAACCCCCTGCCTTGACAGAAGAAAAGAACCGTGGAACAGACAACCCTTATAAAAGCGGTTCAGCACCGCTTTTTTCCCCATTTCCTATGTGGCGGTTCACCCCGGGAAATTTCCCCAACGCAAACCCCCTAAAACTTAAAAATAGTATTAAAAAAAGGTAACTCTGCACAGATGTTTGTTTTTTAGATAACTTTTTTTTTGGGTTTTTGAATCTTACTTGTCAGAGAACAGAAAATGCTGACAGCCCCTTTCCCCAAAACTTGTGGAGGAGCAAATGGGTTAGAGTCGGCATATTACGTTCCTAAGGGCATATCGCTTTCTTTTACTAATGTCTTGGGTTTTATAAAATATGAAAAGTTTATCATTAAAAATTACAATAAAAAGAACCCCCCGAAACTGCAAAAAAAAATAAAAAAAAAGATGAGCAAAGCTTTGTACACATTTTTTTTTAACGGAGAACAAAGTTAAAGGCGGGAAAGTTTTTTCAACTTTTTAGAAAAACCTAATCCTTTAATTTTATTTCTACTTAGTTTTTGGTGCTGCCCTACTTTACCACCAAGGGACCCAAAAGACAGCATTTGGGGTAAATATTTTGACATTTTCCATCTGACAAATGCAAGTCGAAGAAGAGAGGGGAAATCATCAAAAAATTTATTAACGGAAAAAAGAACATTTTAAAATGAAACAAAAAATTGGGGTTGCACATGGGAAAGAGAAAGCAATACCGAGAACCGACATCATTTCTACAAAAACAAAAATTAAAACGAAACCTTACAACATTCCAAGAAATTTTGGGGTACCCATCGACTATAATTACACTGGCAATTTTACGTTAGAATTTTATGAAGACAGCAAGGAAAAGGCAAAAAAGTTTCTTAACAAATTTATGCTTAACCATGGGATCAAGACCAACAACAAAACAAACCCCGGGACTACAGTCACAGCCATCCCATCAAAATTTAACATGAAAAAAAAATTTAATTTTTCCCCCCTGCCACTTTTTGAAGAAAACAACACAACAAAAGACTTGAAACACATTGGGAAACCGGAACATACAAAAAATTAAATTCATGCCTAAGCTGGCTTATTGAGTTTTTTAAAAAGGGGAAATCGATCGTTTTTATTGAATTTTTTTTTTTGTCGAATTCAAAACAAAATGTTTTTTAACCTGGCAACGAGTATTTTTAAAAAAGCAACCACCGCGTTTCCCAAACCAGTTAGAAATTACACAAAAGAACTCTACAACAAACAAAGCAATTTTGTTCTTTCAGCTGTTTCATCAGGTCCAACAGTACCTGTCATGACTCGCTGAGGGAACCGACAGGTCAAATTGGATAATGATTACACCGTACTGACGATGGGTGAAAGTCTTAACATTTTATCATTTCAGGAAGATGATAACGTCAGCATTTTATTCAACTCAAGAATATATCAAAGACGTATATTCAAATTAGTTTTTTTTTAAAGAAGAAGAAAGGATGGCTCAGTACTGAAAATCACTAACACTATCTGGATTTAGAAAAATCATTTAAAAGTGCAAGAACAATTTTGTATTGGTATCACTAACATTCAACTTCTTTTTCCCAGGTCCGTGTGAAATCACTGGGGCATCGCACTGAAGAAATGTTCACAGATTCCTTCAATTCTGTCGTTGTACTCTGTGGCCTTCAATCTACAGTCCATTTTTTCCGTCTTCTCCTTGGAATCGCCCCTTCAACATTTTCCTGGATTTTTTTTTTTTTAGCGGGGCCGCTGGATCTTCATGACGATACCAACTTTGTGTCTTTGCTGTGCTGGTGTCAGCAAATCTTTGTGTGGTCCGATATGCTTTTTGATGGTCTGGCGCTTTTGTTCAATGGTGATATGATCAGAACACCTGATGTACAGTTTCTTGCTATGACATCTCTTTTCTATGACCGAGTTCTTTTTTCCAGGTCCACGTGGCGTCTGTATATAGGGAAATGAAATACACCCGTGCATGCATGAGTCCGGTTTGTAGTTCACCGAGATGTTATTGTCTTTCCACACAGGGCTCAGTCTGCACAGAACTTGTCTTTGCTGCTCTTGAGAGGATGTCTGATTTAAATTCTCCCATCGCTGAAAATAAATCCCAGATATATTAACTGTTTAACAGTTCCTAGCTGAAAAATACATTTAGGTATATAACCTGTTTAACAGTTCCTCGCTTCTATCCATGGTTATATCGGTACTGGAGGCTGGCCTTTAGCTTGGACCTCTCAATGTTGTAAATGGTTCATCCAGGGTTTTAACGAGCTTAGTTTCTGTTCAGTGTCCGCCAGGCCATCGAAGTTGCCTGCACAGTGAAGGTTCGTGATAGCTCTTCATGCAGTGCTGATTGTGTTGACATGATCTTCATGCAGTGCTGATTGTGTTGACATGATCTTCATGCAGTGCTGATTGTGTTGACATGATCTTCATGCAGTGCTGATTGTGTTGACATGATCTTCATGCAGGGCTGATTGTGTTGACATGATCTTCATGCAGTGCTGATTGTGTTGACATGATCTTCAAGTGGGTTCTTCATGGTGCATTTTAGGACTACGTTGAAAAGTATCGGAGAGAAAAGGGGCCCTGACGAATCGTAACTGATGTATGTGGGACCACTTTCCATTCACCCCCTTTGTTGGTATAGTACAGGTCACTTTGGCGTATACTTGTTGGATGTTGTCGAATAAAATATTTTCCCCGATATCAGATTTCTTCACCTTTTTGAAGCAGCCCTGATGTGGCCCTTTGCGGTCGGCTGGGTTATAAGCAACATTATCTTACCTTTTTGAAGTCAGTGAAAACATGATAGAATTCCTAGTGTTGCAGGTGCTTTTGGCGAAGGGTTAAAGATTTGTTCGAACAGGTAGATTACATTTGCAGAAAGGCCTTTCTGATACAACGCTGTCTGTTTGCAAATGTTATCTACTCAGAAAGAATGATTTTGAACATTACGTTGCTTACATTGCTGATCTCACTGATCTTGCGGTTGTTGTGGCAGTGTTGAGGATTTCCTCTCTTTGGAAGTGTGACGATTGGTGATGGAGTCCCTTTGGCGTTAGCCACTCGCCAGTGTGTCAGATTTTGTTGCACAGAGCAGTTAATATATCAGTTACTGCCTTTCCGCCATATTCAAGTGTTCTGCGGGATGTTGTCATTGCTTACAGCCTTGTCATGTTTCAGCGACTTCACTGCTACAATGACTTCGTCGACAGCGTGTTGGATGCCATCTCCGTTTGATGAATCATGAACTACTACCAGACTTGGATCTCTTTTGCTCTGTTTGCTGTAGAGCTCAAAGCAAAGTTCCTCTGTCTTCTTATGATGTGCTCTTTCTGTACGAGATAGCTGACGTCTTTGTCCTGACTTTGATCTGCGTCAGTCAGTTCTTAAAGGCTTTTCCATGTTATTCAGGTCTTTCTGTAAGTTTTCACACTCGCATTTTCATTCCGTCGAAGATTCACCGTCAGCATGCTCTTCTCTCCTCATTCCGTCCATCATTCATTTTCATCACATTGCCACTCCTCATTCCTCCTCGTCATCATTCATCACTCTTACGTTCTCCTTTTCTATCCTGTCTGCCATTCACAATCACCACGTTCTCCTGTTCTCATTCCCTTCGTCATCTGTCATGCTTTAAAGTTCTGCCTTTAAATCATTCATCATTCAAGAGTTCTCTCCATCAGTCATCATTCTCACAATCTTTTCAATCTGTTCCAGTCCCTTCATTCATTCATCGTTCTGGCGTTCTCTTCTTCCCCTCCGGTCCATCATTGATTCTTCTCCAGTCGTTGTCGTCGTCTCCTCTCGGCCGCTATTGGTCATCACCACGTTCTCCTCTTTTTCTCCTGTCTACCGTTCATCGGTTTGACGTTTTTGCACAGCCATTGCTCTCCGTCATTCATCCTTCTTACGTTCTGCTCATCCCATCCCGTCTATCATGCATCATTCTCGAGGTGTCTTCTTCTCGTCCATTCTCCTCCTCCTCCTTCTCTTACTCCTCCTTCTCCTCCTCCTCTTCCTCCCCCTCGTCTCTCTCTCTGTGTCTCTGGAGAGAGAGAGAGAGAGAGAGAGAGAGAGAGAGAGAGAGAGAGAGAGAGAGAAGAGATGGAGGGACAGAGATAGAGAACAAAAAGTAAAATATGATGGGAAAGTTTTTTCATCACATACTTACAACTCACTTTTGCACTAATTCAACACATACTTACAACTTTCTTTTGCACTAATTCAACACATACAACTTTCTTTTGCACTAATTCAACACATACTTACAACTTTCTTTTGCACTAATTTCACGTATTATTTACGTTTTGTATTAATCCCAATCTATTTTCGTATAATTTTCTATGATTCTTTGCACTTTTGTTTATTGCAATCAGTTATAAATGACATCCTCTTCTGATGAGCTATTTCATTCAAATAACTAAATGGATACACGCATATGCGCACACATACATGTGCATACACGGCTACGTTCACACGCAAGGTTGCACACGCACACGCACGCACACACACACATAAAAAGTTTGATTTTTAGATTGAGGCTTGATGCCTTTAAAACCAAATTCTATAAACATGTGACTTGTATTTGTGGCCAGCAAATCACTCCGTTCCATCTACTTTTTGTGTGCGATAGAATGAAACCCTTCTTACCTGCTTGGTTGTTGAACACTGAACCGTCGATGTCAGCCTTTGAAGATGTCATCTCCAACGAATCGAACATTTTTGAAGTTTTCAAGGACTGATTAAGAGCCCAGTTGGACATTTACTTTAACGTCTATGTTATTTTCCCCATCCTGGTGTTAGTTGCTTATTTAGTGTTTCTTTTAAAGTTTTGGATTCAGTTATGTGGAGGTTTTATTTGTTTGTTTGTTTTTGTTTGTTTGTTTGTTGTTTTTGGGGGGTTGTGGTTTTTTTTTTTTTTTTTTAATTATTATTTATTTTATCTAGGCCTAATTGCATTATACATACCTTACGTACGCCCAAAATCAACACCAACTGTTCGCATACATACACCCAAAAACACCACATGGACACACACACATAACACTTACGTACTGTCTAAGATCACTGTTAGGTGGATAGACGTTAAATTAAAGAACGAACGAACACACACACACACACACACACACACACACACACACACACACACACACACACACACACACACACACACACTATCGGTCTATCATTAAAGGCAGCAACGAACACTTCCCTACATCCCACTTACTGGTACCACACGGTTCAAGTCCATAACGACTTCTCGCTGTGAAAACAATACGTTGATCAAATAACATTTCGTGTGTGTGTGTGTGTGTGTGTGTGTGTGTGTGTGTGTGTGTGTGTGTGTGTGTGAGAGAGAGTGAGTGAGTGAGTGAGTGAGGAGTTTGCTTTACAATCGTTTGTGTTCTCATTCTTCGGTACACTATTTTATTTTGTGACATTTTCGTTGTTTGTTTTTTTTTTTCTTTTTTTTTTTCGTTCTTCATGCCTTCCTATATTATGCACATCGCTCGTTCGTTCGTTCATAATTGTGTGTGTGTGTGTGTGTGTGTGTGTGTGTGTGTGCATGCATGTGCGTTTGTTCGGTTGGTCGGCCGATCGGTGGGTCGTTCAGTCATTCATTCGTTCAGTCGGTCGTTCAGTCATTCATTCGTTCGGTCGGTCAGTCGGTCGTTCAGTCATGCATTCGTTCGGTCGGTCGTTCAGTAAGTCATTCGTTCAGTCGGTGAGTCGGTCGTTCGTTCATTCATTCGTTCGGTCGGTCAGTCGGTCTTTCAGTCTTTCATTCATTCAGCCGGTCATCGGTCGTTGAATAATTCATTCGTTGAGTTGGTCAAGCTGTCGTTCAGTCAGTCATTAGGTCAGTCGGTCGTTCAGTCAGTCATTCGTTCAGTCGGTGAATCGGTCGTTCAGTCGGTCGTTCGTTCGGTTGGTCAGTCGATCGTTCAGTCAGTCATTCGCTTCGTCGGTCAGTCGGTCGTTCAGTCAGTCATTCGTTCAGTCGGTGAATCGGTCGTTCAGTCAGTCATTCGCTCCGTCGGTCAATCTGTCTTTCAGTCAGTCATTCGCTCCGTCGGTCGTTCAGTCAGTCATTCGTTCAGTCGGTGAATCGGTCGTTCATGCAGTCATTCGTTCAGTCGCTTGTTCAGTCTGTCATTCATTCAGTCGGTCATCGGTCGTTCAGTAATTTTATTCGTTGAGTTGGTTAATCGGTCATTCAGACATTCATTCATTCAGTCGGTCAATCGGTCGTTCAGTCATTCGTTCGTTCAGTCATTCGTTCGTTCAGTCGGTCAATAGGTCGTTCAGTCATTCGTTCATTCAGCGGTCAATCGGTCGTTCAGACATTAATTCGTTCAGTCGGTCGTTCAGTCATTCGTTATTTTGTGACTTTTTTTCGTGTTTGTCTTTTTTTTTCTTTTTTTTTTTTCGTTCTTCATGCCTTCCTATATTATGCACATCGCTGGTTCGTTCGTTCATAATTTTGTGTGTGTGTGTGTGTGTGCGTGTGTGTGTGTGCATGCATGTGCGTTTGTTCGGTTGGTCGGCCGATCGGTGGGTCGTTCAGTCATTCATTCGTTCAGTCGGTCGTTCAGTCATTCATTCGTTCGGTCGGTCATCGGTCGTTCAATAATTTATTCGTTGAGTTAGTCAATCGGTCGTTCAGCCATTCATTCGCTCAGTCGCTCAGTCGGTCATCCAGTCATTGATTTGTTCGGTCGGTGAGTCGGTCGTTCAGTCATTTGTTCAGCCATTCATTCCTTCAGTCGGTTAGTTGGTCGTTCGGTCGTTCATTAGCTCAGACGGTCGTCCAGTCATTCATTCGTTCGTCGGCCAGTCGTTCAGACATTTATACCTTCAGTCGGTCGTTTAGTCAGTCATTCGTCCAGTCGGACGTTCAGTCATTCATTCAGTCGGTCAGTCGACGTTAAGACATTCATTCGTTCAGTCGGTCGCTCAGTCATTCATTCGTTCAGTCGGTCGGTCGTTCAGTCATTCATTCAGTCGGTCAGTCGACGTTAAGACATTCATTCGTTCAGTCGGTCAATCGGTTGTTCAGACATTCATTCGTTCAGTCATTCGTTCATAGATTTGTTCGGTTTATTCCTCATTAGGTCGTTAACTTGGTCAGTCAGTCGCTTAGTCATACATTCGTTCAGTCGATCAGTCAGTCGTTCAGCTGTTTATTCGTTCAGTCGGTCAGTCGATCGTTCAGTCGTTCATTCGATATGTCGTTTAGTCATTCATTCTTTCAGTCAGTCATTCTTTCGTTTAGTCGGTCGTACTGTCAGTCATTCGGTCAGTCGGTTGTTCATTCATTCATTCATTTGGTCTATCGGTCGATCAGTCGTTCGTTCGTTCAGTCGGTCTTTCGGTCGTTCAGTCATTCGCTCGTTCAGTCATTTGTTAGTCCAGTCAGTCATTCGGTCATTCGTTCATTTGGTCAGTCGATCGTTCAGTCATATTTGTTCGTTCCGTCCGTGAGTCGGTCTTTCAGCTATATTTCGTTCAGTCAGTCCATCGATCCTTCACTTACTCATTCAGTCGCTC
>CM031628.1:50392421-50398237 GCA_018398815.1 Conus ventricosus | reverse complement strand
GTGTGTGTGTGTGTGTGTGTGTGTGTGTGTGGTGTGTGTGTGTGTGTGTGTGTGTGTGTGTGTTGTCAGCAGGTGGAGTGTGAGTGGGGAGAATGGCTGTATTTGGTAAGACGAGGCTTCTTTTTGGGCTTTTACCCGGGGACTTTGAAATTTGGCACAATTGGAGAAAAGCTGATTTGGGGGTCTAAAAGCGTTCAGATGGTTAGTAGTATTGTTCACACAAAACTTGAGGTGTTGTAAAAACATGAAATATGCAGAAATATCATATGAGATAAGGACACTTTATTTGTTTTTAAGTGTGCTGAAATTAGTATTCCCATAAAAGGTCTCTATTCTCATATCTTCGGTCTTGTCTAAATCCAGTTACCTGAGTATTTTACCACCTGAGGCCCGAAATCTGATGACTTTGTGAGCAGTGTACACAAAAATGGGTTTGCGGCTTGCTTATAAGGAAACATCAATAGAAAGAGAGCTACAGATCGTATATACAGTTGAAGAAACATCAATAGAAAGAGAGCTACAGATCGTATATACAGTTGAGGAATCATCAATAGAAAGAGAGCTACAGATCGTATATACAGTTGAAGAAACATCAATAGAAAGAGAGCTACAGATCGTATATACAGTTGAGGAATCATCAATAGAAAGAGAGCTACAGATCGTATATACAGTTGAGGAAACATCAATAGAAAGAGAGCTACAGATCGTATATACAGTTGAGGAAACATCAATAGAAAGATAGCTACAGATCGTATATACAGTTGAGGAAACATCAGTAGAAAGATAGCTACAGATCGTGTATACAGTTGAGGAAACATCAATAGAAAGATAGCTACGGATCGTATATACAGTTGAGGAAACATCAATAGAAAGATAGCTACAGATCGTATATACAGTTGAGGAAACATCAATAGAAAGAGAGCTACAGATCGTGTATACAGTTGAGGAAACATCAATAGAAAGATAGCTACAGATCGTATATACAGTTGAGGAAACATCAATAGAAAGATAGCTACGGATCGTATATACAGTTGAGGAAACATCAATAGAAAGATAGCTACAGATCGTATATACAGTTGAGGAAACATCAATAGAAAGATAGCTACAGATCGTATATACAGTTGAGGAAACATCAATAGAAAGATAGCTACAGATCGTATATACAGTTGTAATACACGTTGCATACAGGCACTCAAACGAATACTGTTTAGAAAATACAAACCAAAGGATAAAAAAAAGAAACCTTGTGTGATCAGTGTGTTCAAATCAGGAATAAGGTCTAAGCTATGTCTTAATAAGACTCCCTGACGAGTCACTGTGGACCCATTTATATAAAGCATACTGAATTTTCTGTGCACCTTCAAAATCAAATGCAGCAAACAAACAAACACACAGAACCACCAGGAAGCCTGTTCTGTTGAACACCAGGTACAAACACACAGAACCACCAGCAAGCCTGTTCTGTTCAACACCAGGTATAAAGACACAGACCTACCAGCAAGCCTGTTCTGTTCAACACCAGGTATAAAGACACAGACCTACCAGCAAGCCTGTTCTGTTCAACACCAGGTATAAAGACACAGACCTATCAGCAAGCCTGTTCTGTTCAACACCAGGTATAAAGACACAGACCTATCAGCAAGCCTGTTCTGTTCAACACCAGGTATAAAGACACAGACCTATCAGCAAGCCTGTTCTGTTCAACACCAGGTATAAAGACACAGACCTATCAGCAAGCCTGTTCTGTTCAACACCAGGTATAAGGCGAAGACCACAGGTTAACAAGGCTTGCTGATGGACCCATTTATCAAAAGCATATAGAACTTTCTGCGTCCACATAATACCCCCCCCCCTCCAACACACACGCACACACACACACGCACGCACGCACGCACGCACGCACAGACGCACACTCACACACACACATCTACCAGCCAAATCAAGGCTTGCCGATAGCTTACTGTGAACCCGTTTATTTTAAGCATGTAGAATTTTCTGCGCCGACGTAACACCAAAGACAAAGAAACAAAGAAGAACAGAATAGAAAATAAGTTGTGACGCTGAACAAGAAACGGCTTCAGAAAGAAGTATATTGTATTGCACACTTTCTGGACAAAGACACTAACCCACTCACTTTTCGGGAGTAAAGCAGAATGTTGGATGTCTCGACCACTTTCAGGTTTTGTGTAAACAACACTACCGCTAACAACATAAATGTGTTGTTTGAAAATGAGTGTAGTCTGTTCCAAAAGCAGCCAGATGATATCCATGAGCTGGCCTAAGAACATGTCATTCCGATTTTTCTTCTACGTGAACAGAAATTCTAGACGAAGGTATATTGTATAAAAGATTTCATTTTGTGTTGTTCTTGTTGCTGTCGTGTGTCTATATGAGTCTGAAGGGTTCCCAAAGTCAACACTTACGGGGCTTCGGGCACTAATTATTAACAGATTTTTTTTCACTGTACTTTTTGGTTTCGTAAAAAAAAAAAAGCATACACGATCTTTTCACAGAAATGATCGACTTTTTAAAGGAAGAAATGAAGATTCAAATCAAAGATGTGTACAAGTCTACAACACATGTGGATGTGAATTTTAAAAAAAGAAGACACCATATTTTTGTGTGTGAAACGCTTGTACTTTTTGTATAAATGAAAATAAAAGAAAGGAGTCAATATTTTAGTTTGTTAATCATCAATTTCAAAACCAGCCATATCATACCCCCAAAACATTCGCCATAGGGTAAACCACTCTATTTGTCACCTTTCAGAAATGAAGGGTAGAATTGTTCAACGATGAAAGGCTTGTTTTTGTGAATGTAATCATCAGCTCTGCGCGGTCACGTTGTAATTCATTCATTTTTTGCACTCTCAGAATCAGATGTCCTGTACAGTTTTGCGTTGCACGGTATAGTATTTCTGCATCTACACGCCATCTCCGTCATCACAGTGGGAAGACTCGTTCGGCTGTCCATGTGATTCTTTCTCTGGTTGCCCCTCTGTCAGCTTTTCTGTCTGTCTGTATGTCTGTTGCCCTGTCTTTAACCTGTCCATCTGTTCCTTTCGCACTCTTCTGTCTGCTTTGTGCTTTCTGTGTCTGTCTATTTGTCTCACTCCCATCCCACCTTCTCTCTACCCCCCTCCTCCCCCACCTCTCTCTCTCTCTCTCTCTCTCTCTCTCTCTCTCACGCGCACGCGCGCACACACACACACAGACACACACACACACACACACACACACACACACACACACACACACACACACACACACACAAGCGCGCTATTTGCGCGCGCGTGTGTATGTGTGCACGCGTGCGTTCGTGCGTGTGTGTGTGTGTGTGTGTGTGTGTGTGTGTGTGTGTGTGTGTGTGTGCGCGCGCGCTTATGTGCGCGTATTTGGTGGTAGCTGGGGGAAGTCGAAATTGGATATGTGTGAGCGTGCGTATGTGTGTATGTGAATGCGTGTACGCATGCGTGCGTGCGTACGTGCGTGGGTGCGTATGTGCGTATGTGCCGGCGAGCCCGTGTGTGTGTGTGTGTGTGTGTGTGTGTGTGTGTGTGTGTGTGTGTGTGTGTGTGTGTGTGTGTCTGTGTCTGTGTCTGTGTCTGTGTCTGTGTCTGTGTGTCTGTGTGTTCTACTTAAGAAAACAAAACCAAAGAAGGCCATGTCTTTTCAGTTATCCATCAACATGTCAGTGACGTTAGAACCGTGGACAAATCCCCTCGCATATCTATTTCAGGACGCACCCTGTCTTTCTTCCTTCCCTTCTGCCTCCCTGTATATCCGTTTGTCTGTCTGTCTGTCTGTCTCTGCCTCTGTTTCTGTCTTTCTTCTTTTCTCTCTCTTCTCTTTCTCCGGTCTGTGTTTCTCTGTCTTTGTGTCCCTGTTTCTCTGTCTGTCTGTCTGTCTGCCTGTCAGTGTCGATGTACGTCGGATTGTCTCTCTCTGTCTGTCTCTCTCTTTCTCGCGCGCTCTCTCTCTCTCTCTCTCTCACTCCCACCCTCCCTCCTCTCTCTCTCCCTCCCTCATCTCTCTCTCTCTCTCTCCCTCCCTTCTCTCTCTCTCTCTCCTTCCCTCCCTCCCTCCTCCTCCTCCTCTCTCCCTCCCTCCCTCCTCTCTCTCCCCTCCCTCCCTCCTCTCTCTCTCTCACTCCCTCCCTCCTCCTCTCTCTCTCTCCTCCTCCTCTCTCTCTCCCTCCTCTCTCCTCTCTCTCTTCTTTCCTCTCTCTCTCTCTCTCTCTCTCTCTCTCTCTCCTCTCTCTCTCTCTCTCTCTCTCTCTCCCTCCCCCTCCTCTCTCTCTCTCTCTTCTCTCTTCCTCTCTCTCTCTCTCTCTCTTCTCTCTCTCCTCTCTCCTCTCTCTCTCTCTCTCTCTCTCTTCTCTCTCTTTCTCAAGCTCCCACCGAAGTGTTTCTGCACCCAACATAAATCTTACTTGGAGTCGGATTTCAATTTCCGCCGTGTGATGAATATCTCTCTCCAGGCCGTCAGTTTGACTGGGGGCTTGCCAGGGAAAGGAGATGAAGGCAAAATCCTTTCGCTATTAATAACCTCAACAACAACAACCACAACAACAACAGCGGCAGCAAGGACTTAAAATACAAGAAACACAAAACTATCTCAACAAAATCAAAAGTTAAGAAGCGCAAAGCTATTTCCAGAAAAATACAAGTTAAGAAGCACAAAAGTATCTCTACAAATTTTAAGAATGATTCTTATTGAGTCCGCCCAAAAACAAGGACGAACAGGTTACAAGACAAAACACGACGCGTTTCGACCTCTTAGGCTTTTTTTCCGGCGAGATGAACCACGTTCAGGACAATGAAAACGAAGAACGAGCAATCACTCATCTGTTCACATTCGGCACAGGATGGGTGTTGAATTATCACTAAGAATTATTCTTAAAATTCCTTTCAACTTCCGCCTGCAGTCGCCTCACATTGGAACTCTCTCTACAAAAATGCAAGTTAAAAAGCACAACACTATGTCTACAAAAATACACGTTAAAAAGCACAACACTATGTCTACAAAAGCACAAGTTAAAAAGCACAACACTATCTCTACAAAAATATAAGTTAAGAAGCACAAAACTATCTCTACAAAAATTTAAGTTAAGAAGCACAAAAGTATCTCTACAAAAATACAAGTTAAGAAGCAGAAAACTATCTCTACAAAAATATTAGTTAAGGAGCACAAAAGTATCTCTACAAAAATACAAGTTAAGAAGCACAACACTATCTCTACAAAAGCACAAGTTAAAAAGCACAAAACTATCTCTACAAAAATATACCTTAAGAAGCACAAAAGTATCTCTACAAAAATATACCTTAAGAAGCACAAAACTATCTCTACAAAAATATAAGTTAAGAAGCACAAAACTATCTCTACAAAAATATAAGTTCAAAAGCACAAAACTATATCTACAAAAATATACGTTGAAAAGCGCAAAACTATCTCTAAAAAACATACGTTGAGAAGCACAAAACTACCTCAACAAATTTTAAGAACAACTCTAAGTGAGCCCGCCCAAAATAAGGACGAACAAGTTACAAGACAAAACACGACGCGTTTCGACCTCTTGGGTCTTCTTCAGGCAAAACACTCTACGTTCAATACAATGCAAACGAAGAACGAGCAAATCACTATCTTCTCATAATCGACGCAAGATGGGCGTTGAATTATCACTAAGAATCATTCTGAAAATTTGCTTCCAATTTCGCTTGCAGTCGCCTCCCTTTGGGACTATCTCTACAAAAACACAAGTTAAGAAACACAAAACTATCTCTGCGTATTAGCTACCCAGCGCAATACGTTGTCAAC
>CM031628.1:50384921-50387421 GCA_018398815.1 Conus ventricosus | reverse complement strand
AGAGAGAGAGACGAAGACAGACAGACAGACAGACAGACAGGACAAAGAAACAGAGAGACAGAGAGAGAGAGAGAGAGAGAGACAGAGAGACAGAGAGACAGAAAGAAAGAGAGAAAGAAAGAATGAAAAAGAGAAAGACCGAGGAAAGAAATAATTTACCAGGAATCAGACTGTCGGAGAGAAGACAAGAACCCGTGTTTAACATTCAGTTCAACGCCTGGCATCCTTGCACTGAGAGTGAAGGGATCGAAGCTGAGTACCAAATTCGTTCATTTTCGTTGTATTATTTGTTTGTGTCTTGCCTGAAGAAGACCTAAAAGGTCGAAACGCGTTGTGTTTTGTCTTGTGACTCGTTTGTCCACAATTCTCTTGGCGGTTCGCTAACATTTATTTAAGATTTATTCAGTTGAAAATCTAAACCCATCACAGCTGATATAGTAGATATGGAACAACTATCCGAGAGAGAGAGATAGATAGAGAGTGAGAGAGAGGCAGGCAGACAGACAGACAGAAAGACTGACAGAGACTGAGACAGACAGCCAGAGAGACAGAGGCAGAGAGGGGTTGGGATGAGAGAGGGAGCAGAAAGAGAGAGACAAAGAGAGACAGAGACAGAGAGAGAGAGAGATAGAGAGAGAGAGAGAGAGAGAGAGAGAAAGAGAGAGAGGGAGGGAGGGATAGAGGGTGAGAGAAAGAGAGACAGACAGATAGATAACAGACAGATAGACAGGCAAACAGACAGACAGACAGACAGACAGACAAACACAGATAGACAGCCAGACAGCCAGATAGGAATCTAAGACTACATTCCCAATCACCAGAACAATAACATGTTCAGTGGGGGTACCTCAAATGCCCATTTTCAACAGTAGGTCACCAGCCGGATCCGAACCTGCAACACCTGATGGCGAATTCTTTGCTGTACCACTGAGCAACCTTCAGCACGACATTGTGACGTTTTGGAACGTCAAGATCTCGACCAGGTCTCGAATTACACGTCACACAATGTCGTCTGGGTCCCGCTCAACAGTGGAGGACAAAAGGTGGATTTGATCATTGAGTTAGACTACTGGGGAACAAAAAAGACAGGCACTCCATATCGTGTTTATTCTACCCCGGGTGGAGTTGGGGGGTGGGGGGGGGGGGGGGGGGGGGGAGAGAAAGTGAAACGGGGGCTTTGGCTGATTGTCTTCTAAGTCTTGCCATGAGAGGTTGATGGTTTTGTGAAATGATCCCCAGGAGAGAAAAAAAAAGTGGAAGCGAATTTTGTTGTTCATTTTCATGTATGTTTACATTTGAGAGAGGTTTAGTGAAAACGCAAAACAACAATAATAAAGCATAGAGCAAAAGTTAAAGACAAAAACTGGGATGAGGTGGTGTGTGAGCTAGGGGTGGGTTGGGGGTGAGCGACATAAATAAACAGAAAAGCGATTTAAGGAAGAACCGCTGTAGTAAATCAACAAAGGAAGCATCACATCTCGTACACCAAATTTGATCACAGGATTCGAGTTCCATTTATCCTCCTAAATGACAAAACCTTCAAAACATGTTCTAGCAAATAGTCAGCCCGCACAGGAAAAAAGAGAAATTGGAACTGAAAAGGAAAAACAAATATTAGAAAAGGTTTCAACTGAATATCGTAAACAAAGGAATATGAGACTTTTGAAACTTTTAGTTACAAATGCATGTTTTACAAGTATATGAAAACAATTCCACCCTTGGTGTATAACGTGTGTGTGTGTGTGTGTGTGTGTGTGTGTGTGTGTGTGTGTGTGTGTGTGTGTGTGTGTGTGTGTGTGTGTGTGTGTGTGTGTGTGTGTGTGTGTGTGTGTGTGAGGTAAGCAGTTAGATCGAAAGAAAGACAGTGAGAGAGACACACAGACACACAGACACAGACACAGACAGACACACACACACACACACACACAGAGAGAGAGAGAGAGAGAGAAGAGAGAGAGAGAGAGAGAGAGAGAGAGAGAGAGAGAGAGAGAGAGAGAGAGAGAGAGAGAGAGAGAGAGAGAGAGAAATGTACACAGACACAGACACACAGACACACAGAGAGAGAAGAAGAAGAAGAAGAAGAAGAAGAAGAAGAAGAAGAAGAAGAAGAAGAAGAAGAAGAAGAAGAAAGAAGAAAGAAAGAAAAGAAAGAAAGAAAGAAAGAAAGAAAGAAAGAAAGAAAGAAGAAGGAAGACGAAGGCGTTCAAGTGTGGGCATTAACCCATTTGTGACAGACGCCTGTCAGCAAAAAGAATATAAACGCGCACTACTCACCTCCTGCAGTTCCTGTATTGTTCTCACAACTGCGGGCAGGAAGGAATGAACGATCCAAGACCTTCTACAGAGAATCCATGAAGGGTGGAACAGAGAAATCGGTCAAAACTAACCCCCGAAAGAGGCATCGGAGAAAAAAAAACAGAAGAAGCAATGACTAAACAATATACAGGAAACTCTCTTCCGAACCTGTGTAAAAGGATGCAGATAGGGATGCGAGACAGAT
>CM031628.1:50331120-50363777 GCA_018398815.1 Conus ventricosus | reverse complement strand
GATCGCACTCGTGCATATTGCGAAATACGATGCATAGTTCGTTTTTTCCGACAAGTGAATTGTGAACGCACATCCAAACATTTGCTGTCTCTCGACTTCGGCCCAATTTGCCCAAGAGCCCAGACACCAAAGGGCGACGAATTCTTTTTGCTGTTCTAACATGCATAGCATATCCCTGTGCTCAACCGACATTCCCTTTACGATGTCTCCCCTCTCTCTTCTAGTCTTCTTCTCTGTCTCTCTGTCTCTCTCTCTCTCTCTCTCTCACATCTCTCTCTCTTCTCAATCGTCACTCTCCTCCTCTCTGAAACAAAGAGACAAAGCAACGAAAATCAAAGCAGTAATCATCATCAACAACAAAACTTAAAAAAATCGACCCATGTAAAAACCCACATACATTAATTAAGGGAAAGAAAATTAAAGTAAACAGGAAAATAACATGTAATGCAACTTTGTTTTTGTTATGTTACGAAAGAGATTTTCACTGAACGCTTTGTTTTCGAAACATCCCCAAATAGTGTAAAGCTTTTAGATATGTGTTTTGAAAAATTAAATAAACACCCACACCACACACACTCACACACACACACACACACACACGCACTACACACACACACACTCACATATATATATATATATATATGATATATAAATATATATATATATATATAATATATATATATATATATATGTATGACCACACCATCCTTTCTCTCCATCTCTCTCTTCTCCATCCTTCCTCTCTCTCTCTCTCCTCTATAATAGATATATATATATGTGTGTGTGGTGCATATATATAATACACATATATATATATATATATATAAATATATATATATGATATATATATATATATATATATCTATATATATATAATAAATATATATACATATTGCACACCACCTTTTCTTTCTGGGAGTTGCATTCTTTTAACACAGCAAGGCAGAGATTTCAAATTACCACTTTCCGCGGTCACTGAGAGAAAAACCACCAAGTTTAGAAATATCGGTATAATGACCAGATTAATATTTTTTTGGTCTCCCTCCCTATTGGATGTATGTCACTCCCCCTGAGAATATAAGCTTGCTGAAGCTCATTTTGAGCAAGCATTATTATTTTCCCCCATCCACCCACTCAACACATACTGTTAGTTAAGCAGAATCATCTGCCACTGCAGGTAAATGCGTATCTCCCATCTCCCCCTATTTCTTCATCTAAACATAAGAGCATGCTTTGTTTATAATTCAATCTTTCCTGCGGTCATTGCCAAACACCAAGCTGCTCTGTAAGTTGCTGGAACGGTGCTCGATACTTATGCTTGGAATTTATTAGTTTGATCTAATTAGCCCAAACACACAGACACACACACACACACACACACACACACACAGAGAAGAGAGAGAGAGAGAGAGAGAGAGAAGAGAGAGAGAGAGAGAGAGAGGGCGTTTAAGTTAAGAAAGACACTTTAAGTGCACGTTTTTTTTCAAACTAATAACTCAGCTTAAGCTTTCCCCCAGGTAAAACATATTTCACGTGTTTCTCTCTTCTCTCTCTCCATGCCTCTCTCTCCTCTCTCGTCTCTCAATATGACGCATCATTATGTTTATTACTGGTGTGTTTTGAAGTTATTGTGGGAATCACATATGTGTTAATACCTTATTCAAATAAGTAAAAAAAATATGTGGAAAAAAAAGTGTACAGCCCTATTTTTCGGCACAAAATATCCTCACGGTACAAAATGTCCCTACAGCAGTATTTGGTACAGACGTATCCGTGCAAAAAGTCACTACCTTACAGCAATGTCACCCCGGATATACATGATTTTTTTTTACCGACGTTGAGGTACAAAAGTCATCCCAGGTTCTGGAGTGAGAAATGTTGTACGAGCATAGTGCTGATGGGATGGTGTTGAAAGAAAGCAAGTCTCTCTTCGAGACATCCATGACCGAAATTTATTCATGTGGCTGAAAGATTGATGGACCACCCATTTTTCCCTTTTTTTTTAAATGATGATACGACAATGACTCACCACGACGAACGTCGACGACGATGATGATGATGATATGGTGTTTGCATCATGAAATTAATTAAGCCTATGTAGGCTGTTTGCCTGTTTTTGTCTATGTTCCAGAGCGAGTGGTGAAGAATGGTCTTATGATGGTCTTGTGACGTAGCCCTCCCATCAAGGTCATGTGACGCTCCATCACATGTATTAGTGATATGAATCCTTTCCCCATGCCACAACAAAGGAAGAATATTCATGTGTTTTTTTTTTTTTTTTGACTAGTGTGCGGGCGTCCCCAAAATAATTGTGAGTAAAGACTCATTCAAGAAACGAATGTGGTCAGTTGGGTGAATGTGACCACTGAGTGATCGTGTAAGCAAGGTGGTAGGTAAGGTGCTGGTCATGTGTTTGGAACACTGGAGGATCACTCACTAGAGAAGGGGGAAAGAGTCATTTTTAACCCAGCAGAATGCCTAAATACTCAACTTCAGGACGTGGGTCCTCGTTGCTGACCAGTTATTACCAGGTGAGCGATAGATGTTGGGGAAAGCTTCAGGGGGAAAACTAAAGAAGAGAGAAAGAATCATAATGAATTGAGGAAGCAGGTTACTTACACAACCTTATTCGGTTTCAAGCCCTTTCCACCCTTTACCCTTCCCCTTCAACCCTTCGGTCTTGCACCCCTGAGGTGGTTGAAGATGCCCTGTGTGGGGAACACACGGTAGTTCAGCCCCAGCCATACCAACTCCAGGGAAAGGAGTTGAACTCGTCATTTCGCAAGAGACAGAATAATCGCGGAAGAGAATCGAGACTCGTATCTCCGGACAAGAGAATTCGGAGGGCCAAGTATATTGTCCTCAAGAGAGAGACATGAATTGAGAAGTCAGGGAAGCTTTTTACGTGAGGCAGGCAGGTTCCTCAGTGATTACGGGAGTTTATGTATTCTCCTGTCCGGAAATTTTGGATATCGAATGTGAAGGCCATGGCTTATAGAAGCGAAACTAGACTGTTTTATCTCTCATGTAAAATGAGATCATTGTGAAGACTATTTTTCACTCATGTAAAGAGAGATACATGGTGAAGATTGATTTGACCTCTTCTCGGTGAGAGGCGATATACTGAGTTTCAGAATTTATTTGTCTCCTCAGTGTGGAGAGAGATACTTTTGTAAAATCTGTTTCAAGTTGTGTTGTTGACATAGTAAAGTGTTTTCCCTGAAGGATAGGGGAGAAGAAAACATTCGTAGTGCTCCTTTTGGTTGATTGGAAAAGATTGCGTGTGCGTAGGAGAAAATGCTGTCTGGAATTCCGGTATGCAAGAGTGACAGTGTGACAGTGGTGACCCCGACTCCAGCTTCACCGGCGTTGCCTGCCGTTTGTTTCCCCGGGAAAGAAAAAGAAAAAAAAAGAGAAAGATTTCTATTTGTGCCCTGGGGGCTTAAAAAAAAAGAGATTCGATTTGAACCCTCAAGGGGTTTGAGGAAGAAAAAAAGGAAAGGTTTCTATATGTAACCTCGAATTTCTATTTTGGTGCGCCTCAAGGTTTGATAGAAAGAAAAAAAAGAAGAAAGTTTAATTATTTATTGTGTATAATATGTGCATTTTTTGTTTGTGTTCTAGTTCTAAATGTGTTTTGGGTGGTTGACATTTCTTTTGTTGCTCTAAACTCCGTAAGGTTATTTTTTTTGGTAGGATTTCTTTTTGACCCTTTTCCCCACCTCAGACCGATAGCCTCAACCACCTCTTGGCTCGAACCTGCAGCAAGGGGGCAGGGCGTTGAGGCAATCCGCGTCCCTCCCCTAAGGAATTAGTATTTTTGTCCCCTTTCCCCAGGACTGATAGCCCCAGACCTCTATCCGCTTTTAGCAGGGGCATGGCGTTGGGAGTCAATTGTCCCTTTTTCCCTCTGAATAATATCTATTTCATTCCGCTTCCATTGTTTCAGTTATGATTTTTTCTTCCCCTTGCCCCTCAGAGTGTGGGATCACTTCTCCCCGTTCACGCTATGTAGTGGTAGGTGGTGGAGTTGGAATACCGCTCTGCCCAAATAAACATCTTATCTTTTGATCACTTTTTTCTGGTGTGTGCGAGAATTTTCTTTGAGTTTGGGTGAATGTGGCATATTGAATTGATTTTTATATTTTGTATTATTACGTAGTGTGTGTATATTGTGCAGTGATTTGTTTTTCCCTCTCCCAGTTTCAACGGGAGACAGTGACCACTAGGGTGCTGTCTGAGGACTTTTCTTTTGCTTTGTCTTGAATTCTTGCTCACTATTCCGGTCCTGTGTATCCTTTCATTTCCTTTTCACCACCCTTTTTTCAAAAACCTCTTAAACCATCTCCTCAATAGGCTCCTACTAGTTTTCTTTTCAACATTTTTCATTTTTAGTAGGATTTTCCGTATTTTGTGTTTCTTTCCCCTCTTTTTAATTGTTTGTGATTCCATTTGTTTTGTAAATTTAATATTCATTTTTTGTAATAAGGCGGTACATTTGGTTTGTAAATTCGTTTGAAATTATGTAAGAAAGAAAGACTGCAACAAGAACATTTGAGAACTTAAACTTTATAAAGAATTTATGTTCAGAAAACTTTTATTGTTTTTTTATTTTTTTTTCTTTTCTTAGGAAAACAGTTTTGTATTAAACTTCATTTGTTTGTAAATTCCAAATGAGTGCAAATTATTTTTGGAAAAATACATTCCTTGGATTTCAATCACCCTTTTTTAGTAAGCGGATTTTGTTTACACCGAAATTGAGAATTCTGTATTTGTATATACTATAATTACGGTTTGGAAACATATATCATCATATATCGCCCTTATTTTTATCATACTTTGAGATTTGTTTTGGTGTTTAATATACTAACGGATTCATTATATGATTTGATAAATATGTTAAACAAGCGGAACGCTTGGGTTTTTGCTGAGAAAAACATACTAACTATGTGCAACAATGCACAGATAGGCAGACAGTCTCATAGAGAGGAAGAAAATAGACTACAGCGAGAACTGAAAGCTGAAGAAAATAAACTACAGAGGGAAGCTGAAGAAAAAGCTACAGAGGGAAGCTGAAGAAAATAAACTACAGAGGAATCTGAAAGAGAATAAGCTACAGCGGGAAGCTGAAGAAAAAACTACAGAGGTAAGCTGAAATTGAAGAAAAAAGATTACAGAGGGAAGCTGAAATTGAAGGAAAAAGATTACAGAGGAAGCGGAAGCTGAAGAACGTCAATTTAAGTTGAGGCAGTTAGAATAGAACAGATTCTAAATTAGAAGGAATACAGGCATCGAGAGAACCTCCACACAGTCGGTGTCCAGCAGCATGCCTCAACCAAAAAGCGGCATATATTCCAGAAGTTGCCACCTTTTAGGAAAAAACGGATGACATGAAAGTTTTCTTTTCCGATTTGAAAGTCACAGCTGAACGTCTTGTGGTTGCCAAAGGAAAAGTGGGACATTTAAATTGGCGTCGATGTTTAAGGTAGCGCTTTGACACTGTACCACTCACTTGCAGGAACAAAAATATAACTTGGATCAGTTGAAAGAGGAACTCCTCAAGAAATTTCAATGTTCTGCTGATCGTTTTTCATGACGTTTCCGTTCTGTGCGCCCTGAAGCAAGGAGAATCGTTCCATCGTTACTGATCCTGTAATGATCATTGTTGGATCGATGGATCGATTTGTCTAAAAACGAACAAAACTTTTCAATCACTGCGAGATCTCCTTCTTAGAGAACAACTTTTCCAGAGCGTGCTAGCAAAGATTCTGGCCACTTTCCCTTAAAGAAAGGCAAAATTGAAAACGTGGAGGAAATGTGTCCAGATGGCTGATCATATTGTATCGCTCACCAGATAAGGCGTGGCTAGAAAGGAGAATTTTTCCATCTTTAGTCTCATGCGTCATGTACTATCCCATCAGGACAGGAAGTTACAGGAAAAGGAAATCGTGGGGTCAATTTTGAGTCCACAAGGATATAACCTATCCTAGGAACGGACAGGGATATTCCGCGGTTGAGTGACTTTTCGTCAATACCAGTACTCACCGCGGAAAGACCCGTTACCCTCAGCAAACTTTCTGATGTCGTGACAACGGACCATCACGTAGACTTTGGGCCAGTTCGTGGACAGAACAGAAGTTCACAAAATCAGTCGGCTGCCGATCAGACAATGCGAGTTTTCTTTGTGATGGCAAGTTCCAGTTGAGGAAAAATTGCCCCTTCAACCCAAATATCCCCAAAACCCCGCATAGTCTCCTCTGATTGGGAGAGAAGGGCCTTGTTTGGCAGCCCGATCCAAGTCTGTTGAGGACTGGTGTAGAAAAACGGAGCCTATCAATGTTTGCAGGCTTCGGTTTTGCGAGACACGGGTGCACTACTGCTGGTTGTACGATAATCTTTCGTGCTTTCAAGACCAGTAATCTCAACACTGTCCAAAAGTTAGGTCGTTTGGAGGCAAGATTGAAACGTTTCCGCTGGCGAAAATTTCAGTCGATAACACCGTACTACTCTCCGGTTTACATACCGCCTGTGTTTATTGATAACCAGTCTGCGACTTGATCTTGGCAATTTGCCAGGTGTCTCTACAGTACATGGTGGTGCTAGATGATCGTTTGTTCCTTGTCTTGGATACTAGATCAACGTCATAGAGCCGTGAAAGCTACAAGCCGCTATAAGTCTCAAAACTGATGAACTCCAATTTACCTCAGATGATTAAAAGAAATGCAGGGAAAAGACGAGACGCCTGACGACAATTAACTTTCTGCTGCTAACAGACTGTCACTGACGTACACACTTACCAAAACCAACGTAACATACTGGACACTTGACATTCTCTACAGGTTGTAACCTGGACAGGACAACAACCAAGTTGTGGTTCCAAAACCACTTAGAGAAACAGTGCTGCACTACGGCTCATGAAATGCATTGTTCGCTGGTCACTGCGGAAATCAAAAGAACATTAAAGAGAGTTCTTGATTCTTTTATTGGGCCAGGTGGCCCACAAAAGAAGTTACGAATACTGCGCTCATGTGACATCTGCCAAAAAGACAGCTCAAAAGGTCCGCGTCTCCCATGTGTCACCTTTGCACAAAATGCCTCTCATTTCCGTTCCATTTCGGAAGGTAGCTATTGATCTTGTTGGACCTGCTACCACTGTCTTCTTCGGGATATCGCTATATCTTGACTTTGGTTGATACAGCAACAAGGTATCCAGAAGCAATTCACTGAAGAAAATTGATACAGTATCTGTCGCTGAAGCTTTACTTGCAATTTTTTCAGAGTGGGTCTTCTCAGATGAAATTCTCTCGGATTGTGGAACGCAATTCATTTCGGAATCCATGATAGAAATTTACAGACTGTTGTCAATCCTCTTCCATTTCAACCACGCCATATCCAATCCCCAATCGAATGGCATGGTTGAACGTTAATGGAACTTGAAGTCCATGTGAAGGAAGGTTGCATAGCACAAAGAGCCCCAGGAATGGGATCGTATTTCGTACCGTTTGCTTTTTGCATACAGGGAATGTCAACGAAACGCTGGAATTCTCACCATTGAGCTTCTTTTTCGGACACTCACCAAGGGGTCCTTTGGATCTCTGATGACACAATGACGAGAAAGACGTACATACCTACAGTAAAACTGTTTACCATACGTTTATGAACTGCATAATCGTTTGGAAACGATGCATGGTGAGCTTGCTCAAACAGTCAGCTGGATAGGAAAACTGATGTGTACAAGGTCTTTTGCAGACAGAAAAGCAAGGCACGTTCCTTTCAGTGTAGGGATAAAGTTCTGTGCTCTAACTGATTAACATAACAAGCTTCGTGTTATGGACGGGAGGGTCCTTTTCAGGTGGTCGAAAAACTTTCTGAAGTAAATTATAAGATCAAAAATGCAAACCTGAAGAAGTATTCCTGAGAACATTTGAAGAAGTATTTTTGAACGTACATATGTTGCCATCACCATCGTTGAGTGGATATAATCCTGTTCAGAAACTTGATGTCAACATGACAGGACATTATCAGTGGATGAATTGTAACCCAAAGTAACGGACAGGGAACGAGATCAATGGTTATGAAAACAGCAAATGTAGGAATGTTAACATCTACCAGTGCTGATGAAGTTGTACCCCTTCCTATTCTGTCTATCAAAGGTGAAACCTATGAGATGTGTTTCTGTCTAGATAATTTGGTCTACAAGTCAAACAGAGACAGCTCAAAGACATTTTGAAATACTTTCAGATGTGTTGACGATACCCCAGGTACAGTACCGGTATTGAAACCCCATAGTTTCATTAACTTCTGAAATACCAGTGCGAACCAACCATACCGCGCCTCCAATTTGCAAAAAAAAAGAGTGGGTTGAGAGAGAAATCAATGTATGCTGGATTTAAAGGTGATAGAACCTTACTACATCCTCCCTACAGCTCACCAGTGGTAGTGGTGGACAAACCTGATGATCATGGCGTTTTCTGCATCGATTACAGAAGAACTTCTGTGTCAGCTCTCAGAGGGAAAATTAATTTTTGGTGAAGTATACTTGACTATAGATTTCCAGTTACAATTTAACCATGGCCGTAACACAAAATGTCATGGCTGATTTGTTTCCACGTGCGTGAAATAATCATGGACAAATGTAATCTGTATTCAAGGGAAAGACTATTCCTGTTTTTGTCTTTCTAATGATTACGGTGTGATCACATAGACGGTTCATTTTATGCTACTGAGCGATTAAATCAAGTGGGTATTTATGCTAATTTGCATATGAAGTGACTATTGTTTTGCAAGCAAACACCTACTTGATGTTTGATGTAATACATATTATTCTTTGGTAAACAATGGAAAAAATTAAGTACTATTAATTTATGACTATTTGCTTGAGAAGAGAATCTACTATATGTATGTGTGTGAGCAAATAACTCTTTAGAAATGATATATACATGTTTTGATTGTGGCAATGAGACAAACAAGTTGTTTTCCCATTGTCATTGTCAACAATGGAAAGCATGTGACTTTCAATGGACTTAACAATACATGTGGGAAAAAGAAATTATGTTTAAACTATTTTATTTTTGTTTTACATGTCTATTGAGGAAACATTTAACACATGGAATATTCTCATTTTCAATGAGGTTTTGAAAGCATATGATGTGAGATAAAGATCAAGGGAAAATGTGCTTCACACTTAATGTATGAACACTTTTTGTGCTTTGATGTTGATACCCTAATGTGTTTTTATCCCATGTAATTTGTGAAATGTATCTTGTGAATATGGATCAATTATGAAATGTTTTTTTTTTTAGAAGATTGAAATTTGAAACATGTTTTATGTGGATCATGGTGATTGATTCTTTAATACTTATTATTAATTTGGGTAATCATGAACACTACTCTTGGAGAGCGTTGCCACCTAAGGTTTCTGTTATGCGCTGCACGACCTCAAACGAGGCGGCTATTTCCGGACAACCTTGATCAATCTGTACTGCTTAAAGAGACTAGAGGAGAACTTACGGTCTCAGAGGTAACGGTGCTTGCCTGGTTTTCATCATATGTAGTGATCGAGAACAACGTGTTATCATGAAATGTTAAATCATCACCACTCCTCTTTTGTATTGCGTGCCACAAGCTCCGTGTTGGACCTCTGTCTTTTTATAATACCCTTTATTCTCACCTTTGTCGGATGTCATGTCGTCGGATGATTGTCAGTATCACAATATGCTGATGATACTGAAGTATCGTCAAGTAGTGTTTCCGCAGGATTTTCCTAATGTTATTCTAAAGTTCAAACCTGCGTCCATGACGTATATCATCTTGGATGGTAGCAATAAGCTATAAACTAAACCCTGACAAAACCGAAGTGCTCGCAGTTGGGGTGTCCATTCATGCCTGCGGCTGATGAAAGAAAGACAGTTCGATTGAATTGGAAGACAGCAGTTTGATTTTATAGAAAGTGTTAAAATATCTCGGTTGAGAACTAGAACCCACTCTGACTATGAAAGACCACATCAGCAGTGTGGTGTCGAGCCTTTTTCCTGGAACTCAGGCGGCATTGCTAGCATTAAAGGCAATATCTCTCAAGAGAAGCAGGTGAGAAAACTAGTATCGGCCTCCATTCTGTCACTATTTGATTACTGTAATTGCCACTTTCATTGGTATCAGCCCGATGAGCAGACTCTCACGTCTACAAACGAATTCAAAATGCTGCGCTTCGGTTAGTTTGAGAAAACGTAAATCGAGACATGTCTCGCCGATGCTTCGCGAGCTTCACTGGCTGCCAGTCGAAGCTCGTGTACAAAACAAAGTGGCTGTTCTGGCTTATCGCCACTTTGAGGGTAGTCTAGCGCCCTGTCTCTCAGTGACCTTGACCACCAGGAACTTTGCTAGAAGTCTGAGATCTTCTTCAGAGAAGCAGTTAGTGCTCCCCAGGTCGAACCTTCAGACAGCTGGGGGGCGTGCCTTTAGTATTGCTGCCCCAAGGATATGGAATAAGTTGCCGGTCAGCCTCAGACACTCACCTTCTCTTAGCACTTTCAAGAGCCATCTGAAAACCTATCTTTTCAAAGCACATTTAGGGTAATGCTTTTTGTTTTATTCTGTAGTTAGACGTGCTGCTTTTATTTTTTATCTTATTATTTTTGTGCTGTAGATTTTCTATATTAATGATTGTTTCGAATGAATCACAATGTATAAAGGAACGTATGCGTGAGATCAAGCGCAATGAGTAATTTGTTGAATTAGAATTGCGCTATAGAAATGCAATCCATTATTATTATTATTATCATGTGCGATGGTTACACATTTTGAGATTCATGGCTGAAGATGTGTTTAAGTGAACTTGTATATCCTTTAAAAAATTTTCTGGAGAAATTTTTTCATCCCAGGATGGGGGGTGTCATGTGACGTAGCCTCACATCAAGGCATGTGACGCTCAATCACATGTAGTTAGTGATATGAATCATTTCCCCATGCCACAACTAAAGGAAGAATATTCATGTGGCTTGACTAGTGTAGCGGGCGTCCCCAAAATAATTGTGAGTATGACTCATTCAAGAAACGAATGTGGTCATTGGGTGAAAGTGACCACTGAGTGATAGTTTAACAAGGGCTGGTAAGGTAAGGTGCTGGTCATGTGTTTTGAACACTGAGTATGCACTCACTAGGAGAAGGGGGGAAAGAGTCAGTTTTAACCCAGCAGATGGCCTAGAGACTCGAACCTGTCAGGACGGTGGTCCTCGTTGCTGACCAGTTATTACCAGGTGAGCGATAGATAGTTGGGGAAAGCTACAGGGGGAAAACTTAAAGAAGAGAGAAAGAATTCATATGTTGAATTGAGAAGCAGGTTACTTACACGAACCTTATTCGTGTTTCAGCCCTTCACCCTTTACCCTTCGCCCTTCACCCTTCGTCTTTCACCCCGTGAGGTGGTTGAAGATGGCCATGGTGTGGGGAACACACCGGTAGTTCAGCCCCAGCCAGTACCAACTCCAGGGAGAGGAGTTGAAGCTCGTCATTTCGCAAGAGACAGAAGAAGTCGCGGAAGAGAAGTCGAGACTCGTATCTCCAGGACAAGAGAATTCGAGGGGGCAGTATATTGTCTCAGAGAGAGAGACAGGGAATTGAGAAAGCAGGGAAGCTTTTACTTGAGGCAGGCAGGTCCTCAGTGATTACGGGAGTTATGTATTCTCCTGGTCCGGAATTTTGGGATAACGGAATGTGAAGGCCATGGCTTTATAGAAGCGAAACTAGACTGTTTTATCTCTCAGTGTAAAGAGAGATACATGTGTGAAGACTATTTTTCTCTCAGTGTAAAGAGAGATACATGGGTGAAGATTGATTTGTCTCTCGGTGTGAGGAGAGATACATGTGTGCAGATTTATTTGTCTCTCAGTGTGGAGAGAGATACTTGTGTAAAATCTGTTTACAAGTTGTGGTTGTGACTTAGTAAAGTGTTTTCCCTGAAGGAGAGGGGGAGAAGAAAAACATTCGGTAGTGCTCCTTTTGGGTGATTGGAAAGATTGCGTGTGCGTATGGAGTAAATGCTGTCATGAATGCGGGTATGCAAGAGTGACAGTGTGACAATGAGCCTGTCAGATCTCATAGTTTGTGTGACCGTATATCGTTTCTGACTTTCTTTAGGCAGGCTTTTGGGGGGTGGGGGGTGGGCTGGCTGTTGTCATATGAGTGGAGATTCGCTGTGCTGGCGTTATGCCTCTGGCAAGCCAGGGCCAGAACATCCCACTTCGGCTTGTTTTGATATCAGTGTGAACGCTCTCCTTGACTGGTTGCTTTACCGGGCTGACGAGTCCAGTCCACCCGGCTATTTGAAGATGGTGTGTTCACTGTGATGTCTCTCCCCAGGGCTAAGAGCTTATAGCGCGGCTCTTCGTTGGACATATGGGGTACTTCAGTGGAGATAACAGTGCCGAACATCGCCATTCAGCCCGGGACTGCTTATTCGACCAGGCAAGCCTGACTTCTATCATAGCTAAGCCTCATATCTGGGGCATCTCCCTATCCGCCACCGTTAACAAACCAGGGTCAAACATCTTAAAAAAATAAAAAATAAATAAAATAACATCGTTTTCGAGAAAAAATTTACTCTTGGATATGTCTACAAAGAGGTTTGCCCTTTCATTTCAAATGAAGTAAACTGCGCTGGAAGTGTGAATTTAACTGAATTTGATTTACCGCTGACTGTCTTCCAAACTGTGTTCAGCTGGTTCTGAATGCTTTTACAATCTAGAACCCAGTCCAGATCAAATTATGAAATACCTGCACACACACACACACGCACGCACGCACGCACACACACACATTCTCTCTCTCTCTCTCTCTCTCTCTCTCTCTCTCTCTCTCTCTCTCTCTCTCTCTCTCTCTCACTCGAGGAATCTCCCACAGCCTTAAGCCGCTCGTAAATCTCAGCCGTCAAGGGGAATTTGCCTATCGCAGGCAATACACAATGCCACCTCTTCACTGTTCAAAAGTCAAGACTGGACAGCGCAGCACTGACCCGGTGAGTGACCCGCTAAGCGCTAGCCCCACTTCTCCGTCTCCTAGCACCAAGGCAGTGGAGGGGACAGGACCACTGCCTTCGTCTTCCCACCAGTGGGAATCTTCATTGTGCATGCTGAAGGCATTTGCCTCGTCCTGTCAGTCTGACTGTCTCTGTGCTGGCCCCCTGTACCCGTCCTGGCTATGTATTCACTGCACTTCACTGGTGGTGACAGTGTGAAACCGTCAAGTTTCAAACTAAAGCACACACACACGCTGAACGTCTCGTGGGTGAAAATATCTATGTTCAGGTAAAACTGCCCAGCTTCGCAAATTGCGGTACACAAGAAGCTGGGATATCCCTCCCTCAGTTCCTCCCGTCCCTCCCTGTGTGTGTGTGTGTGTGTGTGTGTGTGTGTGTGTGTGTGCGCGCGCGCACACACACACACTCACTCACTCATTCACTCATATCCGTGCACTCTTGCACTATTACACATGCACACACAAACACACACAAGTACACACTGAGTAATTAATTGGTACCGTGGTCTTCATTCCCTTGCTTTATTGTTTCCTTTGCGGCATGAGTGTTAAACGCAACAGAATGAAAGTGACAACACCCAAACATTACAACACCAACAAACCTGACGCCTTTGTATCAAACGCAAAAACATTAAGATCAGCAAGAGAATGTCCATTGGTGAATGAACACACAGACTGTGCACGGTTTGTGGGAGTGTGTTGAAGGAAAAAGTACAGCGAGAAACTGGGGACAAATAGGAGCATGAAGCTTCACTTATTCGTAAAATTTTTTTTTAGATGTGGAAAAAATTGGAGGTTGGAGCCCCCAAGCCCCCCCCCCCCCCCCCCCCCCCCCCACTCCCCCCACCTCCACCACCACCTCCCCCCTCCCCCCAGCATATACGGTTACTCAGAGGGCAGCCCGCCAACTGAACAATTCTCTCGCCCTGAAGGGTTTAGTACCTACACAAAAAACAAAAAACAACAACAGGTGTATGACTAAAGGTAAACAGCGAGAAATCTTGGCGAGTTACTGTTCTTTACTCCCAACTTCTACACAAACACTGATAGGTGAACCGTCCTCTTGATTTCTACCAATCGCTTGGAAGTTTACAGACGATCTGCGACATGGGTCAACACCACAATTGAACAGCTTCATCCTGGTCACAATCTTCTGTCCATCAAATTTCCTTCCATACCGGTTTGTAGTTTTTGCTGATCTTGCTGACAAACAAACAAACACACAAACAGGCGCGGTTGAAAACGTAACCTTCTTCAAAGGTTATAGGTCTTTTTACGCGTCAAAGATAACGAGTCACTCTTACGATTTGTTTGACAGCTTAAAGGCCTGCTTTAGAAATTGACAAAGGTTTGTTGAAAAGAGACCTGCATGTCATGTAGCTATGCATGGGGTTCATTTCGCAGGGGGGGGGGGGGGGGGGGGGGGAGGATGCTGTGAAACATAATAATGGATAACCGCTCATCTATCCAAACCTTGCCTGGTGAATGGATAACTGTGACGTTACTAGCTTAATGCTCACAGTCTTCGTGTTACTCAACATTTCAACTCGGAGCGAAAGCAAAACAATGTGCGATCCTCCATAACGTTCAAAGATGAAGAAAGGCCCTTATTAAAGGTCTACTTTAGAGATTTTCGATAATTTGTTAAAAACAGGTCTACATGTCATATAATACAGTATGGTATTCATTTTTCAAAAAAAGTCGCCGGAAGAATTTAATAGAAAAAAAACGAGTTTTGCACACCTGTTCAAACCCCGCGCTGTAGACCGAAAACCGTGACGTCACTTGACGTCACTTCATTGACACCATCCAAGACCTCGGCCTGGAACAGATTGTGACCTTTCCTACAAGAGAAGAAAACACCTTGATCTGTTCCTCACAAATCACCCTCACTAGTCCCAAGGGTCGAAAGCATGCCAGGACTCTCAGACCATGACATCCCATACATGGAATTTCAAACCCATCCAGTCCATCAAAAGCAGACCCAACGGCCTGTCTTACAGTACAACAAGGCTGACTGGCCAAATCTACGTAAAGCCACGATACAGCTGTCAAAGGGACATTACGTCGAAGTATAACGACCAAAGCAACTCAGAGGAAGTCTGGACAGAGCTGAAGGATAAGCTCCACTCGGCAGTCGAGGCACACATCCCAGTCACTACTCTCCGACCAAAGAACAGCAAGCCATGGGTGGAGTACTACACCAAGAAGCTGATCAAGAGGAGAGACAGACTGTATAAATGATGGAAAAAGACTGGAGATGAAAAAGTCCACTCCAAAGTCAAGGTCCTCAAACGCCAAGTTCAGCGCAGACTCCGTAGAGCCTACTGGTCTATACTGAAAACCTGATCTCTGACAGCCAAGAAACAAAATCTGGAACGAAGAAATAAATTTTGGTCATACATCAAGTCCCAGCGCACGGAAGCAGCCAGTGTCTCTCCACTGAAAGTAGCTGGTAAGCTAGCTACTGAACCTATGGAAAAGGCAGAAATACTGAATGTACAGTTTCAGTCAGCATCAGCAGCAAACTGTCCTGTTCACCCGAAGAATTTGAGTCCTGGACTGACATGAGCCCAGAGCCTGAAGGACCTACATGTGACCACATCCACATCTCAATAGCGGGAGTTAGAAAACTGTTAAAGGCCTAGACCCGAGCAAAGCCCTGGACCAGACGGAATCACCCTTGCCTCCTGAAGGAAATTGGTGATGAAATTGCCCCAGCTCTAACGCTTCTCTTCCAGTCCTCCATAAACACAGGCACTGTACAAAAGACTGGAAAAGGGCAAACGTCTCTCCGGTGTTCAAGAATGGTGAACGATACAGGCCTGAAAACTATCGCCCATCTCCCTCACGAGTGTGCCGTGCAAATCCTAGAGCACATTGTAGTCAGCACAATTATGGGATTTGCAGAGGCAAACAACATCTGCATGAGGAACAGCATGGGTTCCGGCGAGGCAGATCCTGTGAAAGCCAACTGCTGGGGCTTGTGGATGAGCTATCCTGCAATATGGAAAAGGGGAAAACAATCAGACGTCTTGGTGATGGATTTCTCCAAAGCCTTTTACAAAGTCTGCCACTCCCTTCTAATCCCCAAGCTCCGACATTACGGGATCACTGGCCAGGTCCATGAATGGATAAAGAACTTCCTGGCAAACCGACAGCAAGCGGTGGTTGTTGATGGAGCCTCTTCAAAGGCCGTCCAGTAGACTCAGGAGTCCCCCAGGGATCAGTCCTGCGCCCAGCCCTTTTTCTCCTCTACATAAACGACCTCCCTGAACAACTCTCCTCAACAACACGGCTCTTTGCAGATGACACTCTCTGCCACAGAACTGTAGTTTCCCCCAAGACCAAAGGAAGCTACAACAGGACCTGGACCACATGGCAGCCTGGGAAACAAAATGGAAAATGTCCTTCCACCCAGACAAGTGTCAAGCCCTCCACGTCTCCAGGAAGAAAAACACACTGACTGGCACATACCATCTCCATGGCCAAATCTCAAAAGCGTTGATGAGACAAAGTACCTGGGTGTCACCATCTCCCAAGATCTCAGCTGGGACACCCACATCTCCAATACAACAAACAGGGCAAACAAGACCTTAGGGTTCTCAGGTGAAACCTGAGAGTAGGCTCTATTAACATCAAGGAAACTGCCTACAAGGCCCTAGTTCGCCCCACCCTAGAATATGCCTCACCTGTCTGGGACCCCTATACTGCTAAAAACATCAACAAAATGGAAAAAGTCCAATGCCGTGCAGCTCGATGGGTTGTGAACCGCCACCGTCACACCTCTAGTGTCGATTCCATGCTGACACATCTACAGTGGTCCACTCTAGCTGACAGAAGAAGAGCAGCAAGGCTGACCGCCGTCTTCAAATACCATCGTGAAGAGGTCAGCATAAACACCCATTCAGGCCCATACCAAACACCCCAGCACGGTCTACAAGACAGTCTCATGGGGAGACTTATCTCCTCCCTGCTTGCAAAACCAACTACAGGAAGTTTTCCTTCTTCCGAGGACTGCCAGGGACTGGAACAGCCTGCCTCCCGAGGTTATTTCCTCAGCCTCAGTGGAGTGTTTCAAGTCCCAAATCTGACCAACCAGCGCCCTCCCCCCCACTCCCCCCCCACCCACAAGTCCCCCCCCCCTACTGCCAGTCCTATGCATCTATGTCAACACCCTGTGGAAACCCCCAGTTTTTTACACACATCAGAACCATCAAATGATGATGGCGGATGTTTAAAGAAAGAAGAAGAAGAAGATGGACTGGCCGTCAGCCGCGACCTACACAACAAGCCAACGCCAAGTGAAATCAACACGAGTTGCGATCCCCACAGCCTAAAAAGTCACGAGGGGGTGGCAGATATTGTGCTGTATGCGTGTGCAGCAGCTCAGCAGGAGACGGATATTCTTTGCACACATTTCCATCTGATCCAGATACTCGAAATAAGTGGATTCGGTTGGTGCAACCATGCCGGGCCACTAAGTTATTTTTACCACGTCAGTTCCAGCTGGACCACGGAAACGAGCTGTTCCGACAATTGCCGAGCCGTTCGAGGGGATCAAAAACTTCGTCTGCATTGTGCGCGTTATACTTTGAAGGCGGAGTGGTAAGCTCGTACAGATGAGTACGATAGTCGCACGTTTATTCTGTTCTTATCTATGGACAGATCACACTTGTTAAATTGAATGAACACGTTAAGGCTTGAGGAAGGAGAATCTCTGCTCGCCGTCCACGCGTGATCGCATCAAGAAGTCAGTCGGTAGCCTCCCTCGAGACTTCGGTAAAGTCCGTACGCCTTCGGAATGATGTGTTCGGGCGTCCAGCTGGAACTGAATAGCTCGTTTCCGTGGTCCAGATGGAACTGACGTGGTAAAAAGAACTTAGCGTTCAAACTGATAAGGTAAAGGCCTTGCAGAAACATCCCAGAGTTACATTCGCTGTCGCAATCATAGTCACTGCTTTTACATGATAAATTAAATACCGATCGGGATGTGCAAGAACCATCATAATCGCTTTCTGTCGCCGTTGGCTTGTTGTGTAGGTCGCGGCTGACGGCCAGTCCATCATGTGACGCACATCCAAGAGTAGTTAAGCCATTCCAAGATTTAGTTGATTACCTCCCTTTTTTCCTGATTACAGGTGAAAATGCCCACTTTCGCGGATCGATTTCGTGTGATCGGGAGAGAATCGGATGTTTGTTTTACCAATTTATCAAACATTTCATATTTCTGCATAAGCTGACCAATTATCGAAACCTCTAAAGTAGACCTTTAAACTACACACGAGTGCAACTGCAAATCGGCAGACAAATGCATTCAGTAGCAGTTTCCACCAGACACAGAAATTCATTTGAAAAACATGAGCACAGTTGATGTGAACATTTCAGTTAGCGACCGCGGTGATCTTGTCTTTGTTCTTAATTGTCCGATCTTTCGCTTTGAGCTGTAAGGTCGAGGAGGTTCACAAATCTCCCTGACCCTAGCTTTGCGGAGAAAAACAGACAGAATCGCTCAGCATGTTCTGGGAATTATATGGGTTCGCAGCAAGGGAAATAACCGTTTAAAAACTCTCCTGTAATAGAAATCAATTCGTTACTAGTTGAAAAAAAAAATCCCATGACGGCATTCAGTTTGTAGTTAGTTAAGCTAAATTTGCAATTTAGATTCTTGAGTGAATTTTTTTTTACAGTCAAATATTCAAGTTTCCATTGCTTTGGAAATAAATGAGTTAGAATTCTAACAAAGAGACAGCTAAACCGGTTTTACAGCCTATTAAAAGCGGTTCCAAGCCCAGTCAGCCATACAATGCACCTCAGCTGTGCACCAGTGCACACTATTTTGCAGCTGTGTCCACTCCTTAAGTGTCCGTGTGCAGTGCAGCGTGCTGTGCGATCACTCCGAACTAGATTGTGGATCGTGAAGCTTTTTCAAGAGACAAACTGAGGTTCGGTCGAGCTTAGCTTACGAATGGATACGCGAATCATGGTTCGCTCAAGAATAAAGACAGAATCACTGCGCCGCAAAACGAGAGAAGGGAAAAAATGACAGATAAACACAACTTGTATCAACCTATTAGAGAAGGGGAAAAAATGACAAGACAAATACAACTTGTATCAACCTATTAGAGAAGGGGAAAAATGACAAGACAAACACAACTTGTATCAACCTATTAGAGAAGGGGAAAAAATGACAAGACAAACACAACTTGTATCAACCTATTAGAGAAGGGGAAAAAATGACAAGACAAACACAACTTGTATCAACCTATTAGAGAAGGGGAAAAATGACAAGACAAACACAACTTGTATCAACCTATTAGAGAAGGGAAAAATGACAAGACAAACACAACTTGTATCAACCTATTAGAGAAGGGGAAAAATGACAAACAAACACAACTTGTATCAACCTATTAGAGAAGGGAAAAATGACAAGACAAACACAACTTGTATCAACCTATTAGAGAAGGGGAAAAATGACAAGACAAACACAACTTGTATCAACCTATTAGAGAAGGGGAAAAATGACAAGACAAACACAACTTGTATCAACCTATTAGAGAAGGGGAAAAATGACAAGACAAACACAACTTGTATCAACCTATTAGAGAAGGGGAAAAATGACAAGACAAACACAACTTGTATCAACCTATTAGAGAAGGGGAAAAATGACAAGACAAACACAACTTGTATCAACCTATTAGAGAAGGGGAAAAATGACAAGACAAACACAACTTGTATCAACCTATTAGAGAAGGGGAAAAATGACAAGACAAACACAACTTGTATCAACCTATTAGAGAAGGGAAAAAATGACAAGACAAACACAACTTGTATCAACCTATAGAGAAGGGGAAAAATGACAAGACAACACAACACGATGGACGAACAGAGGGTCACTACATTGCAGACAATGAACACGATGGACGAACAGAGGGTCACTACATTGCAGACAATGAACACGATGGACGAACAGAGGGTCATACATTGCAGACAATGAACACGATGGACGAACAGAGGGTCACTACATTGCAGACAATGAACACGATGGACGAACAGAGGGTCACTACATTGCAGACAATGAACACGATGGACGAACAGAGGGTCACTACATTGCAGACAATGAACACGATGGACGAACAGAGGGTCACTACATTGCAGACAATGAACACGATGGACGAACAGAGGGTCACTACATTGCAGACAATGAACACGATGGACGAACAGAGGGTCACTACATTGCAGACAATGAACACGATGGACGAACAGAGGGTCACTACATTGCAGACAATGAACACGATGGACGAACAGAGGGTCACTACATTGCAGACAATGAACACGATGGACGAACAGAGGGTCACTACATTGCAGACAATGAACACGATGGACGAACAGAGGGTCACTACATTGCAGACAATGAACACGATGGACGAACAGAGGGTCACTACATTGCAGACAATGAACACGATGGACGAACAGAGGGTCACTACATTGCAGACAATGAACACGATGGACAAACAGAGGGTCACTACAGTGCAGACAATGAACACGATGGACGAACAGAGGGTCACTTGTCTCGTCGAACTGGAAAAAAAAGAAGCTACGGAATGGAATCGAGGCTGAAGGGGAGACAATACTGATTAAAATATCATTGTTTGTCCTTTCGTCTGGAGGTGCAGTGATTCTGTCTTCGCTCTTGATGTGGTTTCTGCCTACAGCGACCGCGCTTTGAAACCAATGGTTCGTTCAGTTTAGGACGGCCTTCAGTGCGCGATTGGCTGATCACGACGGTTGGCCCAGGCAATCTTGTGAGTCAGAGACTGTAGTAATGGGACACAACTTCCATTGCGCATTCACTATGTTCAGGACAGCTGTGGGGATGGCGTTCGTTCGTGAAATTAACGTCCAGTTCCTAAACATCGATCCCCCCCCCCCCCCCCACCCCCGTCCCCCCGAGCAAGCTCTTCTTTCTGTCGTCGCCAGGGGAGTATGGAGCAGGGAGAATGTCGAGCAGGTGGGAGTTGGGAAAAGGGGGAAGGGGGCATACCTAGCATGGGGAGTAGAGAGCAGTGACAGCAGGTGGGAGTATGGGAAAAGGGGGAAGGGGGGCATACCTAGCATGGGAGTAGAGAGCAGCGACAGCAGGTGGGAGTATCGGAAAGGGGAAGGGGGTAATACCTAGCATGGGGAGTAGAGAGCAGCGACAGCAGGTGGGAGTATCGGAAAGGGGAAGGGGGTATACCTAGCATGGGAGTAGAGAGCAGCGACAAGTAGGGGGGAGTAAACGAGTATGGGAAATATCGACTGGATTGCAGTATTGAGCCACGAAAGTATGAACAGTTGATGGCGAGGATTGCGGAGGATGGAGGAGGGGTGGACTGGATTGGAGTATTGAGCCACGAAGTATTGAACATTGATGGCGAGGATTGCGGAGGAGATGGGGGAGGGTTGGAGGAGTACACTCTCCTATTGTTCCGTAAGCTCTACATCAGTCATTCTACTGCATACCCCAGCGACTTCCCTTCTCTCCTCTCCCCTCTCTCTCTCTTCTCTCTCCTCTTCTCTCTCTCTCTCTCTCTCTCTCCTCTCTCTTTTCTCTCCTTTCTCCCTCGTTCTCCTCCCTTCCTTTTCCACTTTCTTCCCCCGTTCCGTGATTTTGGGAAAGCTATTCTATACCATTCCCTTCGGGCAAATTTTTCCGCCACTTCCTAGGAAAAGGGAAAAAAATTATTTTCCCTTCCATGAAACCTTCAACCTTGCCTCCCCTCCCTTTGGGGCTGTGGATCAATTTCCCTCATTTGTCCATTCCGGTCTGTCCTTCCCCTTCGAAATTTCCCCAATTACTATCGGGCTTTCACCGGTCATTCCTTGTTCCGCATCATTTCTAACCCCGGGTTCTCTTTCTTGTCCAAACTATACTGAACGGTTTTTTTCCCTCAAAAATCTAAAAAATTCCCATTGATCTTGTCTCAAAATTATATTTTTGCCTGCTGCAATACAGTTGTGGGGGCCCTTGTCGTTCTTTTTCGAAGATGTGGAGTTTTTTACTCTTTGGACGTAACCGCCTATAACTTCCATTTTCTTAACCCTCAACCTTCTTTACGGGTCAAACTTGGGGTCTTTTGGGGCGTATTTATGGTGGGAGATTGAAAGGTTGTTTTTGCGCGAGATGAAGTGCTGGATGGATGATGATGATGAACAAAGACGACGACGACGACGACGGACGGATGATGATGATGATGATGAGGGTGATGATGATTACCTCCTTCAGCACTTCCAGAGCAGTGGACTATCTCATGCAATTTAGCTATTACTGCAATTATCATTTTTATCATTATTATCATCGTTTTATTATTATTTTTATTATCATCATCTTTTTCTTTCCCTATTACATTTTTATTATCATTTCGTTTCTGATTATTATATCCCGTTCACACTTCTAGAATGACAGTGCACTATCCCATGCAATTTAATATTACTGCAATTATCATTATCATTATTATAATCGGTCTCTCATCATTATTTTATTATCACTTATACCCCCTACAAAAACTTTCAGAATGATAGCGGAGCTGCCCCTGGCTCTCTGTCCCGTCCACCTAACCCGTGACCAGTCCCTTCGTTCGCAGACACTTCTCTGAAAGAAAAACCAGAGATCTTGTATAAAAGAGAGAAGAACAACTAACCTTTGGAGACTGCAGAGATTATCTTTTTTGGGTGCAGTTTCCCGTAAATTCAGATTAATTAGGGTGTGGGTTGTGCGCGCGCGCGCGCGCGCGGCGCGCGCGTGTGTGTGTGTGTGTGTGTGGTGTGTGTGTGTGTGTGTGTGTGTGGGGGTGTGTGTGTGTGTGTGTGTAGCATACGAGCAAGGGAGGGCACGTATGGATTCCAGCATCTGAAAAAAATTATACATGTATATGATGCACGGCTAAGTTTACATATTACATAGAGCTCTTACACACACACACCACTCACACACACACACAAAACACACACACACACAACAACACACACACACACACACCACAACAAAACACAAACCAACACACACCCCACACACACACACACCACACACATATATATATATATATATATATATATATATATATAAAGGGAGAAGAGACACTTGAACTTCTTTACTTAATTAGGGGAAGAGAGAGAGAGGGAGAGAGGGAAGGGGAGAGAGAGAGAGAGAGAGGGAGAGGGAGAGGGAAATCCAAACTCTCCGTCTCTCCTTTCCCTAAACCCGTATAACAATCTTTCTAGCAATTTGAATCTTTCTACAAGATCTCCGGAAACTCACTTGTCAGGGACCGGGGCAATGCGCATGTGACAAAGAGCGCAACATGCGGAAGATTGGCTGAAACCCTACCCAAACTTCACAACCCCCACCCCCAGCAGGCGGTGTGAGAACACAGAGTGCTTTCCATTTCGGACGTTGTTACCATTTTTTGGTGCTCTGAGAGCGAAACGAGGGTGACCATCATGAAAGATGCCTCTTTAGACTCCAGAGAGTGAGATGTCGCCACTTCTGTGTAACTAATCCGATAATGTTACTATTTTTGTGCGTAGGGGCAAAAAATGATGGCTCAAACAATCGGTGGCGGGGGGGGGGGGGGGGGGGGGGGGGGGGGGGGGGGGGGGGGGGGGGAATAAAGGCAAACCCTTCGTTGGAGAAATTTGTTAAAAATTTTGATGTTTTATCGCTGCTTCTGACGAAATTTTTTAAATTTTCGTGGTTTGGATTGTCTTTTGCTTTAATGAAAAATTTGGGGCCTGGTTTGCGAATTTGTCGCATTTTGGGGATGGAACGGGTTGGAGAAAAAATGAGTTCGACCCCACCATTAATTTTTTAATGAAACTGATTGCGGTTTGTTTTTACCTCTTTTTTTTTTCTTTTTTTCCTTTTCTTTCTTTTTCAAACCCCTCCCCCCATCCCTCCCCACCCCCCCACCCCCCACACACACACCCCAACACACACACAACCACACAAACATACTTTTCCCAAAACAACACAACACAAACACCCTTTGTATGAGACACCACGGGAAAAGGCCGTGGGGCCCATTAAAACCCCGCCATCAAAGAGCGTGTTCCTAGCGACCAGGGGAAGGGTAAAATAATTCATTTCCCATTTAAAAAATTTTTTCTCACCTATGAGTTTTAATATTTAAAATTTTCCCCCCTTTTTATAAATGTAATTTAATTTCCTTTAAATCGCAAGTCATTCCACAATTCTAGAAGGGCCTGTTTTTAAATATAGTGAAATAAAATTCCCAAATTAAAAAACGGCACCTTCAAAATTAAAAGATTGGGTAACAACTGACGAGGAAAATTATTTAAACAAGTTGTCTTTGTTTTATGAAGAAATAGGGGAATAAGCATTCATCTGCAGCAAATTAATTCTCCAAAACAATTCTTGGGGGGAAAAAATAAAATCTCTAAAATACCTTCGAAACTTATAGTCTCCAAGGGGGGAAATTAATGGGGATCTTCCTTCTTTTAAGATACCAAATTTCGAAATATGTTTTCTTTATGCCGTTTTTCTCCTTGCCCCGGGGGCCCGCCCCGGATTTTCATGTATTTTTACTTCTTTCTTCTTCCTTTCTTGTCACAGGGGGGGGGCGTGGGGTTTGGCGAACCCCCTCTTTCCAACTTCCCCCCCTTTTTTCAGAAGGCGTGGAAGGGGGGGTGAAGTTGCAGGGCAACCCATGTTTGGGATGGTTCGCCGACCTTCCGGGTTGGGGCTTACTTTTCCCCTCCCTTTTCTTCTTTCCCTTATTCTTTCTCTTCCCCCCTCTTTCTTTATCTCTCTCCCACTCTCTCACTTTCGCTTCTTCTCTCTTTTTCTCTTTCTCTCTCTCCTCCTCTCTCTCTCTCTCTCTCTCAAAATCTTCTCCTCATCAACCTTTTCTTCTTTCATTTATCATCAACTCTCATAACTTCCCCTTTCTTTTCTCCCTTTCTTTCCTCTCTCTCTCTCATCTCTCTCTTCTCCCACTCCCAACTTCCCTTCCTCTGGATTTCCGCCCTCTTTCTCTCCTTTTCCCTTCCTGAAAATCTTTCCTGTTTCTGATTTTGCCTCTTTTTTCCCCCTCTCTCTCTTACCCTTCCTCCTTCCTCTCTTTCCTCCCCCGGGGGTGGTGTTGGAACCCCCTCTGCGTTTCCTGGACCCTGCGTTTGGGCCTCGGGTTCATTCTGTCTGCCCCGGTGGTTTCCCCGGTGTGTTTCTTTTGTTTAAACTGTTCACCCTTTGGGGCCCTTTTAATTCCCCCTCTCTTTTCCCCCTCTTTCTCTTCTCCTCTCTCCTTTTTTTTCCTCACTCTTTTCTTCTCATAATTTTCTATATATTATTTTCCCTTTTTTTTTTTTCTTCCCTTTTTTTCCTTATTTTTCGTTTCTTTTTCTCTCTCTCCTCTGTTTCCTTTCTGTTTCTTTGTATTCGTTGCTTTTAGCCCCGCGCATCTCTTCTTTTTTTTTGGGTTTTGGGGTGGTTGGTGTTTTGTGTATTTAGATGGCTGTGGTGGTAGCCCCGCTTTCCGGCGGGGTGCGTCGTGCTGGTGGGGGTTTTTGTAGTGGTCCTGCTGGAGCGGCGTGGTTTGTTGTTGGGGGTTGGGGGTGGGTTTTTTGTGTGTGTTTTGTGTTGGGTTTTTGTGTGGTGTTTTGTTTGTTTCTGTGGATACCTTGCCTTCATGTTCTAACTTCTGCTTTTTACTTCCTTTTTCATTTTTTTTCTTCTTATTTTGCCTCAGTTCTCGTCTTTTTTCTCATTCCTGTGGTTTGTGGTCGTCTTCTTTCTTCTGCTGTGTTGTGTGGGGGGTGGGGGGGGTTGGCCTCGAGTGCCTTGGGTTGGGTTTTGGTTTTTGTGTGTTTAGTTGGGTGTTGTGGTTTTATTATCTGGTAATTGTTTTATTTTTGTGTGTTTGTGGGTTTTTTGTCGTGTGTTTTGTGTTGTTGTTGAAAGATTGGACCGGGGGAAACCGGGGAACGAGTCAAAAAAATTTTGGGGGCGAAAATAACATTGATTTGGTATGAGCTTGGGCTTCCCAACCGCTCCCTGGGTTTATTTACAGACCCAGAACAAAGGGCGAAAAACCACCAATGGGAAACCTACCAACCAAAATTTTACTTAAAAATTTAAAATTGTCTTTTACGCAAACAGTTTCTTTAAAACAAATTTTTAAAACGAACAGGTTTTAGGAAAACCCCCACCGCTGTACTTAACACATGCCATTTTTTTTAACGACCAAAAATTTTTTAAATTTTTGATTAAGGGGTTTACTTCTTTTTTTTGGTCTACGTTATTAAAAAAGTAATAGAAGAAAAGTTTAAAGAAGAAGATGAGTTTCCTTCATTTTCTGGTACAGGGAAAATTTAGAAGAGCCTACAATTTGGAAACTTTTTAATTTGTCAATAACCGTCAAAATTCTACCCAAATTTGGGAGCCCGGATTAAAATATATAAAATCCCGGATTAAACTCCTTTAGAAAAAAATTTTAATTTTGAACATTAAATTTGTTAACCACTTACGTCTAAAAAACTTTTTTTTGATTTTTTATCAAAAAGAAACCGATCGTTTGGAATTCCATGATACAAATTTTTTAATCTCAAAACACGAAAATTTTTTTCGGGTTGTGAAAAAAACTTTCATTTGTTTCATCAAAAAAAAAGTCAGTTTTTTTTCCCGAATTTATCCATAAAATACACCGTTGAACCGTATAGTTAACAAGTATATAAGGGTCATTCCCACTAAAACAAATTTATAATGCGGGCATTAAACGGAAGAAAAACAAACGAAATGAAAAAATGCTGACAAATGTAATTTAGGATAATCAACATTTTAAAACTCCAAAGTTTTAAAATTTCTGGTATCAAACTAAAAAAATTTCACACCCTTCCTGCTATATAAACCTTTCTAAGCCCTTTAAACCCGTAATTAAAAAAACATTTCTCGGCTAATAATTTTCAATTTACACAAAGAACAAATTTGTAGGGCTTAAACACCGGCAAAAGAGGGGCAATAGTTGTCAATGGTCCTAATAAAATAAGCCCCCTTAAATTTCTCTTAAAATTTTTTTTTAAAATTTGGGGCCCCTTTTTTAAAATTAAATTTTTACAAAAAACAAGGGTTGTTAGAACTCCATTTTTCCCGGGAAAAAAGGTTCCCTTAAAATTCGATTCCCCACCTTATCAGGGGGCCTCAAGGGCAACCCTTTTTTATTTTTCCTTTTTAAACGTTTTCTATTCATTGAAATTCTTTAAAATTTGTGGGCCCCCCCCTGTAAAAAAAAAAAGAAAAATTTTGGGGGGAAAAAAATTTTTTGCTGTTCCCGGGGCCCCCCGAAACAAGACTTGTTAACCCCCCGGGAAAATCAAAATATTTTTTTAGACCCTTTGTATAAAAATAAATGGAGAAGAGAGGAGAGAGAGAGAGAGTGAGGTTGTCACGCTTGCAAATTGTAATCTGGTAGCAGAAGGGAAAGGTTGAAAGAGCGATACAATAGGCAGCAGGACTTTGAGTAAGCTTTGTCAAGATCTTGTTCAAATCTTACCAAAGCTTTTGGTTTGCTAGCTGCTTAATATATCATTCATTTCGGCAGCCAGTCATCTCTCTTGAAACGAAAAAAAAATCTTAAATGTTTTGAAAGGGAATTAAATTTGTAAACGCCAGCCTGCACTGTCTATATTTACTTCTTTCTTTCTTTGTGCATGTTCCCTTGTTGATGGCAGTAAACGAAATCGGATAACCTTTTGTGCATGTCCGACTCCACGATTGTTGTTTGAATCTAAACGATAAAAACACGATCCATCTTCACGTTTCTGTTGTTGCTGTTGTCGTTTTCAAAATAAACATGCATGTAGTTTCATCAAATTGAATTAAGTCATGTTATTTTTAACCCAGCCAACCTGAGATCCGATCAGGGTTGAACGCCCGTTGAAACCAGAAATAGATAAAATCAAGATAAATACTGCTGCGAACCCTCCACACACAAAACATAATCTGATAATGCAGGCGAATTAAAGTCGTAAGAAATACAAAACGAAAAGTGAAAAAACTGACTGGACAAAAATGTAATTTAGCAAACAAACCTTAAAAGCCACAAATGTTTGCAATCAATGCTCGTTTTCAATCATTTGTGTTTAAATGTTGACCATGTCATTTCTTGCTCATTAAACACGTTCTAAAGAAACAAACGTTTACAAGCAGCTAATGTAAATACATCATTTTCTTACTGGCTAAGGTAATATACAGTCTAGCACAAAGAATCTGACTATGTCACGGCATAAACACAGGCAAAAGTTAGGAGCATAGTAGCTGAAGACACATTCCAGTTTAATGTCCTAAGTGACATATTATCCCAATGAGACTTTCTTCTTCACCAGACCTCAAGTGACGTGTGAGACCATGGCAAAGCTGATTCTCTGATTATGATGACAGTTTATATCCAAAAGTCACTGCACTCAGCGTGGTTAAGTTCTGCAACCAGATTTCCTGTCCACACTGTCAAAGGCTTCTTCAAAATCAATAGCGCAGAGATACAGCAGCGGCTGTCAATCAGTGTGTCTTCTTACGGCAATAGCTTCCAGTATAAAAGCGCTCCTTCCTCAGACGTGCATGGTCTTATCTGGCTTTTTCATCTTTCATTGATCTTTGCTCGGGCGATTCTGGTAAAAAGATACAATCTCGGGAGAACATTAGCTTGATTTGCTGCGCTGGGGGAGACAGAATTCCGCTTGGTTTTTGCCTCGGTTTGTAGCGCTGAAAGGCCCTGGGTATACATCATACGTTGTGTCACAGCCCTGGGTATACATCATACGTTGTGTCACAGCCCTGGGTATACATCATACGTTGTGTCACAGCCCTGGGTATACATCATACGTTGTGTCACAGCCCTGGGTATACATCATACGTTGTGTCACAGCCCTGGGTATACATCATACGTTGTGTCACAGCCCTGGGTATACATCATACGTTGTGTCACAGCCCTGGGTATACATCATACGTTGTGTCACAGCACTCTGATTTTGTGCTAGAGTCAGGTAATTCTATAATTCGATCTCTGTAACGTTTTGTTTTTACAAGCCGTGTGTTTGATATTAACAACATGCCAGCACGTCAGTGCTGAGGACATGCCCTGGTGGAAGAATGAGTTCCCATCCTCCCCCATCCCCTCCTACCCCTCCTCCCGATCCAACCTCCAAATGAGGAAACGTACAGTGTCCTCGTGCATCACCCATTCTCTCAGGAAGCGGACAGAGACCTCGCTCTGTGGACCGAGACGTGGAGGAGCAGGTCCGTGTTGTGTGTTTTCATTAAATAATGCAGCACACGGATATTTTACAGACGTGATTTTTTTTCACATGAAATTTCCGGTACGGCTGTGCATCATGACGTCAGCATTTCAAACGACATCAGCATGGAGACTGACCCCAATGGACAATACCAGCATTGTTTGTAGTCAAGAACTAATGCTACAACCAGCAGTAAACCTACTCACAAGAGCCGAAAATGCGCAACAGTTTCCCTGATAATACTCGTAGAAGTCTGTGACCGATCAGAAACCCATGCATTGGCGAAATGGCGACACCATGATGTATTATGGTGGCCACTTGAGACGCGCGATATTGCTGTTTGCTTATGGCGTTGATCAACGAGGCCGCCTTCTCGTTTGATCTCTCATGTCGAGTTAAACACTCAGACAAACTGTGAGCTGACAGCAGTCTGAAGCTCCTGTGTGTGTATGATATTGTTCTGTAGATGATTAAATCGCGCATGTAAGATGAATCGTGAACAACTCGGACGCAGGCCTATGTCACCATTTATATTTTGTTTGAACCATTGCCGGTTTTCTTCGGCCACAACGTTCAGGGCTAAATGAATGAGAAAATAATACAGACCCGAGCTAGACATCCATTGTTTTTCCATTTACAAGGATTCTAAATGTAGAACCAACAGGATTTGTCTCCCTGACGTCACAGTAATGAGAGAGATTGCACTGACAGCATTGTGTTTGGGACCTCGGTATTATTTTCAGATCATTCCGCTTCTGAAACGAAGGACATGGCCGTGCTGGTTGACAAGAACAATGACACCGACAGATTTGTGATCTATGGGACGTTACGTGCTCACGTGTTTATGACTGAAAGAACTGTGTTCTACTGAGCTGTTGGATGTAAAAAGGTGAAAGAATAATAAGACAGAATGACGTCAGTGATGATGAAGACCTCAACTAATGGCCAATATTGGCAGTTCACCCTTCCACAAAGCAAATGTCATTGGTTCTGCTGTTAAAACGTACAACTGACTCATACATCTTAGAGGTGTGTTTTCTTTAGTTGCATCAAGGCATAAGTTCCTTATTGAAGGGGGGAGTGCACAATATGAGAGAAAGAGAGAGATACAGAGAGACAGACAGACAGGCAGGCAGGCAGACAGACAAGCAGACAGACAGACAGAAAGACTGGAATGTGGCATAAGGGATGGGAGGGGAGAGAAGAGAGAGATACAATGTGTTATGCTGCACACACACACACGCACGCACGCACGCACACACACATACACGCCCCCCCCCCCCCACACACACACACACACACTCACTCACAGAGAGAGAGAGGGATGACTTGAGGGCTGGAATGGGACAGAAATTTGATGTGAGAGAGAGAGAGAGAGAGAGAGAGAGAGAGAGAGAGAGAGAGAGAGAGAGAGAGAGATGTCCACACCAGCAATTCAGTCGTCAATAATTCAATATTGCCGGTGCATCCAGCCAGTCCCAAAATAACCCAACATGGCGTGACACTGGCCCAGAGCTGTGGCGACTGTCCCACTACAAACATAAGCACTGACCTCAGCCTGACACTGGCCAGAGCTGTGGCGACTGTCCCACTACAAACATCACCACTGACCTCAGCCTGACACTGGCCAGAGCTGTGGCGACTGTCCCACTACAAACATCACCACTGACCTCAGCCTGACACTGGCCAGAGCTGTGGCGACTGTCCCACTACAAACATCACCACTGACCTCAGCCTGACACTGGCCAGAGCTGTGGCGACTGTCCCACTACAAACATCACCACTGACCTCAGCCTGACACTGGCCAGAGCTGTGGCGACTGTCCCACTACAAACATCACCACTGACCTCAGCCTGACACTGGCCAGAGCTGTGGCGACTGTCCCACTACAAACATCACCACTGACCTCAGCCTGACATTGACCAGAGCTGTGGCGACTGTCCCACTACAAACATCACCACTGACTTCAGCCTGACATTGGCCAGTGGCGCAGGCAAGCAAGATGGACGCTGCTGGGGCCAGCTTTCAACTGTGTCTGTCACGTGATGCAAAGCTATGTGTGGGTTGCCTTCAACTACACGCTAAGTGTCTAATACATCAAGAGTAAAATTAGAATAACTGGGCCGCCAAATGAAGGAACAAACTATTAAAAAACCACGCGTTTCGACATGTTGTGTTTTCTTCAGGCAGAAGAAAAGAGTTCAAAGCATTCAAAATGAAGCACAGACAGACAGTCAATTATCCCTTTGATCTTGGTGCAAAATGTGGACTTGAGTGTACATCCGAAATCACAGAATGGAACTGGAGGGGGGAAAAGTTGAAAGTGAGAAAACAACGACAACAACATCAAGAAGAAAACTGTTGCCACCATTACTACTACTACTACTACTACTACTACTACTGCTGCTGCTGCTGCTACTACTACTACTACCACTACTACTACTACTACTACTACTACTACTACTACTACTACTACTACTACTACTACTACTACTACTACTACTACTACTACTGGTGATGGTATTAGTAGTGATAAAAATTATGATAATAGAAGAAAGAGGAAGAGAAAGAGGAATGAAGAGATTTCTAACAAATAAGTTGTGGGGTAGTAACAAGTTGGTCATGCACACAGTTCTCTCGTCCCAACAGAAAACATTTGGTGACCTGACATTCATTTGTGAGGGTGTATACTGTAGACTTTTGTTCCCCCACACTTGTTCCCGCTGAAGAAGAGAGATAATACCATCAGTATGCACACTATCATGTTCATTATTGTCTGTAGAAGCAGCAGCAGTTGCAAAACACAAATCCAAAATGGAATCACGACTGCTCACACACACACACACACACACACACACAACACACACACACACACACACACACACACACACACACACAATTTTCTATGACATATTTAGGCTGCTCTCACTGGTAAGTCTGGTACCATTCATTCTCTGTCTGTCTGTCTGTCTGTCTGTCTGTCTGTCTGTCTGTCTCAGTCTTTGTCTGGCTCTCTCTCCCTCCCTCCCCCTCTCTCTTACTCTCTCTCTCTCTCTCTCTCTCTCTCTCTCTCTCTCTCTCTCTCTCTCTCTCTCTCTCTCTCTGGGTGCAGTGCAGTGTGTGTGTGTGTGTGTGTGTGTGTGTGTGTGTGTGTGTGAGTGTGAGTGTGTGTGTGTGTGTGTATGTGTGTGTGTGTGTGTGTGTGTGTGTGTGTGTGTGTGTGTGTGTGTGTGTGTGTGTGTGTGTGCTTGTGTGCATGCGTGTGTGCGTGAGTATGTGTTTGTGTGTGTGTGTGTGTGTGTGTGTGTGTGTGTGTGTGTGTGTGTGTGTGTGTG
>CM031628.1:50288620-50316120 GCA_018398815.1 Conus ventricosus | reverse complement strand
CGTTCTTTGTATCATTCAGCCGGATATCAGTCACCCAGCTGTTGTTGTTGTTGTTGTTGTTGTTGTTGTTGTTGTTGTTGTTGTTGTTGTTGTTTTAACTCATTCTTTCGATTTTTCACTGGAAATGCATGTTTTGCGAACACGTGTCATCCATACCAACTTTAAATTGACCATCTCTTCCGGAAGATGGTGATGGGGTTTTAGTAAAAGATACAGTACTTTCATTTTACGGTTGTTGTTGTTTTTACAAAATTATATGGTATTTGACACGAACGAGCGAGCGAGCAAGCGAGCGAGCGAGCGAGCGGAGAGAGAGAGAGAGAGAGAGAGAGAGAGAGAGAGAGAGAGAGAGAGAGAAGAGAGAGAGAGAGAGAGAGAGAGAGAGAGAGAGAGAGAGAGAGAGAGAGAGAGAGAGAGAGAGAGAGAGAGAGGACGTGCGTGTGTGTATGTGTGTGTGCAGGTATGGGCGTGTACATAAAATCACACAAAGACCGTCAACATCATATCAAATACCTAACCGGACTATGTGACAAACAAGAGGTAACTTTGAAAACAAGACTGGATCATTGCACGTGCGTTCGTGCACAGAGCCGCCGTTTACCCGTCTCGTTCGAAGGACTGTTTTATGCTGATCGATGAGAATGAGGATGATTAAGATGATGCTATGGATTTCCATTTCGGTCTGAGACTACATGACAGGGCCGTACTCTACGCTTCCTTTCATAATATATCCCGTCGTCAACCAGGCCCGAGAGATACAAGCACCTGCAGTGTTGGTCAGGAAATTTGAGCAACACTCTCAGAAACGCATCCATTAAGTGGATGAAACTCGACTGTGTGGTCCCAGTCTTCCCAACTGAGTCCGCAGCAAACTCAACTCTCTGGGTAGGAGCCGGTCGGGACCGAAAAACGTTCGAAGGACTTATCGGGAAACAGAGTCACAACCAAATATAATTCTGACGGAAAACTCCGGGGCCCTGATCCTAAAGAGCCTGTGTCGATTTCACAACACTAGGAGAACGAGGATCAGCAGTCCAAAACTCTACCAACTGAGCTATTGTGGGGCCCTTCTGTATGGGGGGGGGGGGGGGGGAGTTGGGGAAGGGGAGTTGGGGAGTGGGGGGTTTGGATTGGCCCAGCCAGGTCTCTTCCAGTCTTTCATGTTCCGTTTGGTTTCCTTTTCGTAAAGCTTTATCCCCATTTGACACAAAATGGACCCTGACGCCAGCCAGCATTAAACTGCTGGGGGAAGGGGGAGGGGAGGGAAAGTTGAGCAGGGGGGGTGGGGGGCGGGAGATGGGGGGGGGGGTGGAAGTGGGGGACACACGACGGACTCTAAAGCTTGCATAAAACTGCTGTTGTTTGAAACAGGATTACAGGGTTACCTCAGGGCCACTTCGAGGGGAAAGCAATGAGCGTGGTGGTGGTGGTGGTGGTGGTGGTGGTGTGTGTGTGTGTGTGTGTGTGTGTGTGTGTGTGTGTGTGCGTGCGTGCGTGCGTGCGTGCGTGCGTGCGTGCGTGCGTGCGTGCGTGCGTGCGTGTGTGTGTGTGTGTGTGTGTGTGTGTGTGTGTGTGTTTGAGCGGGGGGGGGGGGGGGGGGGGGGGGGAAGGGGCTGGTTTTGGGAGCAGGGGGTGAGAGGATGTCCAGAGATGTCCTGATCCTCCTCCCACTACCACCTCTTTCCTTCACCCACCCACCTCCTGCCTACCCCTACCCCATCCACCCCCTACCTCCCTCTCCTCACCCCTCTCCCGTTATCGGCTTTTGTTGCCAGAGGCCAGTCTGACGTAATCCTGTTGTCGTGCTTCCAGTAACAAGAGATTGACGCTCCTCCTCCTCCTCATGGCCTCATTCCCAATAAAAAATACCAACAAGCGCCTGAAGGAGGCATCTGGAAAAGGTCAGTAAGGAAATGAAGAAGGAAAGAGGGGGAGCTTCGTCACAGTAACACGTCATTAGCGACTTTCTGGTGAGTGAACGAACCTATAGGCTAAGCGAGAATAAGCAGAACAAGTTCTACTCTTTCTCTTCCGTCCGACACCTACCCTCACCTCTCCCTCTCTCCTGCCGTTCCTAGCTTTCCCACTTGACCCCTCCCTGGCCTGCCATTGTGGACAGCGTGTTGTCTCTCTTCTTCCGTTTTTTCGCCCTCCATTGTTGTCGTCTTTTTTATTCTCTCTTTTTTTTTCCATAAGCAACTTTAGAGAAAGCAAAACGGAAACGGTTAGAACTCTTCCCCTCCCATCGTCCTATTCATCAACAACTTGTCGGCCAATAACGTCCATACCTCCCCCTCTCCTTCCCACTCCACCCCCCCCCCCCCCCCCCCCCCCCCACACACACACACCACCACCACACCCTCAATAGTCACCACCGTCCGCCTGCACACACACACACACACACACACACACCTTCTGTCTTCCCTGCTTCCATGCAACAACTTTTCCGCTCCTGTTAACCATGACAAAATTCCCCCCATTTTTTTCTTCTGGACAAGAGATCCGCCCCCGAGCAGCGACAGCCCCCAAGGCACAACAATATTCAATCTCATGGAAACAGGGGTCAAATCCTCTTACCTCGAAGCTTGGCTGCCTGATTAAACATGGCGCAACTTTCTCTCTGCCTCCTAAGAAAAGCAGCCAAAGACGTTAATGACGTCGGCTGTTCCGGATCATGCCCTAAGTATTCAGCCGAGGACGGATAAATACCAGTGGCTTAACAAAGACAACATAAGCAAAAAGTTCAGTCAACATTTACACACATTAACTGTCTTGTCATATCGGTTCATTCCCCTTTTCATGAAATATGGGCTCTCTACTCCCAATGAAAATACTTCGGAAAGATTCAGCGCTCGCGATTTTTCTTTGAGCTCTTTCGGAATGTTTGCTTTGTTTGATTTTTATTTGGTCTATGTTGAGCTCAGTGACAGCACTGATATAATTATAAGTGATCGGTGAGCGGCGGCGCAGTGGTCGGAGTCGCTGATTGTGAGCTGGAAGGTCGTGCATTCAAATACCATCGGAGCCATGTATAAGTCGGAATTTTGGGTTCCAACTGGCCTTTAACATAGAATAGAATTTGCTATGGGATCCATCGGGAAAACTGGATCCAATCACCGAGTTTCTTCAGTAACGAAGGCGTCTTTGCTCATATTTTCTGACCAACGCTGCAGGTGTCTGTATCTCTCGGTTTGGTTGATGCCTGGGTACATTATGCAAGTAAGCGTGGAGAGCAGCCCTGCCATGTATGGAACTGCGCAGCATACTCTTCACCATCCTAATCCTCACTGATCGACATAAAACAAAGTCTCAAATCCAATGGATTTTCATGCCCTGCTCTCATGGTGACCCCACTTTCAATGTCCTCTCCATATCTACCTTCTTGGCGAGTTCGTGTCGAGGTTGCCGCTATCGGAAAATTCACAGAAGACTGTCATTGGACAGACATAGCAGCACCGTCCGGTAGGTGACGCTCATTCACGCTGGCTTCCGACTTAGTAATTACTGCCTCCATTATGGTGCTTAGTATGTGGTGATCTGCGAATGTTCAATTAGAACAGGCACCTCTGAACACTACCGGAGTGATTCGGCAATAGTGCAGGATCTCCTCTGGTGGGACTCAAGACTACAAGACATTGAGCGCTGTCTGTGGACTGCCGGTGTACTAGTACCAAGGCTGCAACGGTATGAGACGGGAATGGCTGCGAACCGGAACTAGAATGAACGGGCGTGAGGATAATGACACCGAAGATGCACAGAAGATAAGACAGGGGATGAGGGTGGAGACCTCGAGTCGAATCCTCGGCCGTGCGTTTTCGCTCGCTGGTTACCTCCACCAAGAAACTTCTATTTCCATGCGTGTATGATGGATGGTTTGTCCGTCAGGAAGAGTACGCAAAAACAACTGAAACGATTTGAAGGAAACTCAGTGAAAGATGAAACGTGGCCCCTGGACGAAGCCATTCCATTTTCACGCGGATTAGTTACGCGGATCCGGATCAGAGGGCAGATCTAGGATGTCTTCGACCTTGGTGGTGGTGGTCTGCGCTCTCCTTAGCGCCTCTACAGTTTTTGACGTTTTTTTTTTTTTTTTATAAACCACCGCCAAACAGGTTATGTTTCGGGTCTGTTGGTCTGTTTGTTTGTCTGTCAGGAAGATTACGCGAACACTGCTCCACCAGTTTGAATGAAACTTGGTTAAAAAGGATAGAAAGTGGCCCCGGGACGAATCCACTGATTACTGGAGCGGATAGGTGGCGCGGATCCGGATCAAATCCTGGGCCGATCCAGGATCTGTTCGACTTTGGTGATGCTGTGTGTTCTATTTCGCTTTAATGTACTTACAGCATTCAAACCTAAGAAGTAAATTTGCCCCAGTCTGTAACCTAAGAAGGTATATTTGCCCCAGTCTGTAACCTAAGAAGGTATATTTGCCCCAGTCTGTAACTAAGAAGGTATATTTGCCCAGTCTGTAACCTAAGAAGGTATATTTGCCCAGTCTGTTAGCTTGTTTGTTTATTCGCTTGTTTGTCTGTCTGTTGTTGAAACTACGTGAAAACGACATAACGTGGCCCCAGATCGAATCCATGAAATGGTGGTGCGTATTAGTGGCGCAACAGCGGGATCAGAGAGCAGTCCAGTATCCCACCCACCTTGGTGGTAGTGGTGTTCGCTCTCCTTCGCACACTTTTTTTTTCTTACGTAATTATCACCTTTTACAAACAGGGCATCTTTCACCCGCGTTTGTTGGTCGGTTTGACTGTCAGCTAAATGACGCAAACAGTACTGAACCGGTTTTTAAGGAAACTGGTGGAAACATGGAATCTGGTCCCAGAATGACCCCATGAAATGCTGCTGCGGATCGGATCCGTGGCGTGGATCTGGATCAGAGGGTAGATCCAGGATGTGTTCAACACTGACCGTGGTCTGCGCTCTCCTTAGCGACCTCCCGGTTTGTGACCCACGTCTGTCTGTGTTTATATGTTTGTCTGTCGACAACATTTCGCAAAACCACCGCACCGGTTGAAACGCAATTTGGTGGTAAAGAGTGGACAGTGGCCCGAGAATGAATCACTCCAATATGGCACGGATCCAGGAATTTCATTTGAAAAAAAAAAAATTAACCTTGTCTGAGGTTTGCGTTCTCCCAAGAATTGTCTTCGTCCACTGATGATTTATACTGTCATTGTTTGATTGTTTGTTTTTTTAATTTTATTTACTCATTTATTTATTTATTTTACTTATTCAGTCATTTAGTTATTCATTTTTATTTTCATGTATTTGTTCATTTATCTATTTAGTTATTCATTTACTTATTAATTCATTTATTTACGTACTTATTCATTTACCTAATCACTCGTTAACTTGCTTATTCCCTTTCTACATCACAACTCTTCCACCATTTCCATATCGGAATTCCAAGAGTGTCTAGCAGAAGTCTGCAAGCTGAGATGTAGACGGCCACTACGCATGATCATGCAGAACAGAGAGGATTGCTTTCGTTATTTGTTTTTCTGTGCCGTCTTCCATATTTCCCCATCATCATAACTCCTAAACAGCTCATTTCGATTTTTTTCCCATTCCTCCGTCACTCATCTTCACCTCCATCTCGGAGGCATTACTCCAACACGCTAATTCCACCTCCTCCCCATAAAGCCACATCCAGTCTCACCCTGTCGTAGTCCCAACCCTGGAGAGCTATCAATGTCCAATGGCTATGAAGCTGGCCATAAATTTGCCGACACTGGTGAACTCACCACGGGCATTGGGTGGGGGAAAAGGGTGGGGAGAGGGGGGAGAGGGGAAATCCAAAGGACACAGCGTGGGCGGGCAGCGTGAAGGGTCACACCGATTCGATCGATGATTATTTATTTATTTATTTATTTATGTTTTGTTCATGGAGGGCGAGGGGACCATCATCACGGGGTGTGGTGGAATTTAGTTCCTGTTTTGAGACGAAGAGACAGGCTGACGCAAGAAAGACTTTGTCCTTTTCCTGATTTCTGATGCCGACGATAGCCAGGCCCGAGAGATACAGACACTTGTAGATGTTGATCAGGAAATCTGAGCAAAACTTGTCGTCCGTGATGTATAGTATGTATCAGTATGGACCGATATGCAGTCCATTGAATGGTACAACACATTATCCATTTACTGTATGATAGCACGGTTCGCTGTAAGGTTTGTTGTGTTTTCCATTGGTAGTTCACTGAATATCCCCCTATGCTGTCCAGTTACGGTCCCTATGATAGTGTACTATGTAATTCAATGTATGGTCCTTTTTATGGTCGGTTGTATGGCTCACTGTATGGTGCAATAACGGGTCTATTGCATGGCCTACTTTGAGTTCATTTCTGGTCGGCTGTACTGTTTTCTGTGTGGTTCACTGTATACTCCACTGTACAGTTCATTGTATGGTCCACGGTATGGTCCACTGTATGGTACATTGTACAGTCACTGTATAATCCATTGTGTAGCCAGCCGTCTGTATGGCCCATTGCGTGGTCCATTGAATAGTCCACTGTATAATCCATTGTATAGCCAGCCGACTGTATGGCCCATTGCGTGGTCCATTGAATAGTCCACTGTATAATCCATTGTCAGATCCACTGAATGGTTCACTATGTAGCCCAGGGTCAACTGTTAGGTCCACTGCAAAATCCACGGTATGATCGACTTCAACTTCAGTGTATGGTCCATTTTAGTATCACTGCATGTAAACAGTGTGGTTTTTGTATGGTCCATTGTATGGTCCATTGCATGGCCCATTTGATGCTCCACTGTATATCCACAGTGCGGTGTATTGTACGTTCTATTGTATGGTGCCCAGCACATTCCCCTACAAGGTCCTTGGTATGGTTTACAGTATGGTCCACCACGAAGTCCATTCTATAGAGTCCCCGGTTTGACCGTGTGGTTTACCGGGCAGTGCTGGTGTTTCTGATTAGTTCCGTACAACACCCAGCAGTTGGTAGGTCCCCCTCGCGCCCCGCATGCCTGCAAGTTCCCAGATGCTCACGCCACGTTATATCAAAGGCAGCAGAGATGTATGCAGCTGATAGTCTGTCGATTCTCATTATCAATTACTCTGGAATGCTGAGATTCATGCACCTGATAGTCGGCCATTTTGATGTATCAATTCCTCTGGAATGCTGAGATTCATGCACCTGATAGTCGGCCATTTTGATGTATCAATTCCTCTGGAATGGTGACATTTAATGCTCCTTTCACCTACGTAGGTCGAAGCTTTTGTCTTTTGCCCGTCGCCAGCTATGTATGCCGTTATGAGAGAGAGAGAAGAGAGAGAGAGAGAGAGAGAGAGAGAGAGGAGAAGAGAGAGAGGAGAGAGAAGATGGTTATTGTTTAGACACTGTGTCCTACAATCAGTGAGTTTTATATAAAGATCATTCTGGAGTTTTTTTGTGACGTCGTAATACACACAATAATTTAGAAAACTCTCTCTCTCTCTCTCTCTCTCTCTTCTCACTCTCTCTCTCTCTCTCTCTTCTCTCTCACTCTCTCTCTCTCTCTCTCTCTTCTCTCTCTCACCCCACACACACACACACACACACACACACACACACACACACACACACACACACACACCAAAAATAGGAAAGTAGCACGGAGTGCGCAAGCACTCACACACAAATACAAGCACGTAGTCAAGAACACCCACACACAATCAAGATCAAGAATTTTCGCAAGAACATCGGAATTGTCGCGTGAAAAAATGACAGGCCAGCAGCCCGTAAAATACGTGACTGCAATTCAGACCATGAATTTATTCACAGTCGCACGTGAAATGACGGTGATTCCAACATGCTGCTGCGGATTTGAAAAGAGAAGAGAGAGAAAAGGAGAGAGGGGAGAGAGAGAGAGATGAGAGAGAGAGAGAGGAGAGAGAGGTGGAGAGAGAGAACAGAGAGAGAGAGAGGGAGAGACAGAGAGAGAGGGGAGAGGAGAGAGAGAGAGGAGAGGGAGAAAGAGAAAAGAGAGGGAGAGAGAGAGAGAAAGAGAGAGAGAGTGAGAGAGAGAGAGAGTGAGAGAGAGAGTGAGAGACTCAAGACTCAAGACTCAAAAACTTTATTACTCAAGGATAGAGATTTTAGGCAGTGCCTATTCTTCCAATCTGTCCTTGCTATTCTACAACATTCAACTAAAACACACTGCACATATTAATAATGTAGAAACAATGAAGAATATAGCAACATTATAATAATAACAATAACAATAGTATAAGAATTTAAAAAAAAAAAAAAATTAAAAAAAAAATTCATTACAAAATTACACAAACATAATCAGAGACGTACGTGCGCGCTCACATGCACGCACACGCCCACACATACACGCACGCACGCGTACACCCACACCCACTCACCCACCCGCACATACATACATACACATTTTCATCAGCTAATATAGAGGCAAACATAAAAGTAGGCGTTGAGACTATGATCAAAAGGTTAGATTTATTGTTCAAGTAAATGTTTATGTATTGCTGAAATTTGAAGGACGGCAGTGATTGACATGTTTTGGCAGACGGAGGAAGAGAGTTCCACACAGATGGACCAAAAAATGCAAAACTAGATTTGAACAAATCAATGCGGACACGTGGTAAAATGTAATTATTTGAATCATATCGCGTTGTTGCCATTTGGATAAACTCAGCAAGATATGTTGGCGCCATGTTTGCATGGACTTTAAACATTAGTACTGCCTTATTATAGATCAGTTGGCTCTGCAGTGGTAGCATCATTAGTTTTGCGAATTTGCCCGTGGTTGATAGAAACTTGTCGGGAAGAATCAGCTTAATTCCCCGCCTATGCATAGAGTTGATCTTTTTTATGTGATTTTCACCGGCACCACTCCAGACAGTGGACGCATAGTTGATGTGAGAAAGGCAATGGGCTTCAAACATAATTTCCGGATGTGTGGTTCAACATAATAACTGAGTTTATTGAGCAAAAAACAAATTGCGAGCCAACTGTTTGCAAACATGATTATATGTGATTGCCATTTAAAATTTCATCAATAATCACGCCTAAGACACGGTGTTCGGTAACCTGCTCGATCAAGGTTTCACTCATTTTTAGGCTCAACATAAGATGCTGTCGTTGATGTTTCTGTCTCGATGGTAGGACCATACATTTTGTTTTGTGCGGATTAAGGACCATTCGGTTTTGGTTGCACCATTCTAAGACATCATTTATACTTTGTTTGTAACGATATTTGTACAGACATGATGTTTGTATCACTACAGTGAAGAGAACTGTCGTCAGCGAACAGATCACAGATGACATCATTGTGAGATATGTGCATCGGTAGGTCATTTATAAAAATACAGAACAAAAGAGGTCCAAGGACAGAGCCCTGTGGAACGCCACAGCTCACTATTCCTCACTAGAGAGAGAGAGAGAGAGAGAGAGAGAGAGAGAGAGAGAGAGAAGGAGAGAGAGAGAGAGAGAGGAGAGAGAGTGAGTGTGTGTGTGTGTGTGTGTGTGTGTGTGTGTGTGTGTGTGTGTGTGTTTACCCCTCTTATCTCCATTAGACCTTACGGACAGAAAGAAGCAGATCAATTCAGAGGCCGGGGGTGGGATCGACAGTTTCTATTTAGAGATCCCACAGTGACCAGAATAGGTACTGAGTGCGGCACGGGAGGGGGGAGGGGAGGTGAGGGGAGGGGGGGGGGGGGCTATTGTGGCTGTCCTCAATTACCGACTGACGTGCACACGTCCATTTGCAAACTGAGTGAATGGTAAGAGGAAAACACAGAGGGGAAGGGGGTAGGTTGGGTGGTTGGTGGGGGGGGGGGGGGGGGGCGGGAGAAGGGAATTGGAAAGGGAAGGGTGGTGGGGAGGTGGCTGTTGCATTACTTCGTCAACGATCTTTACTGACATGTTTCTGTCTCCATTTGATATATTTTGAAATGTTATTGTTCCCCCCACACACGCTCCGTCTAAGGCCCCATTCAAACGTGTCTACACGTACTGAACTGCGCAGGTCGGGAACTGGAAGAGATAAGGGGTGAAGTGGGGCGGGGGGAGGGGGTGGAGGACGGGTGTCTGAAACCCCCGGAAATCAGGAGGTGGGAAGATGGGATCCTGAACCCCTCTCACCACCTCACCCCCCCCCCCCCCCCTTGCAAGCGTCCTGTTTCCGCCCTGACAGAAACAGTTCGGAGACCAGGCAACGGCAAGACTCAACTCCTCCAGTTTGGAAGCGAGGTGACTGCCAGCGGAAATTAAAACAAATTAAAGACAATATTACTGAGCTCACTAAACAACAGGGACCAAAAGAAAACAATGACAATGCACATTACTGCGCGTTTCGACCTCCTAGGTCCTCAGGCACGAGAAACAACACCCAGGACAACGAAAACGAAGAATGAGCAAACACTTATTAACAGTATCTCCCTCAATGATTCTATCGAAGGGAACACGAACAGATTAAACAATGATTTAAAGATAAAAAAATACATTTTGAATAAGTAGACTCTCTCTGTCAATGATTCTATCGAAGGGAAAATGAGAAGATTATACAATGATTGCAATACTAAAGAAGTATATTTTAGAATGGTTAGACTATCTCTGTCAATGATTCAATCGAATGGAAAACGGGGTGATTAAACAATGCTTTTAAAACTAAAGAAACATATTTTTAATGTTAAGACCATCTCTGTCAATGATTTTATCGAAAGGGAAATCGATGATTAACACGTAATTAGAATGTCCTCTCTAATGAAGATAAACATGGAAAAGGACGGACCGGAAAAAGAGTGAAACGGAAACGGACACAACGGGACGTCCTACACGATGGATTCTGTGTTGGATACTTGCACTACAGCACAGTAAAACAAACACACACACACACACACACACACACACACACACACACACACACACACACACACACACACAACACAAAACCCCACACCACACACACACACACACACACACACACACAAAACACACACACACACACCCCTTCCAAACAAGTAATACAAGAACTGTATCAAAGTCAACCTGAAGTCCAATGATGAATACAGAAACCACTGGTGAGCCTTGACAAAGAAGGCACTCATCATCTCCTCGGGCAAGAACCGTAGAACTGTGATTACACTGATTGCATAGGCGGAGAGATGCAGTAAGGCATCAACTTCCAAAGCCCTTTCAGCGTCTTTTCACAATCCTAGGATGCATGTATGCCCCCATAACGAACTGTCTGGACACTTCTGACTCTCTTGACAAAGAAGACAGCAACAACTGATATCGGATCGACGCCAAGCTGACGATGATGATGATGATGATGACGACGACGGACACGTGACAAAGAATGCTGCGCAAGTCTGCGAACTTTTGACGTTATCTGGTAAAAAAAAAAAAAAAAAAAAAAAAAAGCTGTAGTGCATTCAGGTGGTAGTGCTTTTCCATGCAAACACGCCACTCGCGCGTTCATGAATTACTGAACGAGCTGAACAGGTGGGGAAAGTAGAAGCTGGTGACAACCTATTGTCATGATTTACTAGTTTGGAATTGTTCTTAACACCCTACTGATACAGCATAATACAATATAACACCAACACACTTAACGCACACAACACAGACACACAGACACACACTCACACAGACAAAGACACACACAGACAAAGACACACACAGACACACACAGACACACACACACACACACACACACACACACACCACACACACACACACACACCACACACACACACATACACACACACTACATACAGATAGATAGATAGATAGATGGATAGATGGATAGATGGATGGATGGATGGATGGATGGATGGATGGATGGATGGATGTTCCACTGTCACAGTTTTGTCACGAGGCCTACGACTTTTTTTAAACCCAACTGGGGTGGCGGAATTATCATTTGTTATTGTCGTCGTTGTTGTCGTATATCTGTCCCTTATGGGCTTGTGGTGTGGTTGCCCCTTTTGGGTTTGGGGTTTTAGTTCAGGTTAGGTTTACTTTCTCTCTCCCCTTCTCTCTAATTCCACTGCCCGTGCATTCATCTGCAGGTTCACGGGTGGTGGGTATCTTTTTCTTGTACTGGCTGTCTATGGGCCTCTCGCCTGTCTTTTACCTGTCGCACGTGCTTCATTTCTTTTAGTTTAAAAGTATGCTCACTCTGTGACGTAGCGTGGAAATGTTGGCCGCCATCGCTGAGGGAGGTTTAGCTCTTCACTCGGGGCGGAAGATGTCTCTGGGAGCCCCTGCTCCGGTCTTGGTTCTTCACCGTATCGTCGAAGGTACATGGGTATCTTCAATTCCTACAGTCGGCCTGTAGGAGGGACATCACTTCTTCTTTTTCCCGCACCTGTGCCTCTGTCCTCTCGACTGGACAGAGGGCAGAGAGAGTCGTTTGACCCGCCTCTCCGGGGTCACCCACGGTAGCTGGTAAGCATCAGTTCGTGGTTTGTTTGTTTTGGTTTGTTGTTGTTAGCCGGCTTATTCTTCTCTTTTTGCGCAATTTTCTTTTGTTTACAAAATTGTAAAAGAATATTGTTTGAGACCTTTTCTCTGGTTAATTCAATCTTTAACCGGGCCCAAATTCTAAATTTATACCCAAAATTCTTTCTCCTGTTTTACATCTGGTGATGCGGTAGTCGGTGGGGATGGAGAGAACCTGGTGATTCAGGGTTGGTACTTGCTTGGTCTCGCTCGTCCGCCCCTGTCACATTCACCGGACTCTTATCCTTCGGCCACCGTCTGTTTGTGTGTGAAAGGGAGAACGAGTTTTATGTTGCGAGCGTGCGTACGCATGATTTGTCGTTCGGATGCGTGGTTAGAGATTTGTGAAATGTGGCTATAAAATGTGAAAATTTAATGCCATTGAATTATTATTTGCAAATGTGGTGGCAGTTATAAAGCGATGGTCGCTTTTGTTGGTTTATTTCCTAAGAAAGGAAATTGTTAAATGTGAGTGAGAAGAGTGAAGATAATTCATATTGGTTTTATAGCCTGTTGTTTTTAATGCAGTTTTTTCCCTGCTTCGTGTGAGAAGCTTTAACGAACAGTCTGATTTGATTGGTTTACTGTGTTATGCTCAGGTCTGTGTTGAGCTGGTGTTAGTGTATTTAGTAGACCTCCCCTCGCCCATCATGCGAGTGGCTGTTGGGATTTAACAGCATGGGTCAGATTGTACTGACGGCGGGGTTTCCAGTGCCCTTCCTTCTTCCTTCTTCCTTCCCTCCCTTTCTTCTCTCCTCCCAGCTCCCTTTTTTCCCCCCCTCCCCGGGGGGTTCACCCGGAGCCTGGACTGGTTGGTGCCACGCGCTGGTTTGGTTGTGTTACGCTCTGGTTGGGGCCACGCTCTCGTTGGGGCCGCGGACCCGGTTGGTGCCACGTGCTGGTTGAGGCCACGCTCTGGTTGGGACCGCGGACTGGTTGGTGCCACGCGCTGGTTGAGGCCACGCTCTGGTCGGGACCGGGCTGGTAAAAAAGCCCGCGGCTTGACTGGCCGGCCCTGATCCCCGTCCAGGACCTCCAGTAACAACCCACGTTTCCCCCCCCCCCCCCTCCCCCCCCCCCCAGGACCGCTCCTTCACTGCCTCTTGTGCTTGTCAAGGGGTTTTTTGTCGGCCTTGGAACGACTCTTTTTCAAGAACCCACCCCGTTTGGAGCACCTAGTGCGCAGGGTGCTCCTAGTAGACTTTGGAGAGGGAGGGGTGTGGAGGGGAAATCCATGGTGTGGAAAGGGATGGATGCTGGAAATGTTTATTTATAATTGTGTATATGTTATATGTGTTGAAATTTGTGATTGTGATTGTGTACGTTTGTATGGGTGAAATGTTTATTTATAATTGTGCATGCTGTGTGTGTTGGAATTTCTTAATTGTGTGTATGCGTGTGTTGAAAATGCGTGATTGTGATTGTGCATGTTTTGTGTGTTGGAATGCTTATTTATGACTGTATGTTGTGGGGAATAAATGGGGTGTTGTATCGTAATCTTTATTGTGGTGGTCTCTTGCGGGGGCGTGGAGGTCAGTCACTCCCTTCACTCCACCTAGACCGATCCTGTCAGGGGAGACCTCCAGGGGTCGGTCTGAATCCCACTAAGAGAGTTGATTAAAAGAAGACTTCTGGCCGTGTGTTCTTTGTCTTTGCCCTTGGGGTTTTTGAACTTTCCAAACAATTAAAAGCCACATGAGGGGAACCACAGGAAATGTATCTTAAACTGGATTCAAATAAACAGGGTCGGTTGGTTCCTCAAAGAACTGGAGGAGGGGGGGGGGGGGTTGAAAATTTGAATTCAGTTCTGTTATCTATCATTTAAATGCCACACCTACCAACTATACCCCTCACCCCCTCCAACCACCCCCGCTCCCCCACCCCACCACCTCCACTACTCCTTTCCCCTCCCTTCCCCCCCCATCCTTCTTTTTGTTTAAAATTTTTAGAATATTTTGAACATTACAAAAAAAGTTTTTAAATCGGATATCTACAGTTAGCAAAAAGCGTGACCATTCATTAAAAACACCATGCCTTCCCTTCCGTTAACAACAGATTGCCAACAACAGAGTGAGGCAACACCAAAACCACACAACAAAAAAAAAGAAATACCCAGCCTGAGAACACTATAATCAAACATAGAAGACTTGACGACCGACAGCGGCCATCTGAATCAACAAAGCAGACCGACACTGAAACATGTCCCTAGCAGGGAAACGATAAACGAGGAACATCACCAAGTCCCTCCCCCCCCCCCCCCCCCCCCCCCCCCCCCCCCTCCCAGAACAGACCCCCGCACCGAACTGAAGTTACCCGCTGTGGTCGATATGTCAAAGGAATGCCTATCGCCATGGCCAACACATCCCCGGACCATTAAGGCAACCCCCAGCAACAAGCCAGGCTTCCACTGATGCCCCAGCGCTCGGCAGATTTGAATTCGCAAGTCTCCACCATAGTCGCTGGACCCAAAACTTAAGCGCCGCCCACGGGTGGCTGTTTTTGCCGATCCTACATATTATGCTGTAAATAAGTCGTGTTCTTTTGGTCGTAAAGCTCAGGGGAAAGACGAGGAATGTGCTATGCCGCGATAATATATGCAGGAGGGATTTGAGGGGGAATCCCGCTGCCAAGATGAGAATCACTGGAATAAACTAGGTGGGAGCGAGAGCGGTAGCAAGCGATGTAGAATGAATAAATTCCGTGTGGAGTGTGTGTGGTGGTGAGTGTTTGGTGGTGTGTGTGTGTGTGTGTGTGTGTGTGTGGTGTTTGAGATGAGTGAGGGAGTTTCTGCATCGCGCGCCTGTGCTGTATGTAATGTGTTTTATAAATGAATAAACTCTCCTCTCTTCCTCTCTCCTCTCTCATCCCATTCATATCCACTCGTCTCTCTCTCCTCTCTCTCTCTCTCTTCTCTCTCCTCTCTCCTCCTTCTCTTCTCAACCCTCTCTGTCTGTCTGTCCTGCTGTCTGTTCTGTCCTCTCTCTCTCTCTCGCTCTAAGAGTTCACTCTCTCTCTCTCTCTTCTCTCTCTCCTCTTTCTCTCTCTCTCCTCTCTTCAATCTCCTCTCTTCTCTCTCTCTTCTCTCTCTTCTCTCTCTCCTCTCTTCTCTACCCTCTCACTCTCTCTCTTGTGTATTTAGGTTTTGAGAAGAAGAAGAAGAAGAAATGAAGAAAAGAAGAAGAAGAAGAAGAAGAAGAAGAAGAAGAAGAAAAAGAAGAAAAGAAGAAAAAGAAGACGGCGACGACGACGACCTGACGAACGACGACGAAGAAGATGAAGAAAGAAGAAGAAGAAGAAGAAGAAGACAGAAAAGAAGAAGAAGAAGAATGACACGACGACGACGACGACGACGAACGAAGAAGAAGAAGAAAAAGAAGAAGAAGAAGAAGAGAAGATACGAAGAAGACGAAGAAGAAGCAGAAGAAGAAGAAAAGAAGAAACAGAAGAATTACGAATGAAACAAAAACAACCTGCACGGGACGTAAACAATTGAACGGTATTCAGTCCAAGATTCTGAACAGGCCTGGGGTTTTTAAATCTGGGCAAACATCCTCACAAACCGGTGGATTACATGCCCTGACCACAGACTGATGTTGCCTGACTGACCACAGGCCGTCCACAGGCTGACCCACAGACTGATGTGCCTGACTGGCCCCAGGCCGACCACAGACTGATGTGTCCAGACTGACCACAGGCCGTCCACAGACTGATGTGCCTGACTGACCACAGCCTTCACAGACTGATGTGTGCCTGACTGACCACAGGCCGTCCACAAGACTGATGTGCCTGACTGACCACAGGGCCGTCCACAGACTGATGTCCTGACGCCCACAGCCGTCCACAGACTGATGTCCTGAGTGACCACAGGCCGTCCACAGACTGATGTGCGTCTGCACTGCCCACAGGCCGTCCACAGACTGATGTGCCGACATGACCACTAGGCCGTTTCCACAGACTGCAGTGCCTAGAGTGACCACAGGCCGTCCACAGACTGATGTGCCTGACTACCACAGGCCGTCCCACAGATTGATGTGCCTGAGTGACGCGAGCAGAGAGACAACATCGACCTCAAATTTAGGGCCCCCAGTCCACTGGAGAGACGTTAATCGCCTAGTTTAATGGAGGTATGACAGCTCCATCCTCAACTACCACCTGCGAATCTCGCCTGTCCTGAAGGCTAGGCTCCACACAACTTTAAACCCCGAACAATGGCAGAAATGTGAGGACACGATTAACGTGTCACACACCCAACACCACACACACACACACAACACACGACACCACATGAATGCGTCCGCGCGCGGCGCACAGCACACACAACCCACACACACACACACACACCACACACACACACACACACACACACACGCGCGTAGCGCTTGCTAGCGCTAGGCGCAGCGCGAGCGCGCACTGTCGCCTGGATACGATCATTCTCTCTCACTCTCTCTCCCACCCTCTCTCACCTCTCTCCTTCTCTCACTCTCTCTGTGGTGCTAACAATTGCAGTTGCAACTTCTACATTATTTCACACATACATACATACAATACATACATACATACATACATACATACATACATTCATCATACATACATGCAACATGCATGCAGCAGCATGCATGCAATGCGCATGCAAGCACCATACATACAACATACAAACATACATACATACATACTTACATACATACTACATATGGTACTACGACGCATACACACACACACACACACACACAACACACACACTACACACACACACACTACCCAACCACTTACACTACACTACACTACACTACACTACACACACGACACCCAGCCTACGAATTTCAGATGTCATTGTGGAGCAACCATTATACACGAGGAGGTAGCCCCCATTCGTCTCCATCCTGGCAATTGCCTGCGATCCTCGCTGACCCAAGGGACCCAGTCGCCCTGATCCCGGGATTACCTGCCCTTTGATAGTGTGCTGAATCGGTGATCTCCTCCCCTGCCCGCACGGTGACCGGAATGGAGAATGTGTCGTCACCACCAGGGGGCGGACCCGGGTAGAAACCTTTATCACGTTCAGTGTGGATGGTGACGGGGTGTGTTTATTGCCTCAGTGTGTGTGATAGTGGTGGGCGTAATGTGTGTGGTGTGTGTGTGTGTGTGTGTGTGGTGAGTGATGTGTGTGTGTGTGTGTGTGTGTGTTGTGATAGTGTGGCGGTAATGTTGGTGTGTGCGTGTTGTGTGGTGTGTGTGTGTGTGTGTGTGTTGTGTGAGTGTGTGTGGTGTGTGTGTGAGACAGAGAGAGAGAGAGAGGAGAGAGCTTTGGGTTTTTGTTGCTTTTTTCCCCCCCCCAAAACCCCTCCCCCCCCCTTTTTTAAAAAATCCCCCCCTTTTCCCTTGGGGCGGCATTTTTGTGTTTTTTGGGGACCCCCCCCCCTATTAAAAATTTTCCCCCCAAAACCAAATTTTGCTGCCTTCGTGCAAGGGGGAAATCACCCCCGTTTTTATGAATATTTGGGGTTTACATGTACCCTTGGGGGGCCCCTTGGTTTTTTTTTTATGCCCGTGAAAATTTTCCCCCCTTTGCGGTTTGCCCCCTTTTCTCAAACCTACAAAAAAAAAAAACCGAATTTGTTTAAACCACAGGTTCCACGTGCAAGTTGAAAAATACTTTACAACCACGGTTTAAATATATTAAGAAATTCATTAGTGAATCCACCAATGAGTACCCATTGGTGCGCTCTTCGTTATTTCAATCATTTTATAAAACGACCTCTTGTGCGCACTTATGCGATTCTACCTGCGGATTTCCACATCTTCCCTTCAAAATTCTTACGAAAGCCTATAATATGATCACGTCCATGACACTTATCGAGAATCCCATCCTCCTTTTGCAATAATGCATCACTACCAAGCGACTGATGCTCAGCATAACTACTTTCCCACAACAATCTCACACAAAATTATGACCATACCCCACTGGGAATGAACCCTATCAACAACAACTGTATCAACACATTTAACAAGCACCCCGGATATGACTGCTTCCTCTGAGTGCAGCTTGCTAGACTACCCGGCTTAATATCGCTCCGACATTCGTCGACCGGGAATGTCTGCACTCGGTACCTGTAGGGCTGCAGCCATTGCCCAACGAGCACTCTGCTGTTTTTCACTGCCCCTCCTCCCGGATTTGAGTGGATGATGATCCGTCTCTATCCGAACTCTTTCCATAAAAGTATTTGTGGAATTTTCTGCACGCCCACACAACAGCTAAACATCCTTCTCTACCGTTGCGTACCTTCTTCACACTTTTGCAATTCTGCTGCAATCCACAGGAACTCAAACCCTTCATGCTCCTGCAACAATACTGCACCTATCCCCCCACCTGATGATCTGTCCAAACAAAAAATGGTTTGGACTATCTGGAACTCAAGATGGGAGAGAACTGTCTTCCAAACACCGTTTGCAGTGTTTGGGTCTGCAGCGTTGACCACTCTCCACTCCCGGTTTCCTGCCTTGACCCAACCCACTGGAGGACTCGTGAATTGTGCGAAATTTTGGAATTTAAAAACTCCTAAGAAACCAATAAAACTAGCAGACTCCTGACTTCTGTTTTGGTCTTTGGTCTCTTGAATTCACATCTTTTCCACCTTTCTCTTTCCCGGTGCTTTGTGTGCCTCCGACAACAAAACCTAGGAACCCGGCTTGGAAAAACCACCTGGCACTTTGTTGGTTGGCTGTGAGATTGGCTTGCCTCAACTCCTTAAACTGTCCTTTGCTGCCTCATATGCTCCTCCCATGTCTCGGAATGCTATCAGAATGTCATCCATGAAATTCACAACGCCTTCCAATCCGTAAATTTAAACTTCCTATCATCCGAGAGAAGATGCAGGTGCGGGGACCACCCCAAAAAAGGAAGTATCGCCATGGTATAGCCCCATAGGGTGGGAGAATGCTGTGACTTCTTTGGTCCTCACTCAAGGCTATTTGCCAGTAACCCTTGCTCAGATCTATCCTGGTGAAATACTGGCTCTTGTTGTGGCGATCTGGGGCGAACGGGGTCTTCCATGTTCGGTATGACCTTGCATCGACCTTGGTGACACTGTTCGACGTCTTTTGTCAACACAGAATCGATGCTCATCTGACTTTTTCCTCACTAAGCGACGGGTGCACTATACGATGATTTGGGGGGTTTTCAATCACGCCAAGGTCCAAACATCTTTTCTACCTCCTCTCGATCACTTGCTTGGTGGCATTGGGATCGGGAAGGCTTTCACATGTACGGGTTTTGCAATGTTAACTCCACCGTACTGTCTCTAGAGTTGTCCTGCCCGGTTTATCAGTCAGGGACGCCCTATACTGTTTAGGAGCCCCCTTTTTTCCTCCTGTCTCCCACTGTTAGCCCTTCATACCCGTGACACATCCTGTTTTGACTCTTCTCCCGGAAACTCAGGCAACAAAATCTTCCCCTTCTTCTGCTGGGTTCCTTGCCCCCATCAATGATTGCTGCCTGCGCCTATGTGCTGAGTCTCACGCTTTTTTATATATTTGCGGAGCAAATTTGCATGGAAAAGTTTTGATTCCCATTACATCGATTCGGTAGTCCATGATCTACCTTTCAATGATGGTGAATGGTCCCTTCCAAAGCATCAGCAGCTTGTTGTGATCCGTGGAAGCAGTAACAGGACTTGATCTCCACCTTGAGGGATTGGGTTCCCTCTGTCATTCGCTTCTTCTGAACGCCCTAGCTTTGCGAACTTCCTTGCAACTTACTGCTATACCCTGCACTTGGAACGGGCGAGATTGGGCAATCAGATCAAGCACTCTCTGAACGGGTGTCAATTAAAGGGGGATGTTTAAGAGGCGCCTTCCTCTTCACCCTCTTGTGGTGACCTTTGACCCCACGTCACTTGACATGCATAAAAACGTTTGGATGTCCCCCCATTGCCCCGGGCCCAAATTAAAAATACCCAAAGATTTTTCCAGCTTTTTTTGGGGTTTCCCAGAAAATGCCCCGCCATGTGCGTTCGTAAACCCAATGACATGACAGTGTCACGAAAACCCGGCGGGAAACTTTTAAGAGTGGTCCCCTTTCCCTGTTTCCCCCTTTGGGAAAACACTGGGGTAAAACAGCCCGTTTTTCCAAGAAATTCTGTCTCCCCTCCTCAAAACCCCCCTGTTTTCTCCACTCTTCCCAAACCCCCAAAGATTTCCCGGGAGCAAAAGGGTCTTGTTCCTGCGCTGCCCTAAATATAGGCGACACATCTTCCCTGACCCTTGCTGGAACGACCAAAACGGTTTATCCCCCCCTTTTCCCCCCTTTTTGGGCTCCGTTTTTGGAACTGTTTCCCCCTTTGTAGCAGTAAAACAACTCAGGTTTCCCTTTAAATTCCCTTGCCCCTGGAATATTTCCAATGTTAAATCTAAAGGGTTTTTTTCCCCAAAAACCATCCCAACCAGAAAACTCGCCGGGCGGGAAAAAAAGGTAAAAGGGGGGACCCGAAACTTCTATCTTAGCAATGGAAAAATCCCTCCAGTCCCAAATCGTTTTTTAAAGAGAGTACGGGTTTGGGATTTCCCTGGTTCAAATCCCCCTTTCCGACCGCGTTGTTCGTTAAACCCCCGAAAATGAACAAAAGTGTCTCGAAACCCTTTCACCCTCGTGGCCCAAAATCCCCTTTTCCCAAAGGGTTTTAACGAACCATCAGCCAAAGTGCCCTCCAACCCCTGACACTGACTGCTGCCCAAAGTGCTACCCCAAAGGGCTGCCCCCAACCTCTTCAGACTGAACCCCTTTTTGGGTTTTTCCACTGCGGGTTCTTTTTCCCCCTGGCAAACCCTTATCCACCTTTGCAAGGGGGCTGCCTTCTAAAAACCTCATCCCGACAACCCTCGCCCCCCAATGCCCCTTTTGGGGACAAATGAAACACCTAATGCCCCTTTCCCCTTCCTTTTTGCCCCACCAGGGGGTTTCCCAACTTTGCAGGAAACTCCCTAGTCCCCTTTTGCACTCCTCTCACCTGGGGCCTTTGGCACTGTTTCTCGCCCCTTTTTAAGTGCCCAAACGGCCTTCTATACACCTCTGCAAACCTTCAAAAAACCCCTTGTTTGTCTCTGGGGTTTTCTTTAAAATTTTGGGGAAAAACCAGGGCCGCAACCGGGAAAAATCTTTTCCCTTTAAAAACTAGTTTCTTTAAAACTCAGCGAACCCCTTTTTTTTTCGTACTTTTAATTAACCCTTTAAAAATATTTGATTAAACTTTGCCCAAAAGGGAGTTTTACTTTTCCCCCTGCTTGCAATTTGCTAAACGAAATTTTTTTCCTAAAACCCCCCCTTTTGTGAGGTCTAAATCCTTTCAAAACAAACCCTTCACAGCGCCGAAATCGGGCTTTGTTTTGTGGTAACGCAGTGAAAAATTTGTTAATCCCTTTTCCCGTCAGTAAGGGCCGAAAAAAGAGCCCCTCTTTAAAGGGCCCAAACCCTTGATGGTCGAAAACTTTTCAAAAAGGACTGTTTAAATGCTTTCAACGAATGGGTTTTCCTTCAGAGAATTTGGGTTTAATTTGGGGTGGGGGGGCTTTTAACTGCGCCCCGAGTCACTGGAAAGTGAATTTCCATCATCGGTGGTCTCCTTTTTTTCTCATTTCTCTAACTCTAATTGGGGTTTTTTTCTTTTTGTCTCCTGCGTTTCCCTTGCTTTAATCCTTTCTGTTTCTTTCTTCATTCTTTCTGTTTCCCGCGCTTCCCTTATTCTTTCTGTTTCCTGCTTCATTCTTTCTGTTTCCTGCGCTTCCCTTATTCTTTCGTTTCCTGCCTTATTCTCTCTGTTTCCTGCATTGCGCTAGCTTTAGTCCTTTCCTGCTCTGCTAATGCTATTCTACTGCAACGCGTCGTCTTTCCGCGCGTTCGTCTCTTTCCATCTTTTGTTGGTTTTCAACGAATGCACGCAACTCATCTCCTGAATAGCCTAAATCACGAGCAACACTCACAAGTTGTTCAATAGGGGTTTCTTTTCTTCCGCCATTATATCTCTCTTTTTTCTTTCTTTTTTTCTGAACAAGATTTTACTACTACGACAGCCAAACTGGTGGTTACCGACACGGGTGACGTAATAGCACAATCCTATGAATGATATATTAGCTTGGGACAACGTAGTTAGTTTTTATAAGACGCCCAGCACCTGACCCAACTATGAGAGCGAATTATAGGCAATCTGTGCGAAATAAGTACTCTGGGCTGAAATGCCAAGTCTAGTATTAACTATCTTGGAAGCAATGCCATGCCTAGTATTTAACTATCTTGGGAACATACAGTAAGACAACCCCTTGTCTTAGGATTACAATACTTGAATCCCACCCAGCTTCCTCTCTGAGAAGTTGAACAATTATAATAAATGGGCCAGAATATCCTGGCAGCTCGCCAATAAATGTCAACCTCGGGTGATGTCGATGGAGGAAGGACTAGCGCACAGCCCAAACACACTCACAGCTTGCTTACGATCTCATTCATATATCATGCATCGTCACATCAAACCACTAGTAAAGTCTATAACTTTACTACACATGTTCATAGAACGAACCATCAATGCATATGGAATCAAACAAAATAAAACATTCTCTCTTTCCTGAACTTCACAAAATCATTTATCTAAAACATCATTAACTAACCCGGTATAAATAGATTTCTACTTTACTGGCCAGGTGATCTTAACTATTCACGAATCACTGTCTTTTCTTTTCTTTTTCTTTTTTTTTTTTCTTTTCACTGTCACTTTCACAAGCACGACCACAACTGCTGGCACTGGTCTTGGTCTGCTGGCGTCTGGGCAGTTAGACTGCTGGCACTGGCGTTGGTCTGTGGTTCTGCTTGGCGAAGTGACGCTGCCAGTATGAGGTCGAACCCCGGTTAAGATAGAACAGTGACTATCAACATCGATCTGTTCTCCATTTCTTTTCTTCCTGCATTAACGCATTGCACTCTCTTTCTCTCTCTTCTAGTCTGCTCTTATCAAATGGACATGGTTGCTTTTCTTTTCTTTTTCTTTTCTTTCTTCTCCTCTTCATTAGTTAGCAACTCTCTCTCTCCACATCTCTCCTCAGTCCTTCCTCTGCAGACTATCTCATGCTAATCTCTCAACTTGGTTTCCTCTCTCCTCCCTTCATCTCTCTGCTTCTCTCTCGAGCAGACCTAGAACCTCTTCCTCTCTCTGTCTCTCCTTCGTTCCCCCCTCCTCCTTCTCTCACTCACGCATTACTTTATCTACTAACTCCGTGTCCAAGGGCGAGCACCATTGGTCAGTATTTTTACCGCCTCGTACCCGAAGTTATCTCCCTCTAATTCCATTGGATGTTCAAATCATGCCAGTCATGCCTACACGCCTTACTCTCTGTGGTGGTCAATTGGTCATTTAATTGATTAGCTTGATTTCACCCCCACCACACACTACCTTCCCCCCTTTCCTACTTAACTGGCGCCGTGTGGCTTAACTCGTGGGCACTGGTCACTCTAAATTGGCTAGATGAGTCTGGGTAGGCGCCGCGACGTCTGACCAAACCTACCGAGACCTGTCGGTCCAGCCACTCAGACTGTCTGCTGTCTCCTTGCTGTGCTTAATTGGCTGGATCCGACGCATGGGCCCGTCTGCCTGATGCCCAGAATATTTGAGTTAGGGCTTATGTCCAACCCACTTGGCTGGCGACGGACCACACTTTGGTTGTGTTTATTTTTGACCGTGACAGCGTCTTTGGAAAACTTTATACAGATATAAGCATAGGTTCATCATGATGTGTTCATTCTGATTTGATATAAGTAGAGTTACGATGAATATATTTTTTTGCAGGTCATTGAAAGCGGGTCAACAAAGTAAAATACGTCATTCATCTTCTTTTGCGCTTTGACACCTTGGACATGTAAAATCGTTTGCTGTATGATTTTTATATTTGATTGCGATGTATTGTCATATTAGTGACCCGTAGTCGACAAGTCGTCAAATGTCGCTTGATGTGTCCCAATTTTGCCACCTAAAATAAATTATCCTTTGACGAAATTAATTCAGGAATCTGTTTCATCTTGCACTCCCTGATTTAACCATACAAACCCAAACCCCTTCTTGACTTAACATTTCACGAACATTCATGACCCATGTTCGTTTGCCCTTGGAATTGAGATTCAATTATTTTCGTTCATATGTATATTTTTAGTCAATATCTGAGGCATCGAATATTTGATTCTATACAAACAGGGTGACGTCCCGTCTCTCCATAAACTCAAATCTCCAAATCAAATCTCAAAACTCGAATCAGATCTTTTAAGGAACACATTTAAGGAAGGACCTTTAAGCATTTATAGCTTACGGACAATACACAATAAAGCCTTCGTTGTTCTGCTTCCCAGGTCTTCACAGGCAACTACAAAACTAAGACGAGTGGTGAAATATATACCCAGGTATTTAGAACTGTTTACAACGGGCATTTCTTCGCAATTTAAGAACCATCTCTCTCTTGCTGCTAACAATCCACCTCTTCTAAACACTATAATGAGAGAGAGAGAGAGAGAGAGAGAGAGAGAGAGAGAGAGAGAGAGAGAGAGAGACAGACAGACAGACAGACAGACAGACAGACAGACAGACAGACAAAGAGAGAGAGAGAGAGAGAGAGAGAGAGAGAGAGAGAGAGAGAGAGAGAGAGAGAGAGAGAGAGAAGAGAGAACTAACTACAATACAAATACAGAGCATTTTTTAACCAATACATTTTTACACTTTTTCCCATGCCTACTTTCACAGATAGCAAAGCCTTTTAATTCAGGTAACGGTTCCACGGAAACTCGATATCATGTTATTGTTTTTGTTGCTGCCGCTTTGTTTGTTATTGTTGGCTTTTAACCCTTTTCTCTAATGCCTCTCACTCCATTTCCTCCTCCTCCTCTTTTTATTTTTCCTATCCTACTTTTCCTTCTCTAACTAGTCTTCTTCTCTTCTTCTTCTTCTTCTTCTTCTTCTTCTTCTTCTTCTTCTTCTTCTTCTTCTTATCCTTCTCCTCCTCCTCCTCCTTCTTCTCTCCCTTCCCCCTCCTCTCTTTCTTTGGACACGTCTTCTTCTTCTTCTTCTTCTTCTTCTTCTTCTTCTTCTTCTTCTCCTTCTGCTCCTTCTCCTTCTCCTTCTCCTTCATCTTCTTCTTCTTCTTCTTCTTCTTCTTCTTCTTCTTCTTCTTCTTCTTCTTCTCATCCTCATTCTTCTCCTTCTCCTGCTTCTTCTCCTTCTTCTCCTTCTCCTTCTCCTTCATCTTCTTCTTCCTCTTCTTCTTCTTCTTCTTCTTCTTCTTCTCCTTCTCCTTCATCTTCTTCTTCTCTTCCTCATCCTTCTCCTTCTCCTGTTTCTTCTCCACAGCATCCATCTTGGGTGTCATCTTCTCCCTTTTCATTCCTCCATTGCCCTATACCCTGGAGAGGGGCATCACGAGCAAACGAATCCATAAATTAAGCGGCGCGCAAGCATCGCTTTGACCTAAGGGACATATACACACGCACAGGCTCTCTCTGCCTGTCTCTGTCTATCTGTGTCCCTCTCTCTGCCCCTGTCTGTCGTCCCATTTTCCCACCCCTCGGCCAGTCATCACCACATTATTGTTCCTCCTTCTCTCTCTCTCTCTCTCTCTCTCTCTCTCTCTCTCTCTCTCTCTCTCTCTCCTCTCTCTCTCTCTCTCTCACTGCCGTCCTTCAAATCAGCAGTACTTAAACATTTACTTGAACAATAAATCTAACCTTTTGATCATAGTCTCAACGCCCTACTTTTATGCTTGCCTCTATATTATCTAATAAAAATGTGTGTCTGTGTGTGTGTGTGTGTGTGTGTGTGTGTGTGTGTGTGTGTGTGTGGTGTGTGTGTGTGTGTGTGTGGTGGATGTGGGTATGCGCATGCGTGCGTGTATGTGTGGGCGTGTGCATGCATGTGAGCGCGCGAGCGTATGTGTCTGACTGTGTTTGTGTAATTTTGTAATGGATTTTTTTTTTAAAATAATTATTATTCTTATTACTATTGTTATTGTTAATATTATAATGTTGCTATATTTTTCATTGTTTCTGTCATTATTAATATGTGCAGTCTGTTTAGTTGAATGTTGTAGAATAGCAAGGACAGATTGGAAGAATAGGCACTGCCTAAAATCTCTATCCTTGAGTAATAAAGTTTTTGAGTCTTGAGTCTTGAGTTCTCTCTCTCTCTCTCTCTCTCTCTCTCTCTCTCTCTCTCCTCTCTCTCTCTCTCTCTCTCTCTCTCTCTGTCTCCATCTGTTTGTCTCTCTGTCTCTGTCTGTCTCTATATCTTGGTCTCTGTCTCTGTCTCTCTCCCCCCTCTGTCTCTCTCCCCTCTCCTTCCCTCTCAGTCTCTCTCTGTTTCTGTCATTGTCTGTCTCTCTGTCTGTCTCACTCCTTCTGCCTCTCTGTCTCTGTCTCTTTCTCTCACTCTCATTCTCTCTCTTTCTCTCTCCCTATCCTCCTCTCTCCCTCTGTTTGTCCGCATCTCTCTCTCTCTCTCACTCTTTCTCTCTCTCCTCTCTCTCTCTCCCCCTCCCCTGTCCTTCTCTCTCTCTCTCTCTCTCTCTCTGTCTCTCTCTCTCTCTCTCTCTCTCTCTCTCTCTCTCTCTCTCTCTCTCTCTCTCTCTCTCTCTCTCTCCGTCTTGAATCTCTGTCCGCTGCATATATAGAGTAAAAATACAGAGAGGTGACGCATGCGGTCCCTTTCTCCACCCCTTAGCCCCCCCCTCCCCCCAACGCACCCCCCTCCTCAGTCCAACACATCGTCAGGCATAGAATCCAAGGTATCATGGAGGATGTATCAGGGTCATAGCCAGTCAAAATGAAAACTATGTATACATGGGACAGGCACACACACACACACACACACACACACACACACACACACACACACACACACACACACGCACACGCACACACACACGCACACGCACACACACACGCACACACACACACACGCACGCATTGTGTTCTCTGAAGCCAATCCATTATCAAAGCAAACCGCC
>CM031628.1:50278620-50283620 GCA_018398815.1 Conus ventricosus | reverse complement strand
CAGTCTTACTCCCTCTCCCCATCCTCCCCCCCCCGCCCCATCTTTCCCCTCTCTCCCTCAGTCCCCCCCCCCCCTCTCTCTCTCCTCTCTCAGTCCCTCTCTGTCTGTCTCTTGTCTTTCTCTCTTTCTCTTTCTCTTGTCAGTCTGACTCGTCTCTCTCCCTTTCTCGTCTGCCCTCTCTCTTCAGTCTGTCAGTCTCACTGCTCCTTTCTCCTTCCCCTACATTCTCTCTCTCTCTCTCTCTCTCTCTCTCACTCTCTCTCTCTCTCTCTAATCGTTATGTGCCAGCTGTACAGAGATCCTTAGCGAGAAGAATGTGGATTTCCCTTTCAGCTTTGTCGGTGAAGATTTAATATATATGCGTTAATTTTCCATCTCTCTCCGCCCCTCCCCTTCTACCTCTCCAAACCATCTACTTTTGAATCTCTGCTCAGCATTTTATTTTTTCATAGTAACCGAGATCTTTAACTCAAGTCACCCTCACAGCACCCCCCCCACAGATTTATTTATTTTGTTATTTGTTTGTTTGTTCTTGACCTGCCGAAGGAGACAATTCGTTGGCCCATTACCTTTAGGGGTATTACGTTCATTTAAGCTCTGCAGGGTCTACGTTATTTTGCTGTTTTAACTTCCCACTGCAGTATTTTTCTTTGAAACGAACATCTGTTAGTTTCTAGGGGTAAAAGCTTCTCAAATGCTCTCCTTTATTGTCAGTTTCAGGAGGGTCTTCTCCTTCTCTTCTTCTTCTTCATCTTCTATCTTCTTCTTCTTTCTTTTTTCTTATCATCTCTTCTTCTTCTTCTTTTCTTCTTCTTCTTCTTCTTCTTCTTTCTTCTTTCCTTTCCTTCTTCGTACTTCGTTTTTTTTTCTTTTTTCTTCTTTTCTTCTTCTTCTTCTTTTTCTTCGTTGTCGTCGTCGTCGTCGTCGTCGTCGTCGTCGTCGTCGTCGTCGTCCTATGCTTCTTCTTTTCTTCTTCTTCTTCGTCGTCGTCGTCGTCGTCGTGTCGTCGTGTCTTCTTCTTATTCTCTTCTGCTTCTTCATCTTCTTCGTCTTGTCTTCGTCTTCGTCTTGTCTCTTCTTTTCTCCTTTTCTTCTTTCTTCTTCTTCTTCTTCTTCTTCTTCGTCTTCTTCTTCTTTCTTTCCTTCTTCTTCTTTCTTCTTCTTGGTTTCTAGTCTTCGTTTCTCCTTTTTTTGGTTCTTCTTTTTCTGCTTCTTTTCCTGTCTTCGTCTTCGTCTTCTTCTTCTTTCCTTCTCTTCTTCTTCTTCTTCATTTTTCTTATAGTTTCTTTTCTCCTTCTTCTTCTTCTTCTTCTTTTCTTCATCTTCTTCTTCTTCTTCATCTTCTTCTTTTTTCTCTTTTTTTTGTGTCTTTTCCTTCTTCTTCTCTTCTATGTCTTCATCTTCTTCTCCTCTCTCCTCTCCTCTTCCCTCCTTCTCTCCTCTTCTTTTCTCTTTCTTCTCTTCTTCTTCTTGGTCTTCTTCTTCTTTGTCTTCTTTTCTCCTTTGTCTTTTCTTCTTCTTCTTTGTCTTCTTTGTATTCTTCTTCTTCTTTTTCTTTCCGTTTCTCATACTTTAGATCAGGGTCCATATGTCTCGTTTTCTTATGGTGTGGTTATTGTAATCACGATCATCGTCATCATATGAAAACGAGAGGGCGAAAGAGCAGGAAAACGTAGAAGGATTTTAAAACACGGAGAAAATTATCATGGTTTATTGTTGTGCATTGCTATAAGGGCGCGAGAACGTACATGCAAAACACACACACACACACACACAACACACACAACACACACACCACACAACACTCTCTCTCTCTCTCTTTCTCTCTCTCTCTTCTCTCTCTCTCTCTCTCTCACACACACACACACACACACACACACAACACAACCACAACACCCCACACACATCTCTTTCTTCTTCTTCTCTCTCCACACCAACACACACACGCACACACACAACAACACACACACACAACACACACACACACACACTCTCTCTCTCTCTCTCTCTCTCTTCTTCTCTCTCTTCTCTCTCTCTCTTCTCTCCACACACAACACACACTACTAAACAGAGAATGCATCGACAACACGCACGGTGAGAGAGAGAGAGAGAGTGACGAGAGAGAGAGAGAGAGAGGAGAGAGAGGAGAGAGAGTATGGAGAGAGAGGAGAGAGAGAGAGAGAGGAAAGGGAGGGAGAGAGAGAGGGGGGGGGGGCAGAAGGACAGACAGACAGTCAGTCAGGAGAAGCAGAGACAACAGACAGACAGAAGGGCAACGAGATAGGGGCCAGACGTTCGGAAGGGGGCCATGAGGCAGAGGACCACGAACACAACACAACACACAACAACCCACACACACACACCTCACCACGCACGCACGCAGCACACCGCACGCACGCGCACGCACGCACCAGCACGCACGCACGCACTCACCGCACGCTCGCACCCACACACACACAACACACCAAACCACAACACACACCACACACACGCACACAACACTACCCACACACCCCACAGACCCACTACACACACACACAACACACAACACCTATACAACAAACACACTCACGCAGCACACACGCACATTACACACACACACACACACACCACACACACCAAGCAAACACATACACCCAACACACACACACACACCACACACACACAACAACAACACAGCAAGCAGACACACACACGCACTAACACCTCACACCCACCCACACAACACACACTACACCACACAACACACACACACAACACACACGCACACACACACACACACACACACACCACACACACACCAACACACACACAAACACACACAAAAACACACACACAACACACAAAACGCACGACACGCACGCAAGCACGCACACACAACTCACACGGCGCGTACGCACACGCACGCACGTACGCCGCACGCACGCAACACACACAACACACACACACACACACACACAAGTCGCACACACACCACACACAACACTGAACACACACACAACAACACAACCACGCACCACAGAAGAGACGAGAGAGAGAGGGGAGTATGAGAGAGAGAGAGAGAGAGAGAGAGGAATGAGAGAGGAAGAAGAGATGAGAGAGAGAGAGAGAGGAGAGAGAGGGAGAGAGAGAACAGAGGACGAATAAAAAAACGGGGCCAGGAGAGACACTGATTATTTTTCTCCCAATGAATCGAAACTATAAACGTGAAACCCCCGGCTCTACCAACCAATTAGCTCACAAGGAAGGAGGTGCAAAGAATGGGGGGGGGGAGGGGGGGGGGGGATGGAGCGGGGGGGGGGGGGGGGGGGAGACGGAGGTGTGGGGGGGAGAGGACGTGGACAGATTAGACCGCAGAAAACAACCCGAAACAGACGACGAAAGAAGAAAAAAAAAAGAAAAAAGGAAAAATAACAACAACCAAGAGACAAATGAAACAAAAGAGAGAAGAGAAGATAAAAAAAAAAAGACGAAATCGAAACAACCGAAGATAGGGAAGAAAAAGCAAGGAAAGAAAAGGGAAACCATACATCGCAAGAGGGTTAGGTTAGGGAGATAAAGAGAAGAAAAAAAAAAAAAAAAAGGAACCCCCCCCCCCCCAAGAAGCGAAAAAAAGAAAAATACAAGAAGGATGCGAGGGATGAACTGAATGAAGAATAGAAGGGAGGACAGGATAGCAGGGAGGACAGAGATAGAAGGAAACTGAAGGGAGGGACAGAAGATAGAAGGCAAACGGGGAGAGAAGGGCGGGTGGGCTGAAAATAAAAGATGAGAAATAAACAAAGAGATAAGGGATGAAAAGGACGGACGGGAGAAAAGAAGGTTGGAAGTTAAGAATGAAAGTAAAAAAGAAAGAGAGTAATATGAGAACATTGAGGGTGTTTGTGAGAGAGAGAGAGAGAGAGTTAGAGTAGAGGAGAGAGAGAGGAGAGAGAACTACCGAGAGAGAGAGAGGAGATGGGAGAGAGAGAGAGAGAGGAGCGGTGAGTAGAGCGAGAGAGGGAGAAGGGAGAAGAGTCGCTAGCACAGGAAAAAGAACAGAATGAAGGAAGGCGAACAAGGAAAACAGGAGAACATCAGAAGGAAACAAAATAAAGTGGAAGAAGGAAGGAGAAGGACGAAGGAAGGAACGTCGAAGAGAAAGTGAAGAAAGGGAAAAAAGTAAGAGAAAAGTTACGGAAGGGGTTGGTGGGTTGGCAATCGAGAGAGAGAGAGAGAGGAGAGAGAGAGAGAGAGAGAGGAGAGAGGAGACAGACAGACAGACAGACAGACAGTCAGACAGACAGAGACAGACCGACAGAGAGAAGAGAGAGGAGAGAGAGAGACGGACAGACAGACAGACAGACAGCCGACACGCCAGAGAGAGAGAAGCAGACAGACCAGACGACAGTGAAAGACAGACAAGAGAGAAGAGAGAGAAAGCAGGAGTTGGAGAGAGAGAGAGAGCAGAAAGAGACAGGAGAGAAGAGAGACAGAGAGAAAACAGAGAGGAGAGACAGAGACAGAGAAAGAGACAGAGAGTGAGCAGGAGAGAGAGAGAGAGAGAGGAGAGAGCAGAGATGAGGAGAGAGAATCGAGAGAGGAGAGAGAGACAGACAGACAGGACAGACAGGACGAGATACACACACAGACAGTGGCAGGCAGACAGACGGAAGACCGAAGAAGGTTGACAGGACGACAGAATGGACACAAAACAGAGAACTGCCAAAACGAAGAGCCAAACCTCGCAGGCCTCTTCAGTAACATACATATCATCTGAAAGTTGATATAAAAAACGGACCAAACTGACAAACAACAAAAAAAAAAACAGAAGAAAAACCTTCCCCAAACTCAACTAATTGCGCTGTCAGATGTTGCACCGACAAGACCCCTGCCGTATTAAAACACCGACACTGGAGGAGGATGCTATTTTCCGCTCTTCACACACACACACAACACACACACAACACACAGTCACAACAAACAACCACACACCACACGCACACCCACACACACACACA
>CM031628.1:50255123-50278520 GCA_018398815.1 Conus ventricosus | reverse complement strand
CACACACTAAAACGCAGCAACGCACCACACACACACACACACACACACACACAAAACACACACACATACAACACACGCAAGCACACACACATACACACGCACACCCTTTCTCTCTTCTAACTCTCTCTCTACACACACACATACACGCACAGAGAGAGAGAGAGAGAGACAGGAGGCAGAGAGAGAGAGAGAGAGTGAGAGAAGAAGAGAGAGAGGGGGGCGGGTAATGGGAATGGTTTAAGGGTTTTTTTTGTACGAATTTGTTAGGGTATGGTTTTGGGGAAAGGTGGGGAGTTGGGAGCGCAATGGAAGATATGGAGTGAAGGAGGGAGGAGAGACAGACAAGGACAGACAGAAAGGAGAGAGTGGAGACAGACCGACAGAGAGACAGACAGGAGCGCGAGAGACCGACAGACAGACAGACAGACAGACAGAAGACGGACGAACAGGACAGCCAGGACACAGCGAGAGGGCAGGACATTTCCCATGAAGAGAGAGACATGGAGAGAAGAAGAGAGGTGAGAGAGAGGAGGGGGAGGAGAGACAGTTGAGAGCGACAGAGAGAGAGAGAGAGAGAGAGAGGACGAGAGGAGAGAGAGAGAGAGATGAGAGTGGGGAAGACACACACACACACACACACACACACACACACACACACACCACACCACAACAAACGTAGAGAGAGGAGAGAGAGAGGTTGAGAGAGAGAGAGAGAGAGAGAAGGAGAGTACGAGAGGAGAGAGAGAGAGTGGGGAAGACAACACACGCACACGACACAACACACAACACACACACAAACTCCGCGCGCGTGCGCGCGTACAGAGAGAATGAGGATGAGTGATGAGAGAGAGAGAGAGGGAGAGAGAGAGGAGAGGAAGAGAGAAGAGAGAGAGAGAAGAGAGAGACGACAGACAGACAGACAGACAGACAGACAGACAGGCGGACAGACAGACAGACACAGACAGACAGACAGACAGACAGACACAGACAGAACAGTCAGACCGACAGCCAGACAGACAGATGGACAGAAGGCAGACAGACCAGACAGACAGACAGTCGGACAGACAGAGGCTGACGGAAGCAGAAGGGAAAGGGAGGAGATCGCAAATAGAGATGGGATGAACAGAGGTGGCAGCTGATTAGAGATGCAGATGAACAGAGGTGCCGCTGATAGAGAATCATAACAGAAGTCCCACTGTGTGCTACAATTAAAACGCACTCAGCAAATCAAGATCTGAGACAAGTTGCTATCCGCGATAAAGGAGAAAAAGCGTCATGAGGAAAATGAAAAAAGAAAATGAGGATGAGGGAAATAGAAAGGGGATGCGAGGAAGAGGAGTGAAGGAGGAGGAGAGCGGAGGAGGAGAATGCTGTTGGTTATCATTGAGAAGGGGAGAGGGGAGCGGAGGGGGGACCACCTTGGGCGAGGTGGGGGGGGGGGGGTGAGATATATTATGATGAATCACGGGAATGATGACATTAGGAAAAGAAGGATGAGAAGAAAACGAAGAAAAGTATGTTGTAAAAATGCAAAAAGAAGGAGGAGGAGGAAAGGAGGTGGAGGAGGAGGGAGGAAGAAAAAAGAAGAAGAAGAAGAAAGAGAAGAAGAAAGAAGAAGAAGAGAAGAGAAAATGAGGAGAAGACAAGGACAGACACACACACACACCACACACAGACACAAACACAGACACACAGACACAACACACACACACAACACTCACACACACACACCAAACACACACAAACAACAACACAAACAACACCAACACAACACAACACAAAACACACACACTCACAACACAGACCACACACACACACAACAAGTCGACTTTTCAATATTATGCCTTCCTTTCTTGTCAGAAAGCAAGCATAACAAACAAACAAACAAACTAAACAACAATGCGAGCATCAGATTGTACCATCAATTCTAACTAACTAAACAATGCGAGGCATTGATGTCACCCATCATTTCTAAACTAACAAACAATGCGAGGCATTAAGCTTGTACCCATTCATTCTAACTAACAAACAATGCGAGGCATAGGATTGCACCCATTAATTCTAAACTACAAACAATGCGAGGCATGATTGTCACCCATCAATTTAAACGAAACAAACAATGCGAGGATAGATTGTACCCATCAATTTCTAACTAAAAACACATGGGAGGCATAGATTGGTCACCATCAAATCTAATAAAAACAATGCGGAGGCAAAGATTGTCACCCATCAATTCTAACTAAAAAACATTGCGAGGCAAAGATTGTTCACCCATCAATTCTAACTAACAATACAATGCGAGGCAAGATTGTCACCATCAATTTAACTTACAAACAATGCGAGGCATAGATTGTCACCCATCATTATAACTAACAAACAATGCGAGGATAGATTGTCACTCCATCAATTTAAAACTAAACAAACAATTCGAGGCATAGATTGTCACCCATCAATTCTTATAAAAACAATGCGAGGCATAGATTGTACCATGACAATTCTAACTAACAACAATGCGAGGCATAGATTGTCACACATCCTTTACTAACAACAATGGAGGCATAGATTGGTCACCCATCTATTCTAATAACAAACAATGCGAGGCATAGATTGTTAACATCAATTCAACTAACAACAATGCGGAGGCATCGATTGTCACCCATCAATCTAAACTAACAAACAGTGCCGAGGCATAGATTGTCACCATCAATTCTAACTAACAAACAATGCGAGGCATAGATGTCACCATCAATTTTCTAACTAACAAACAATGGAGGCATAGATAGTCACCATCTATTCTAACTAACAACAATGCGAGCATAGATTGTCACCAATCATTTCTAACTAAAAACAATGCGAGAAATAGATAGATTGTCACATCAATTCTAATAACAAACAATGCGGAAGGCATAGATTGTCACCCATCAATTCTAACTAAACAAACAATGCGAGGCATAGATTGTCACCCATCAAATTTAAACTAACAAAAACAATGCGAGGCATAGATTGTCACATTCAATTCTAATAACAAACAATGCGAGGCTAGATTGCACCATCAATTCTAACTAAAAACCAATTGCGAGAATAGATTGTCACCCATCCATTCTAAACTAACAAACAATGCGAGGCATAGATTGTCACCATCAATTTAACTAACAACAATGCGGCATAGATTGTCCCATCAATTATAACTAACAACAATGCGACATAGATTGTCACATCAATTTATACTAACAAACACGGCGAGCATAGATTGTCACATCAATTCTAACTAACAAACAATGCGAGCAATAGTAGATTGTCACCCATCAATTCTAACTAAACAAAACAATGCGAGGCTAGATTCGTCACCATCAATTCTAACTAACAAACAATGCGAGGCATAGATTGTCACCACAAATTCTAACTAACAAACAATGCGAGGCATAGATTGTATTCAATTTAACTAAAAAACATGCGAAGCATAGATTGTCACCATCATTCTAAATACATACAATGCGAGGCATAGATTGTCACCCATCAATTTAACTAACAAACATGCGAGGCATAGATTGTCACCATCAATTCTAACTAAAACAATGCGAGGCTTAGATTGTCACCCATCAATTCTAAACTAACAAACAAAGCGAGGCATAGTATTGTACCATCATTTTCTAACTAACAAACAATGCGAGGCATAGATTGTCACATCAATTTAATAACAATACAATGCGAGGCATAGATTGTCACCCATCAATTTAACTAACAAAAATGCGAGGCAAGATTGTCACATCAATTTAAACTAAACAAACAATGCGAGGATAGATTGTCACCATCAATTCTATATAACAAACAATGCGAAGGCTAGATTGTCACCATCAATTTCTAAACTAACAACACATGCGAGGCCTAGATTGTCACCCATCAATTCTAACTAACAAACAATGCGAGGATAGATTGTCACCCATCAATTCTAACTAACAAACAATGCGTGGATAGATGTACCATCATTCTAATAACAAACAATGACGAGGCATAGATTGTCAACCATCAATTTAATAACAAACAATGCGAGGACATAGATTGTCACATCAATTTAACTAACAAACAATGCGGAGGCATAGAATGGTGTCACCCATCAATTCTAACTAACAAACATGAGAGGCATAGGATTGTCACCCACAATTTTAACTAACAAAACAATGCGGAGGCATGTTTGTTCACCATCAATTCTAACTAAACAAACAATGCGAGGCTAGATTGTCACCCACAATTCTAACTTAACAAACAATGCGGGCATAGATTGTCACAGTCAATTTTTAACCAACAAACAATGCGAGCATAGATTGTCACCTTCAATTCTAACTAACAAAACAATGCGGGATTAGATTGTACCCATCAATTCTAACTAACAAACAATGCGAGGCACAGATTGTCACCCATTCATTCTCACTAACAAAAACAATGCGAGGGCATATTTTGTCAACAATCAATTCAACACCCCCCAATGCGAGCTAGATTGTCACCATCAATTTAACTAACAAACAATGCGAGACAGATTGTCACCCATCAATTTAGGAATCGACATTTCATAAACATTGCCTTTCTGTGTCTGTAGAAACAAACAAACACCACAACAATACAGGAACGGATTGGTATCTAGTTCGGACCACCAAAAACATGCCTACTTTGTAGTAAACACGTAATGTTCTCAGCCAGTGATGCATTTTTACGCAAGTGTTCAAGTACTTCCGGCTGATTTGGATGACTCCTGGAGTCTTTAGGCCAGGGTACGTCAACACAACCAACCAACCAACAACCAAGGTAACAGCTAGATCTCTCTCTAACTAACAGAACTAACTAACTAACTAACTAATTAACTAACAACTAACTACTAACAAACCAATAAAGGAAAAAAAAAAAAAAAAAACAGTGAGGCAGTTACGATGAAGGTGATGGTTGTGAAGAGGTGGGGAGGGTTGGGGGGGGGGGAGGTGAGGGGTTGTTGGGTAGGGTGGAGGGGGAAAGGGGGGGTTGGCCCGGAACCAGATCGGGTTCTTAAAAGCCTTAGTTAATCTTTGGCGCCGTTTTGTTGTACGGGGTTGTGTTGCAGAGGAAATGATCTGGTGGTTAATGCATAGCAGTTTGGCGTGCCACCACCCCCACCCCTCAACTCCCCCTCCTCCTTCCAACCCCTCACACACACACACACACACACACACACACACCACACACACGCACACACGCACACACTCACACACACACACACACCCACACACACACACACACACACCTTTTCCCTTTCGTTGTCTTCCACATGAAAGCTTTACAGTCGATTTTTAAAATGCGTGTGTGTTTGTGCAGTTTGTTGCTGTCTGTTCTGTTAATGTCGTCCCTCTGTCTGTTTGATGTTCTGTCTGTCTGTCTGTTCACTCACAAAGCTCTTTCTCTGTGTGCCCTTCAGGCCTTCTGTGTGTGTTGTGTGTGTGTGTGTGTGGTGTGTGTGTGTGTGTGTGAGTTGTGCGTGAGTGCGTGCGGGGGGCGCATGTGAGTGCGTGAGTGCTGTGCGTGCGTGCGTGAGTGCGGGTGCGCCCTGCGTGCGTGTCGCGCGCGCGCGTGCGTGCGTGCGTTTGGCGTGCGTGTGTGTGTGTGATGTGTGCATTGGTGCGGGTGTGTGTGTGTGCGTGGTGTGTTGCGTGTGCGAGCGGCGCGCGCGCTTGCGTGCGTAGGCGTGTGCGTGTGCGCGCGCGTTTGTGTGTGTTCCACGTGAACGCGACCAATTCCTGCTTCAGACGCACACAGACTGACTTCCATCGGTGTGTCGATGCTCAGCAGGTGGTTTTGGGGCATATTAACTTTACTGGAGGGTTACGCACGAAGATGGACGGTTTGGTAATGTCTGTTGCGTCATTTCCCTGCACGTGGCGCTCGATTGTCGTTTACTGTGACACACTTTAATCTCTCGGAGGGAAAGCGAAATGACTCTCCCCCACCTTTCTCTCCCGAACCCTCCGCAGAGAAAGATTGAAAAGCTTTGGGTGAAGAGATTGACTGGACTGTCTGTCTGTATATCATCTGTCCTCTGTTCTGTTCTGTTGTCTACCCCCCCCTCTCTTCCTCTCCTGTGTCTTCGGTATGTGGCTACATGGACGCGCGTGCTTTGTGTGTGTGTGTTGGTGCGCGCGGCTGCGCGCGTGTGTCGTGTGTTGTGTGTGACAGAGAGGAGAGAAGAGAGTGAGAGAGAGAGGAGAGAGATGAGTGAGAGAGGGCCAGCGGAGAGGAGAGAGAGAGAGCAGAGAAGAGGATGAGAGAAGAGAAGATGAGAGAGTGAGAGATAGAGAGACAGGACAGCAGACAGAGTTGACTGCCTTTGACGCAGAATGTCTGTTACAAGAAAAAAGTGCGTTACTTGTTGGGAATATTTCGTAGTACTTTGGATAAGAATGATACAAATCTGTCATGTAAAGGTAGGAGAGAATACAAAAATTTGTTAGTTAGAAAAAACCACAAAACGAATGTTTGATAATAGAGACTAGAAGAGTTGTGGTATCTGCTCCAAAAAGATTTTTGGAAACTGATGAAAAAAAATTCAATGAAACGTAACAACCTAAAAATGATATTCTATTGGAGGAATGGTTCCTACATTTTGAGTCTTTATGAACAAAGATTTATCAAAAGCATCTGATTTAGTTCCTACCCAAATGCCGGGAAAATGAGAATATTGACGTCTATTTCAAGAGACGGAAGTTTTGCTTGCACTTAAATAAATTGAAAATCTGGCAAGGCTGCAGGTCTGACGGAATTATTGGGAATTTATTTAAAGACACCATGTGAGAAATTATAGACTTTTGTCAGTTTTTTAATGCATTGTTCAGGAAGGGTATCTTTCGTGTGTCTTGGTTGTGACGTCTATAACATTCCACTTGTATAAAAAAATGGATGTGAACAATGTGAATAATTACCGGTATGTCGTTGTCTAGATTTAAGTAGCAAAGTCTTTAGTGCTATTATCAATCAAGGACCTCCAGGAATATGTAGAAGAAACATAACATAACTGAGCGAACGTCAGATCTGGATTTTAAAATTAACAGTGGATAACTCGACTGTTGATCCATATGTATACCTTCTCATTAAAGCAGTTTTCTTTTAACCGGCAAGTTATACGTAGCAGTTATGATTTTGAAAATGCGTTGATCGATCAATCGAAATTTACTGTGGCCTGGTATTGATGAAAAATGTTTTAGTGGAAATGTATTCGTAGCATGTACAAGCAGTTAAACAAGATAAGAAGTGGCAATAAATTAACTGACTTTATAGCGTGCACTAGAGGGAGTACAACAATGGGATGGTGTGCAGTCATATTTTTATTTTCATTATTTATAACGAGCTTGGAAACTGAAATAGTAGAAAACGGTAGGCATGTGCTAGGTTTACAAACGATATTACAGAAACTCTTATTTTATTTACTAGCAGGTGATGGTAGCTTGGCTTCGCAGACTGTTGTTGGTCTGCAGAGAAACTAAATAATTTGAAATCTACTCAGCTGATAAATTAGAATTTAAGGTCAATTTCATAAATAAGTAAGATTATTGGTCTCCCTTAGAAAGGGAGGTTACTTGAGACTTGCAACTGAGAGATGGTGATTTGATGTACTGTCATGCCTGTTGTAAACGTTTATAAATATCTCGGCATAATTGTTTCTACCCGGCTGAGATTTGCTGCAGCATGTTAAAGACTTTCTGCAGGTCTAGGAATGTATTATTATGTGTTATGAAGAAATTGTTTGTGTACATAATATTTCCTTGGAAGTGTTTGTCAAAATTAATTTTTTTTATGCACAGATACAAACCATTGGCAGTTGGTTGGAACCTATGTGTCGAACTCGACGCGTTTTGAATAATTATTTCAAATCGCGTCGTTATTTCAAAACGTGTCGACACAGAGCTATGGGGTTTAGATACGAATGCTGCGGTTCATGTGAATCGGTTCATTTGATGAGTTAAAAACGTTTTTGGGGTGTTTTAGAACTTGATTTAATATACGGAGACACAAATAGGTATCCAATATATAAATTCAGCAGTTAAAAGTATCCGCCCTACTGGTTAAGTTATTAAACATGACTAATGATAGTTTACCCGAAAAGCGTACAAACACTACTTGATCTCGAATGATAGATTACCACGAAAGCGTTTAGAATATCACTACTTGATCTCGACTCAATGGCAAAAGTAATTGGGGTTTCAAATGTTCGTATCTGTTTGTGTGAAGCTGGATTAGGGATATGAATGGATATACCAAGGAGTGGAGAAGAAGTAAGTTTATTCAAACAATACACAACACACACACAACCAACTACACACACACACCACACACACCACACAACACACACTATGTAGTGAACCGTAAGACAATGATTGTGTTAACGTCATATTGAGATTTTCCGGGAAGGTGACACCTGAGAAAGTTTAGAAGTAACCTTTGAACTTTTTTGGGCAGCATTCAAATTACGCTGCAGAACAAAGGGACACTGGGCCCGAAGTGAATGGCGGAAGTTGTGCGCGTAGGGCGAGAGGAGAGACAGATGTCCGTTAGTATATACGAGGAAGCCATCGTTCTGCTGTTCCCCTCATCGTTCATCTTCTCATCATGGCTCCAGCATCACCACCCCTACTGATGATAATTTCATCCTGGACAACCTCTTTCATTAGAATAGTGTTGAGGATCGAGGTTGCGCGATAGTTATCCCGACCGACATTGACACGTGCCAACGTGCACTGCTTTGTTTTCGGTGACATCATTGTCAGCCTCTAGAGAGGAGAGAGAGGAGAGAGAAGGAGAGAGAGAGAGAGAGAGAGAGAAGGGCGTGTGTGTGATAGGTATGGGTGGGGTCAGGGTAGGGATGATTGGGGGGGGTGGTGAGTATAAAAGGATGAAGAAAAAGGACTGCAGAATCAGCGTTAGTTGAGAAAGTTGCTCTCTCTCTTCTCTCTCTCTCTCTCTCTCTCTCTCTCTCTCTCATCTTCTCTTTATCTCCGCTATTACCCTAAACCGGTTGCCTCGCCAGATACCTACATATGCATCAGTTAAAATATGGTTTTAGAAAAAGTGATTAATACATGTTTTTGTCGTTTACTGTCAATTCAATACATTCATGTCATATGCTCTGTTTACAATGTCAAAATCAATACATTCACTATCTATGCTCTGTTTACTGTCCAAATCAATACATTCACTTATCAATTCTGTTGAGACGAGATATGAGCTCCCAGCACTATCCATTCATGACATATGCTCTGTTTACTGTCAAATCAATACATTCACTATCCATATGCTTATGTTACTTTACTGTCAAATCAATTCATTCTCTATTCATTCTGCTTATGTACTTTACTGTCAAATCAATAATTCATGTATATGTCTGTATACTGTCAAATCAATTAATTCCACTGTAATATTGACTGTTTACTGTCAAATCATACATTATCACTATATATGCTCTGTTTACTGTCAAATAATACATCAGGTTCATACTGCTCTGTTTACTGTAAATCAATAACATACATGTCATACTGCTCTGTTATTTCAAATCACTTCATTCACTGTCATACTGCTTGTTTACTGTCAAATCATACATTCACTATCATATCATATGCCTCTGTTTTACTGTCCATATCAATATACACTGTCATATTGCTCTGTATACTGTTCAAATCAATACATTCACTGTCATTACTGCTATGTTACGGTCAAATCAATATCATCACTGTCATACTGCTCTGTTTACTGTCAAACTCAATACATTCACTGTCATACTGCTCTGTTTACTGTCAAATCAATAATTGCTATCATACTGCTCCTGTTTACTGTCAAATCAATACATTCTACTGTCATATGTCTGGTTACTGTCAAAATCAATAATTCACTGTCTACTGCTTGTTTACTGTCAATTCAATAATTCACGTCATACTGCTAGGTTTACTGTCAAATAAATACATTCACTGTCACATACTGCCTCTGTTTACTGTCAAATCAATACATTCAAATGTCATACTGCTCTGTTTACTGTCAAATAATACATTCATATCATACTGCTCTGTATACTGTCAAATCAATCTTCATGTCATTTAGTGCTCTGTTTCCTGTCAATATCAATTACATTCAGTCATATGCTCTGGTTTACTGCAATCAAATACATTCACTATCATACTGCTTGGTTTACTGTCAAATCAATAAATTCACATCATACTGCTCTGTTTACTGAGCAAATCATACATTCATATCATATGCTCTGTTACTGTCAAATCAATTCATTCACTATCATACTGCTCTGTTTACTTTCAAATCAATTCATTCACTGTCATACTGCTCGGTTTACCTGTCAAATCAATACATTCTGTATACTGCTTGTTTATGTTCAAATCACACACACACTATGTAAAATGAACCGTAAACCGTGATTTGGGGGAAACGTCTTTTTTGAAAATTTCTCCGGGGGAAAGGGGAACCTGAGAAAGTAGAAACCCCCTTTTTCTTTTTTTGGAACATTCACAATTTCGTGGGAGAAAAAAAGGGACTGGGGCCCCCAAGTGAATGGCGGAAGTGTTTGGGGTTTGGCCCCCCCGAGAGGACCGATTTTTCCGTTAGTCAATACGAGGGGAAACCATCGCTTCCTTGTTTCCCTCATGTCTTTTTTTCATGGCACCCCGCATCCCACCCCTATCAATATTTTCCTCATGAAACCCTCTTTCATAGAATAGTGCTTGAGATGGGGTTGGGATCAGTTACGTCTTTTTCCCCTGCAGTGCACAGCTTTTTTTTTTCGGTGAATTAAATTTTTCTGCCTTAGTGAGAGGGGAGAGAGAGAAAAGAGAGGGAGAGAGAGAGAGAGAGAAGAAGGGCGAGTGAGTGAATAGGTTTTGGGTTTTGGGCCCTCAGGGAGGTGGGGGATTGGGGGAGTAATAAAGGATGAAAAAAAAAGGGCAAAAGAAAACAGCGTAGGGTTGAGGAAAGTTGCTCTCTTTTCTTTTCCTCTTCTCTCTCTCTTTTTTTTCCCCCCTCTCTCTCTTTTCTCTCTCTGGGGGGCGGGGGGGCTTTACCCCCCCCCTTCGGGGTGGCTGTGGGTGGCGCGCGCGTTTGTGTGGTCCCGTGACGCGACAATTCCTGCTTCAGACGCACACAGATGACTTCCATCGGCTGTGTTCGATGTCAGCAGGTGCGCTTGGCGGGCATATTACCACTCTTACTGAGGGTTACGCACGAAGATGACGTTGTAATGTCTGTTGCGTCATTTCCCTGCACGTGGGCTCGATGTCGTTTCCGGTGACACCATTTAATCTCTCCGGGGGAAAGCGAAATGACCTCCCCTCCCCCACCTTCTCTCCCGAACCCCTCCGCAGAGAAAGATTGAAAAGCTTTGGGTGAAGAGATTGAAACTGGACTGTCTGTCTGTATATCTCTGTCTCTGTCTGTCTGTCTGTCTACCCCCCCCCCCCTCTCTCTCTCTTCCCTGTGTCTCTCTGTATGTGGCTACATGGACGCGCGTGCTTTGTGTGTGTGTGTGTGTGCGCGCGCGCGCGCGTGTGTGTGTGTGTGTGTGTGACAGAGAGAGAGAGAGAGGAGAGAGAGAGGAGAGAGAGAGAGAGAGAGGGGAGGGAGGAGAGAGGAGAGAGAGAGAGAGGAGAGAGTAGAGAGAGAGAGAGAGAGAGAGAGAGACAGACAGACAGACAGAGTCTGACTGCCTTTGACGCAGAATGTCATGTTAACAGAAAAAAGTGCGTACTTTGTTGGGAATATTTCGTAGAACTTTGGATAAGAATGATACAATCTGTATGTAAAGGCTAGGAGAGAATACAAAAATTTGTTAGTTAGAAAACAAACAAACGAATGTTTGATAATAGCAGACTAGAAGAGCTTGTGGTATCTGCTCCAAAAAGATTTTTGGAACTGTATGAAAAAAAATTCAATGAAACGTAAACAACCTAAAAATGATATTCTATTGGAGGAATGGTTCCAAACATTTTTGAGTCTTTACTGAACAAAGATTTATCAAATGAATCTGATTACGTTCTACCAAATGCGGAAAATGAGTTTATTGACCGTCTATTTCAAGAGACGAAGTTTTGCTTGCACTTAAAAATTGAAATCTGGCAAGGCTGCAGGTCCTGACGGAATTATTGGAGAATTATTTAAAGCACCATGTGAAGAAATTATAGACTTTTTGTCATGTTTTTTAATGCATTGCTTCAGAAGGGTATCTTTCGTGAGTCTTGGTGTGAGTCTATAACCCTTCCACTGTATAAAAAAAATGGATGTGAACAATGTGAATAATTACCGAGGTATGTCGTTGTCTGATATAAGTAGCAAAGTATTTAGTGCTATTATCAATCAAGACTCCAGGAATATGTAGAAGAAACATAACATAACTGGCGAAACGTCAGACTGGATTTAAACGTGGATACTCGACTGTTGATCATATGTATACCCTTCTTCATTCAAAAAGCAGTTTTCTTTTAACCGCAAGTTATACGTAGCATTTATTGATTTTGAAAAATGCGTTTGACTCGATCAATCGAAATTTACTGTGGCCTGTATTGATGAAAAATGGTATTAGTGGAAAATGTATTCGTAGCATGTACAATGCAGTTAAAACAAGAATAAGAAGTGGCAATAAATTAACTGACTTTATAGCGTGCACTAGAGGAGTACAACAAGGGGATGTGTGCAGTCATATTTTTATTTTCATTATTTATCAACGAGCTTGCAACTGAAATAGTAGAAAACGGTAGGCATGGTGCTAGGTTTACAAACGATCTTACAGAACTCTTTATTTTTTACTAGCAGATGATGTAGCTCTGCTCTCGCAGACTGTTGTTGGTCTGCAGAGACAACTAAATAATTTGAAATACTCAGCTGATAAATTAGAATTTAAGGTCAATTTTCATAAAAGTAAGATTATTGTCTTTAGAAAGGGAGGTTACTTGAGACTTGCAACTGAGAGATGGCTGTATGATGGTACTGTCATGCCTGTTGTAAACGTTTATAAATATCTCGGCATAATTGTTTCTACCCGGCTGAGTTTTGCTGCAGCATGTAAAGACCTTTCTGCAGGGCTAGGAATGTATTATTATGTGTTATGAAGAAATTGTTTGTGCTACATAATAATTCCTTGGAAGTGTTTGTCAAAATAAATTTTTTATGCACAGATACAAACCCATTGTGCAGTATGGTTCGGACCTATGTGTCGAACTCGACGCGTTTTGAAATAATTATTTCAAATCGCGTCGTTATTTCAAAACGTGTCGACACAGAGCTATGGGGTTTAGATACGAATGCTGCGGTTCATTGTGAATCGGTTCATTTGACTGAGTTAAAAACGTTTTTGGGTGTAGAACTTAGATTTAATATACGGAGAAAACAAATAGGTATCCAATATATATAAATTCTGCAGTTAAAAGTATCCGCTACTGGTTTAAGTTATTAACATGACTAATGATAGATTACCACGAAAAGCGTACAATACACTACTTGATCTCGAATGATAGATTACCACGAAAAGCGTAGAATACACTACTTGATCTCGACTCAATGGGCAAAAGTAATTGGGTTTCAAATGTTCGTATTGTTTGTGTGAGCTGGGATTAGGATATGCATGGATATACCAAGGAGTAGGAGAAGAACGTAAGTTTATTCAAACAATACACACACACACACACCACACACACACACACACCACACACACACAAAACACACACACACACTATGTAAGTGAACCGTAAGCCAGTGATTGTGTTAAACGTCATATTTGAGATTTCTCCGGGAAGGTGACACCTGAGAAAGTAGAAACCCTTTGACTTTTTCTGGCAACATTCACAATTACGCTGCAGAACAAAGGGACTGGGCCCGAAGTGAATGGCGGAACGTGTGGCGTAGGCCGAGAGACAGATGTCCGTTAGTCAATACGAGGAAGCCATCGCTTCCTGCTGTTCCCATCATCGTCATTATCATCATGGCACCCAGCATCACCACCCCTATCAATATTTTCATCATGACAACCTCTTTCATAGAATAGTGCTTGAGATGAGGTTGGTATCAGTTACGTCATTTCCCGTGCACGTGCACAGCTTTGTTTCGGTGACATCATTGTCTGCCTCTAGGAGAGAGAGAGAGAGAGAGAGAGAGAGAGAGAGAGAGAGAGAGAGAAGGGCGAGTGAGTGAATAGGTATGGGTGGGCGTCAGGGTAGGGTGATTGGGGTGAGTATAAAAGGATGAAGAAAAAGGACATGAAGACAGCGTAGATTGAGGAAAGTTGCTCTCTCTCTCTCTCTCTCTCTCTCTCTCTTCTCTCTCTCTCTCTCTCTCTCTCTTTAAGAACGTATTTACTAAACGGTTTGCTGCTCTACATATGCATCAGTTAAATCATGGTTTAGAAAACGTGTTAATACATGTTTTTCGTCTGTTTACTGTCAAATCAATACATTCACTGTCTTTACTGCTCTGTTTACTGTCAAATCAATACATTCACTATCATACTGCTCTGTTTACTGTCAAATCAATACATTCACTATCATACTGCTCTGTTTACTGTCAAATCAATACATTCACTGTCATACTGCTCTGTTTACTGTCAATCAATACATTCACTATCATACTGCTTATGTTACTTTACTGTCAAATCAATACATTCACTATCATACTGCTTATGTTACTTTACTGTCAAATCAATACATTCACTGTCATACTGCTCTGTTTACTGTCAAATCAATACATTCACTGTAATATTGCTCTGTTTACTGTCAAATCAATACATTCACTATCATACTGCTCTGTTTACTGTCAAATCAATACATTCACTGTCATACTGCTCTGTTTACTGTCAAATCAATACATTCACTGTCATACTGCTCTGTTTACTTTCAAATCAATACATTCACTGTCATACTGCTCTGTTTACTGTCAAATCAATACATTCACTATCATACTGCTCTGTTTACTGTCAAATCAATACATTCACTGTCATACTGCTCTGTTTACTGTCAAATCAATACATTCACTGTCATACTGCTCTGTTTACTGTCAAATCAATACATTCACTGTCTTTACTGCTCTGTTTACTGTCAAATCAATACATTCACTGTCATACTGCTCTGTTTACTGTCAATCAATACATTGACTATCATACTGCTCTGTTTACTGTCAAATCAATACATTCACTGTCATACTGCTCTGTTTACTGTCAAATCAATACATTCACTGTCATACTGCTCTGTTTACTGTCAAATCAATACATTCACTGTCATACTGCTCTGTTTACTGTCAAATAAATACATTCACTGTCATACTGCTCTGTTTACTGTCAAATCAATACATTCACTGTCATACTGCTCTGTTTACTGTCAAATCAATACATTCACTATCATACTGCTCTGTTTACTGTCAAATCAATACATTCACTGTCATAGTGCTCTGTTTACTGTCAAATAAATTACATTCAGTCATACTGCTCTGTTTACTGTCAAATCAATACATTCACTATCATACTGCTCTGTTTACTGTCAAATCAATACATTCACCATCATACTGCTCTGTTTACTGTCAAATCAATACATTCACTATCATACTGCTCTGTTTACTGTCAAATCAATACATTCACTATCATACTGCTCTGTTTACTTTCAATCAATACATTCACTGTCATACTGCTCTGTTTACTGTCAAATCAATACATTCCTGTCATACTGCTCTGTTTACTGTCAAATCAATACATTCACTATCATACTGCTCTGTTTACTGTCAAATCAATACATTCACTGTCATACTGCTCTGTTTATGTCAAATCAATACATTCACTGTCATACTGCTCTGTTTACTGTCAAATCAATACATTCACTGTCATACTGCTCTGTTTACTGTCAAATCAATACATTCACTATCATACTGCTCTGTTTACTGTCAAATCAATACATTCACTGTCATACTGCTCTGTTTACTGTCAAATCAATACATTCACTATCATACTGCTCTGTTTACTGTCAATCATACATTCACTGTCATACTGCTCTGTTTACTGTCAAATCAATACATTCACTGTCATACTGCTCTGTTTACTGTCAAATCAATACATTCACTGTCATACTGCTCTGTTTACTGTCAAATCAATACATTTACTGTCATACTGCTCTGTTTACTGTCAAATCAATACATTCACTTTTCATACTGCTCTGTTTACTGTCACATCAATACATTCACTGTCATACTGCTCTGTTTACTGTCAAATCAATACATTCACTATCATACTGCTCTGTTTACTGTCAAATCAATACATTCACTGTCATACTGCTCTGTTTACTGTCAAATCAATACATTCACTGTCATACTGCTCTGTTTACTGTCAAATCAATACATTCACTGTCATACTGCTCTGTTTACTGTCAAATCAATACATTCACTGTCATACTGACCTGTTTACTGTCAAATCAGTACATTCACTGTCATACTGACCTGTTAGTCAGGTCAGGTCGCTGGTCTAGTCCTCACCTGGGGGGCATCATGGCGGGTCCTCATAGGAGGTTCTGTCTGGCTCGCTGGGTGGGGCTCGACTCTCGCCCTGCTACCGGTAAAATGTAGCCCGGTACTACCTGTCGCATAGACCGGGCAGATAGAGCTCGTCAACCTGGGAAGGTAGTCCATCTAGGCGAAGGAAAACACTGAATCTAAACCTCCGCTGCCTTGCGGTTATACCCACTCCTGGGAAAGGCTTCGGGAGTCAACCCCGAGGAAAAAAATCCGGAGCCGGAGTCCCTAAGGCGGCCTGACCTTGTCCTCAACGTCATCCCGGCAACTTCTGCGACGCCGCTGGTGCCAAGTTGTATCGGCTCTGCCTTTCCCTTGGATCCATCAGCTGTGTGGAGAGGGGGAATCTGCTGCATGGGCAACAGCTGATTCTCCATACCAACTTGCCCAGGCTTGCGCCCTGAAGAGGACACTTCAGCTTCGCTGCAAAGCGTCGAAACAACACGGGAAGCAGCAGTTTACCGGTTATAAGCCATCCGCTCGATTGGCGTAGAGCTGGCGCCAGGGGTTGTTTCCGTCGGTGGGAGAGATCATCATCTCATTGGACAGCTACCGCCCGCCTCAAGCTGGGCAGCCCCAGCCAATAGGGTGCTGTCTCGCCACAGTTCGCCTGCCTTACTGGGTGCGTGGGCTCAGGGTACGGAAGTACCTGACAAGCGGACTGCAATCACTGCACCAGGCAAAAGCAAGGGAAAATCAAAATTAACAAGAAAAAACTCCAGCTCTTAAGCTTGGCACCTGGAATGTAAGGACAATGACTCCTGGATTATCGGACGACCTCCAGGCTATTAGCGATGTTCGGAAGACCTTCGTCATCAACGATGAACTTGTGAGACTCCAGGTCGACATCGCCACACTGCAAGAGACGAGGCTTGCTGACTCTGGAACCATCCCAGAAAGGGATTTCACGTTTTTCTGGCAAGGGAAGAGCGCTGATGACACCAGAGATATGGCGTCGGATTTGCTGTCCGGAACTCCTTGCTAGGATGATAGAACCCTGCCAACAAGGAACTGAAAGACTGCTATCACTCGCCTCAACACCACCACTGGTCCCGTCTACCTGATCAGCGTCTATGCGCCAACACTCAGCGCCACCAAGGAAACAAAGGATGAGTTCTACGACCAGCTCGACTCACTTATCCAGAGGATCCCCAAAGACGAGCAACTGTTACTGCTGGGTGACTTCAATGCCAGAGTGGGCGCTAACCATGATTCCTGGCCCTCCTGTCTTGGCAAGTTTGGTGTTGGAAAGATGAATGAAAATGGGCAGCGACTCCTGGAGATGTGCTCATACCACGACCTCAGCATCACCAACTCCTTCTTCCAGAAAAAGCCCCAGCAGAAAGTGTCATGGAGACACCTCGCTCCAAGCATTGGCATCAGCTAGACCTGATTATTATCAGGCGGTCTGCCTTGAGGTGTGTCCTTTTTACTCGCACCTTCCACAGCGCCGACTGTGACACCGATCACTCGCTGGTGTGCTGCAAGATCAAGCTCCAGCCTAAGAAGATACATCGCTCTAGGCCTGAAGGCAAAACCTCGCATCGATGTGAACAAGACCACACATCCTGACAAGGCGGCGGAATTTACCCAAGCCCTCTCCGAGGTGTTCGACTCAGACCCTCCTGGTGGCTCAGCCATGAGAGATGGGACCACATCAGAGAGACAGTACACAGCACTGCCATGAAGATTTTTGGAAAAAAGCAGACCAAGAACAACGACTGGTTTGAGGCCAACTCCTCCACACTCACTCCAGCCACAGAAGAACGCCGCAGCGCCCACCTGGAATACAAGCGATCCCCAGCCAGAGAACCCTGCAGGCGTTACAGATCTGCAAAGAGCAAAGTACAGAGATTAGCAAGGCAGTGCGCAAACGACTACTGGCTTCAGCTATGTCAAAACATCCAGATATCGGCCGATACTGGAAATGTCAAGGGCATGTACGACGGCATTAAAAAAGCAATGGGCCCACCAAGAAGACTACAGCTCCACTGAAGTCTGCCACGGGCGAGACCATCCAGGACAAGGACAAGCAGATGGAGCGATGGGTGGAACATTATTCCGAATTGTACTCCAGACAGAACCACGTCACCGACGAGGCCCTTGATGCGATTGAAAGCCTCCCCTCATGGCGGAAAATGGATGAGAAACCCACTCTGGCAGAACTAGAGAAAGTAATCATGAGCCTGTCCCAGGTAAAGCACCAGGGAAGGATGGCATACCACCAGAAATCATCAAGTGTGCGGCAGTGCACTGCTCGAACATCTGCACAACCTTCTATGTCAGTGCTGGGAGGAAGGAGCGGTACCTCAAGACATGAGAGATGCCAATATTGTCACATTATACAAGAACAAAGGAGACAAAAGTGACTGCAATAACTACAGAGGAATATCTCTCCTGAGCATTGTAGGCAAAGTATTTGCAAGAGTCGTCCTGAACAGGCTGCAGAGGCTCGCTGACAGAGTGTACCCAGAGTCGCAGTGCGGGTGTGAGAGAAGACTTGACAGCAGCCTTGACATCCCGGGGAACATCTTCCATTGACACATGCACCAGTTTTTGTTCAGTCCAAGTTAACATGTCTGATCTGCTTGGTACTTTTCCTGTGTGTCAGTGGCACTCACACTCTCTGGCGAAGACTGTGCAACATTGTTGTAAGCTGTGGCACACTGCAGGTTTCATCCATGATGTCAGTGTGTCTCATCAAGGAACAGCTTTGAATAATGTTTCATCTGAAAAAAAAGATCAAACAGAACATCACAAACTTCTGCCTAATTCTGTTAGTATTTTTTTCTTCAAATTATTGCATGACATACTCATAGAACATCACAAACTTCTGCTTAATTCTGTTAGTATTTTTTCTTCTAATTATTGCATGACATACTCATAGAACATCACAAACTTCTGCTTAATTCTGTTAGTATTTTTTCTTTAATTATTGCATGACATACTCATAGAACATCACAAACTTCTGCTTAATTCTGTTAGTATTTTTTCTTCTAATTATTGCATGACATACACATCACAAACTTCTGCTTAATTCTGTGAGTATTTTTTCTTCTAATTATTGCATGACATACTCATAGAACATCACAAACTTCTGCTTAATTCTGTGAGTATTTTTTCTTCTAATTATTGCATGACATACTCATAGAACATCACAAACTTCTGCTTAATTCTGTTAGTATTTTTTCTTCTAATTATTGCATGCATACTCATAGAACATCACAAACTTCTGCTCAATTTCTGTTAGTATTTTTTCTATCTAATTATTGCATGACATACTCATAGAACATCACAAACTTCTGCTCAATTCTGTTAGTATTTTTTCTTCTAATTATTGCATGACATACTCATAGAAACATCACAAACTTTGCTTATTCTGTTAGTATTTTTTCTTCTTATTATTGCATGACATACTCATAGAACATCACAAACTTCTGCTCAATTCTGTTAGTATTTTTTCTTCTAATTACTGCATGACATACTCAAATTAAACTGATTTCTTTCTCCTCTAACCATCCGACGATTTTCCGAAATGACTGATCTTGATTTGGTGAAAAAATAAACTTGATTTTTCCCAATGTATTTCTGAAACTTAACATGTTTACATTACATTTTGGTGGAAATCAGTCCCGTTGTGGGAGGGGAAGGGGGTGGGGGAAGCAAAATATAATAGTTTCCAAGCAATAATGATCATTAAAATGATATTATTATCATCAAAAGCACCGTTGCTATTGCTATAGGAGAACGAATCTGTTAAGCATTTTTGTGACTTTTAACATGTTTTGTGAACCATACTATTACTCTACCGGAGATCGTGCGACCCTTGCGCTGGCAAAGTGAAACAATTTGATGCCAAAAAGAAAGTAATAACAAAGTATACAACAGGATCTTTACTTTTGCACTTCATACAGACCCCCATCCTCTCCCCCCACCCTTCCACAGAAAGTATTAACAAAGTATACAACAGGAGCTTACTTTTGCACTTCATACAGACCCCCATCCTCTCCCCCACCCCTTTCCACAGAAAGTAATAACAAAGTATACAAACAGGAGCTTACGTTTGCACTTCATACAGACCCCCCATCCTCTCCCCCCACCCCTTCCACAGAAAGTAATAACAAAGTTACAACAGGAGCTTACGTTTGCACTTCATACAGACCCCCCATCCTCTCCCCCACCCTTCCACAGAAAGTAAATAACAAAGTATACAACAGGAGCTTACTTTTTGCACTTCATACAGACCCCATCCTCTCCCCCCACCCTTCCACAGAAAGTAATACACAAAGTATTACAACAGGAGCTTACGTTTGCACTTCATACAGACCCCCATCCTCTCCCCCACCCTTCCACAGAAAGTAATAACAAAGTATACAACAGGAGCTTACGTTTGCACTTCATACAGACCCCCATCCTCTCCCCCACCCCTTCCACAGAAAGTAATAACAAAGTATACAACAGGAGCTTACGTTTGCACTTCATACAGACCCCCATCCTCTCCCCCCACCCCTTCCACCACTCCTTACGCCCTCACCCACCTCGCGCTTTCTTTTTTTTTTTTTTAAACAAGCTGACGTGAGACAGAGGAGCAGACGATTTTTTTTGGCGTGAACGCTGAACACAACATTTCAGCCTGAGTTCAAAGCTGACCAATTGAATAAATGCTGTGTGACTTGCAGGAGTTAGCTACGTTAAAAAGGAAAGTTGTGCGATAACCAAACGGTTGTATGAAGGCGGAAATGCCCCAAAACATAATAAACTTACCGACTGATAACGGCCTCAAGGTCAGCGCGCATGGTTGCAGCCGCTGGGAAATTCCTGCCTGGGATGGAAGTTTGCCGACAGAGAGCCATTCGCGTCATGAGTGTGAAATCGCCGATCGACAAAAAAATTAAAAATTAATTACAACTTTATTTGAGCATGCTAAAACTTATAACTTCAGAATATGTTCAGGCGAATATATTCTTTCTGTTCCATAAAAATATTTTCTGTTGCAATTAGTCATGGGTGTTTTCATCCAGACTGTAGACTAGACGGGAGTAGTAGCGGGGACAGTAGCGGCGTGTAGAGTGATTGTTGGAGCGGCAAAACCCCCTCCAAGCCATGCACGCTGTCTGCGTTATCTCAACGTTTGTGGGTTGACCACCGTTGTAGTGAGCGAGTAATGCGCGAGGGAGGAAAGAGGCAGAGAAGGAAGAAAACAGGTGGTTTTACCTGTTATACAATGTCACACGTTTGATCTCTAGGTCAACAAGCATCCTCTCCCCCCCCCTTACCTTCCATCCCCCCCTTCTCCCCCAATTCACCGTGGGTATCCTGGAGTGGAGTGATGGGGATGGGGGGGGGGGGGGGGGGGCGCGGAGGGAGGGGGAAGGGAGAGGGGTGCAGTTTCCTCTTTCTGTGATTCAGTTTGACCGTTATCAAAAGCCAATGGCCCTCTTTGTTGTCATCTCAGTGTCTCTCTGTTTGTCTCTTTGTCTGTCTGTCTGTCTGTCCGTCTCTCTCTCTCTCTCTCTCTCTCTCTCTCTCTCTCTCTCTCTTCTCTCTGTCGCTCTCTCTCTCTCTCTCTCTCTCTCTCTCTCTCTTCTCTCTCTCTCTCTCTCTCTCTCTCTCTCTCTCTCTCTCTTTCTCTCTCTCAGTTGTTTATAATGTACACACTCTTCATTATGGGGCGTTGCCTTTTTAGGAATAAAAACTATCACTGTCATTCTCTCTCTCTCTCTCTCTCTCTCTCTCTCTCTCTCTCTCTCTCTCTCTCTCTCCCTTTCTCTCTGTCTCTCTTGTTTGGGGGCGTGGAGAATAAACAATAACAACAATTGAGCCAAGCTAAAACTTTGAGCAATTTCTTTCAGTTGATGGGACTAATAGGCCTATATCACTTTGAATGTGTGAGGCTATCACTTGATCAGTCATGGCTTGGAGAAAGCAGTAGATTACGCTCTACTTTTCCAACTGTTACGTACAAACACATTTCAACCATTTCAAATTTCAGCCATTATTTACACACACACACACACACACACACACACACACACACACACCACACACACACAACGGAAACTTACTCTTTCTCTTCTCTCTCTCTCTACCTCTCTCTCCCTCTCTCTCTCTCTCTCTCTCTCTCTTCTCTCTCTCTCTCTCTCTCTCTCTTCTCTCTCTTCTCTGTGCGTGTATGTGTGTGTGTGTGTGTGTGTGTGAGAGAGAGAGGTAGAGAGAGAGAGAAAGAGAGTGTGCGTGCGTGTGTGTGTGCGTGCGTGCGTGCGTGCGTGTATGTGTGTGTGTGTGTGTGTGTGTGTGTGTGTGTGTGTGTGTGTGTGTGTGTGTGTGTGTGTGTGTGTGTGGTGTGTGCGTGCGCGCGCGTACGTATGTGCGCGCGCGTACGTATGTGTGTGTATGTGTGTGTGTGTGTGTGTGTGTGTGTGTGTGTGTGTGTGTGTGTGTGTGTGTGTGTGTGCGTTCATTTTGAGCTACAGCTTGCTAAACATCATCCAAATGAAAAGAATGTAAAGAAAATATGCAAAGTAAACAAATTTGTATGGACTAAGGATAAAGAACCAGAATATATTGCACAACTATGTTCTCAGGATGTACAATTACTTTTTCTTGATGCTTTAAATCTAATTGATGTAGACATTAATTTGGCGCTGGGTAAATTCAATGAAGTTTTATACAAAGCAGGTCAGTGTATGCTAAAAACAATTACTAGTGGCAATGATAGAAAGAAACCTTGGTTTGATCCAGATTGTTGGGAAAAGAGACAGAAAGCCAGATTTGCCTTACGACAATTTAAACAGTGTAAAGACCTGTCACACTAGGGCGTGTCTCCGACGTGTTGGGAATTTTGAGGACCGT
>CM031628.1:50242195-50244695 GCA_018398815.1 Conus ventricosus | reverse complement strand
TGTTTCTGCAAACCAACAGGTGTATCAGAAAGGAGAACAACATCATCAGCAAACAACAATAGAAATAGCTCAGTAGCCCCTGGTAACATTTGTATCCCATGCCTTCCATTCTCTGATATATCTACTGCAAGCTCGTTAATGAAAAAAGCAAATAACTGGGGACTGAGCAGACATCCTTGTTTTACACCACGTGGACAATTGAAATGTCTGAATAAATGCCTTTATCACGAACACATGCAAGAACAGAATCATACATTCCTCGCACAGCTGCATACAATTTCCCATTCACACCACTTTTCCTTAAAACATTCCACAAAACATTTCTGTTCACAGAATCAAAAGCTTTCTGGAAATCAACAAAGGCAACATACAATTTTGTCTTTTTTAACAGGTATTTCTGAACTAAGGCATACAATGTAAATATGTGGTCTATTGTGCTATATCCAGAACGAAATCCAGCTTGTTCTTCTGTAATTTTCTCTTCTCTTTCTGCCCAAGCAGTTAATCTTTTATTAAGAATATGTGTATAAATTTTACTTAAGATACTTGTCAGTGCAATGCCTCGATAATTATCGGGATTGTTATTGTCTCCTTTTTTGTGAAGAGGGATTATTATCGATTTTGACCACATCTCAGGAAAGATTCCTTTATCGAACAGCGAGTTAAACAGGTTTACTATGAAATCAATAACAATAGAGTTGGCACGTTTGAACATTTCACAAACAACCTTATCCGGACCTGCGCTTTTTGCCACATTTCATACGATTTATGCCGTTTATGACCTCATCTCTTGTTATCACACTGTTGAATAATGGTTCTTCTGTAAATAGATCTTCACTGTCTACCTCTATATTTGAGTGTTCGAAATCATTGTTAAAGCCATTGAATACTTCAAAAAAATGATCATGCCACTGCTGTGAGGTAATTTCGTTATAGATCACTGGTTTTCTACTTATTGATCTAATTGTTGACCAGAATAGTTTGGAGTCATGAACTGATTTTCTTAGCTTGTCTAATCGCTTCTCATCGAATTCTCTTTTCTTCACTCTTTTCATTGTCGTGTATTCCTTTCTTTCCTTAACATACAGCGTTTTACGTTCTTTCCTCAATTTGTTTAATCTAGCTCTTTGATATTGCTTCAAGCATCTTTTGACAATTCTTTTCTTTCTTCCACACTCGCTGTCAAACCAGTCATTCACTTCTCTCTTCCTTTTCCCCACAGATCTCACCATACAACCACAGCACTACATAAAGTGTTCACAAACAATTCTAAGCATGTGTTAACATCAACGTTAAGGAATTGCATGGCTCTATCAATACATTTTTTAAACTCTTCTGAGCTTAGTTCCTCCACATAAGTTTCCGCACATTCTTCAGACCATATAATGCGATTCTCTTCGCAAGACACTGGACATTCTTCTTTTTTCTCAGTGCTACCAATTTTCCATTTCATTTCCAAAGGCAAATGCCAAGAGAACAAACAGTCCGCTACATTCATACTGCAATGTTCGAGCAAGTCTTGTGGTACAATAAAATAATCAATAACACTGCTACCCGGGGCGACACAAAGGTGAATTCTCCTTTTGAAGTGTCCCCATATGTTCCATTCACAATTACAAGTTCAAACATGAAACATAAATCCAATAGAGATTTGCCAAACTTATTTATGAACAAGTCTTTAGAACATCGCACAAAAGCATTTTTTACGTGTGCGTTCACAGTTACTGGACTAATGTTAGAGTCACACTTATCATTATCGACATCGTCATCATCATCATCAACATCAACATCATCATCACTGTCAGCAACAGCATTAGCTGCTACCACAGTGTCATCATCAACATCATCATCAAAAACTTCAATAACATCATTATCATCATTCTCAACACTAGTAAAGAGAGACATATTCTCAGGTTTGGGTTGTTGGCGGCCTGTGCGGGCATTTAAGTCGCCAAGTATGAGGATATTTAAATCATTATTTTCAGTTATTTCCAGCAAAGTTTCTTCCAATAACAAAATTCCATCTTTGATGCCAGAGTGATTGTATGCCGACCCTCCCTCAGGCACAACATAACATGCAACTATCAATACATCTTTGTTTACATTAAAGACTTTTTTGGTTTACTTTTAAAACTACCATGTTGTCACAATTAACACTGATCTGGGTCACATGTTTTTCATAGGTTTTCCTGATCATTAAAAGAACGCCACCAGAATTACGACCTTGCTTCGACAATTTCTTAGCAGGTACATGGAACTTCGCAAAGTCGTGAAAAATACCAGAGAAATCAAATTTCTTGTCGATAAACGTTTCAGTTAGACATACGAAATCAAAGCCATTTACATACTTTTTAAAGGATACATCACATAGTTTACTATAAAGATTTCAACATTGTAATTAAGAAATGTTATTTCATTTACCTGATGGTCTTGCCTGTCCTATTTCGAATTGGTTTTTGAACGCAGAGACCTGTCATTTCCAGTTTTTGACAGAAAAGTG
>CM031628.1:50229695-50234695 GCA_018398815.1 Conus ventricosus | reverse complement strand
TTACACTGGGGGCGTCAGAATCCGCGAGGATTTATTTTGGTGCAAGACGTCTTTCAGGGAACAGCGCACATTGGTCGGCGATTTCCCAGGATGTCTTCACAGACTTCCCAGGCTACCACGTTGGAGCATGCAAAATAAGCTGAGTGATTTTTCCGGTACTTCGAGACCGTATCCACCCCTTTTCCCCCCGACTTGTTCGGATGAAGTGGAGATGATCTGAAAGGGGATCTGAAAGTTTGTATCTCCATACGTTCCCCAAATTTTGGTGAAAAAAAAAGAGGGAAAGATTCGGTTCGGGTTTTGTTTTTCCGTCGTTTGAACAAAAAATTTGATTTTGACGCAGAGCATGCCAAAATAGATACTTGTTCAAAGGGGTAGCAGGGTTTTCAGTAAGCTTACCTGTCAAAAGGAAAAGGCAGATACCCTTGACGAAGACACCGTCCCAAGACCTTTCTCGACACCACAGGGTCTTTATCATGGGTTAATGCCTTTCGTCTTGTACTTCGGGTGCAGTGTTTACTCGGAGTGGGAAGTTGTTTCAACCATGGGACAGCGGTTTGAAAAACTTACGACGAGTTGGTGAAAAACCGTCGACATGAAGAACATTTGTCTGTTATTGCGACAGTTCTGGATCGCTTTCGAGAGTGTGGTCTCCTACCAGGCCTTCCAAGTGTATTTGGGGAAAAAAAGGAGGGGTCCTATCTGGGGTACGGGCTTGGGAAAGGGGAGTTATAAGGCCGGGAAGCAAATGGAGCGATTAGTCAGCTACGCCCCCAGTACGAAAAACAGGTACGCAGTTTTCCGGGGTTTGGTAGGGGTTCTACCCGATTCATCCCAGGGTTTTTGAAATAGCGTTGCCACTCCGCCCTGCCCAAGGAAATAAGCCTCGTCGTGGTCGGGGACCCGGATGTGGGACTTCCAGAAGCTAAGGATTGTTTTCTGCACCCCCGCCGTATCCCATTTCCCCGTTCCGGAACGCGGTTCATTCTAAAACCCGATCCTCTAAAAGTGGGCATAGGGTGTGCTGTGTCAGGAACACGACGGGAGTCCACCCTTGTGTGCCCAGCAAAAGTCAATCCGCTAAACCCAAAAATTTTCCCATGTGGAAAAGGAATGTTTGGTTGGTATGGGGGGTTTCAGAAGTTTGAACCCTACCTTATGGGGGGAAATTCACTCTACAGACGGACCTTCTCCATTTCTTATTTGGAGGGGTCAGCGCCCGTGGTGGGATCACCGGGGCTTTTTTACACAACCCTTTCCGTTTGAGGGGGGAAAATTCCGGAGTGAGAATGGGGTTTGCAGATTTTTTAGTCGTAGGGTAAGGGTTCTGTCCGAATTTAAAACATAGAGAAGGGGTTTATTTTTTTTTTAAAATGTGAAAACACTAAGGCTGTTCGTGCGTTCCTTCAGGTTTTTATTTAAAGGTATACTTTAAATCTGGGAAAGGGTTTGTCACCAAAAAAAGACACAGGTCCCCTCATGCAATTGTGGTGTCCCCCGTCCATGCCAGGGGGGCAGTGCCCCGTAAAGGGCTGAATCCTGGGGGAATTTGTTACAGAAATTTTTGGGAGGGGGGGGGGAGGAGAGTGCAACTGTGGGAAAAAGGGATTTTACGTTTTAAACTAAGCTCGTGAAAAAGGAGTTCTCGATGTGTAGGGGGGAATTTCCCTTTAATGGAGTGCTGTTTTGGGGATTTTCCCGAGGTAATCGGAGTTTTCGTGGTGTGTTGAAGTTAGTACGAACGGGGCGTTACCCACGAAGGTTGGGTTGGCCTCTGCTCGGGTTGTTCCTGCCGTTGGGGGCGGGGGTTTTGGTGGTATGCCCCGAGATTTTTGAAGGTTTGGGCTCCCAGGGTTAAAGACGTCGATGTTTCAGTTTTCAGCGACGGGTTCTGCAGTACCAGGGCTTTGGCTGTTGGCAGTGCCCCGGCGACTGGGGGTGTCGTCCAGGTGTCTCTCGTCTTGACGGCGGTTTTTGGTGTTCAGCGACGGGTTCTCCCGTCCCAGGGCGTTGGTTTGGGCAGTGTCCTGCGACTGGGGGTTTGCCCATTGTGTGTCGTTCCTTTTGTTGCAAAGGGTTCCCCGGCGATTTTTTGGGTACCTCCCCTACACGGCAAAACCGGAGGGTGGGCCTCTTTTTGGGGTTTGGGGGTTTGGCCCCCATCCCCATGTAATTCCCTCCCCCAAATTTTTTGCCGGAGTGGGGACCCCCCGGGAGCCGGCAGGTCTTTCCCGGTCGGAGCACCCCTTTCCACGGGGCCCCGGGGTTGGCAGTTTTCTGATTTCCCATGTCTCTTCGGGGGTGGCAGCGTCTTGAGGGCCCCCGCAGTATTCCATAGCGTGTGACTCGCGGGGTGGTTGGTCCCGGTAGGGAGGGAACTGCGTTCTTCGTGTCCAACTTTCCTCTCCTATCAAGCGCTTCGTGAAGGTTTTGTGTTTGGCGGTGCATTGTGTGGCGCCGTCAAGCAGCCCGTTTTCTAACCATAGGGGAAAAACGCTGTTTTTCCTTTTTTTTTTTTTTTTTTTGGTTGGTTTGTTTTTTTTTGTTTGTTTTTTTGTTTTTTTTTTGAGAGTTTTTTTTTTTTGGGTTTTTTTTTTCCCTGTGTAAATTACCGCCCAGGGACTTCGGTGAAGTATTGAAAGTAAACAGGGGTGGGGTTATTTAAACATTGGTTTTTGAATTTTTGGGGTTACTTTTGTGTCCGGGTGGTTTGACCCGGATATAAAAATTAGCAGAAAGAATACTTTTTGGGGAAAAGGACTCGGGGGGGCTTCCAGGTTATGAGGTATAAACCTTTTTTGGGGTTTTTCCCCGGGGTTACCGGGGATGTATGAGTCCCCCTTTCCTTGGGGGTTTATTAGCCTTTGGTGGGCTGGGTGTGTTTTTTTGGCCCCCTGGGGGAAGGGTTGTTTTATTAAACGTGCAGCCAGGGGCCCGGGGTATGCAAAAGGGGGCCATGTGGTTGGTCGATATTGATATATTTTTGGTTTCCTTTTTTGGGGTTTGTTTTTTTTTTTTTTGTTTGTTGTGTGGGGAAAAACGCCTAGGGGTGGGATTTTTAAAAAGGTATTGGTTTTTCATCTGCCATTCGTGGGGGGGAAGTGCGTGGTAAAAGAAAAATAAAGCCTTTTTTGTGCACTTATTTTCTTTTGTTGGTTTTTTTGGTGGCTTCATATTAGTAAAAGGGGGGGAAAAGGGGTGGTATAAGGGGGGATAATTAATACATATATCCTGTCACGTCTTATCAGGACAGTGTATATGTATTAATACATATAGGGGTGTGTAGTGTGATAAATTTGTGTAGTATGTGATTCTTGTAAAAAACAAACAAAACATGAATTTATGTGTAAATAAATGAACAGGGCGTGTGGGATAATTTTTTAAAAGAATTGAATCTTTAATTTGCTGGGAAAGGTGTTTCGGGTATAGATAGTGACATGAAACCTAATGACAAAAAATTGTGTTTGGGGGGTTTCGAATAAACAGATTTACGAAAGGATGATATAAAAACCAAATAAATTATGCAAATTTTCCCCAATTTGTGAGGTGACAAGGTACATGTACATATTAAGATGTGGAAAGAAATATAAAAAATGGATCCCGGGTGTAAAAGGGGGAACTAAATGATATTAATATGAAGGAAGGAAATTTATGGAAATGAATTTTTTTTGAGGAAAAAGTGAAATAATAAAAATTTGAATGGTATTGTACAAAATAATGTAAATAGGAGAATGAGGCCGTTAAAATGGATTTTTGGAGTGGATCCTATATGAAAGACAAGGTTTTTAAAGCACCATATCAATATAGTATTTTTTGTGTGCATGGGGGTGTGTACAGTTGGCTAACCCCAATAGGGGGAAATAATGTTAAATTTTTTATATATGGTGTGTATGAGAGTTGAGAGGGGGCTGACCTGATTGGTTAAAGGTTATAGAATTGAATGAAAAAAAATAAAATGCAGTTATGCAAAAGTATAGACAAAAAGGTAAACAAGGAAAAGGTAATTATAACCTAAATTTTTTAGAATCAAGAAAGCACGACCAAGAAATAATAGGGAGGGGGGGGTCATGGAGGAACAACTGCAGAGACTGGTAACACCATATGGGAATAAATGGGTCATGGGGGGGTTTGGTTAGGGTTTGGAAAAATGAAAGGCTTTTGAAATAAGTGAGTTGTTAAATTTATATAAATTTTTAAAAAAAAAAAAAAAAAAAAAAAAAAAATTCAATAAATATAAAGGGAAAAAGTTTGGAAATTGGAGGTCTGAAAAAGTAAGAAACTGGTATTTACATAACATGTAAAACTACGAAATATTTAAAAAGGGAAAAACAGACAAAAAATTGACCCCTGGTGAAGTATCAAATAAGGGAAACCCGGAAATAAAAGGGGAAAAAAGGGTTTAGTTCAGTAGGTCAACGTAAATCGTGACGCATGAAGTCGCGTGACCCCCACGGGAGCCCACCAGCCCTCTCGCGACTCGCGCTTCCTTCGTTCTCTCTCGCTCTCTGCTTAAGAAAGGGGGGGGGAGCGGAGCGGAGCGGAGGTGGACCCAGGTGAATGTCGTTGCTAAGAAATGGCTGCCCCCTAGATCATAAGGTTTTTTGGGGGTTTTGTTCAATACAGTTTATTAATGCATTTTTGGTTTTTTTTCCGGGCGGCTGCTTTGAATATTCAAATTTTTTAATTTGGGGGGTTTGACCCCAAAAAGATCCCTTTCCAAAGGCAATTTAGGGACATTTTTACGAGGCAAGGTCGACAATTCCTACAGAACATGAATAAAAGGGGAAGAATAAGGGAAAAATACAATTTAAAGTAAATAAAACGAAGGAATTAAACCTACATAAAAGGTAAGGGTTTAGTAATTTTATCCAGGGGATCTAAACCCAACAACACAACAACACAAATCCAACACCCAAAGAAAAAGGGCCACAGAATAACACACGAGTGCAAAAATCATGGCGACCCAAAATTCGGGGGTTTTCCTTTCTTTTCCCGGGGAT
>CM031628.1:50192635-50223695 GCA_018398815.1 Conus ventricosus | reverse complement strand
CATTAAAGGTCTACTTTAGAGGTTTTCGATAATTGGTCAGCTTATGCAGAAATATGAAATGTTTGATAAATTGGTAAAATAAACATCCGATTCGCTCCCGATCACACGAAATCGATCCGCGAAAGTGGGCATTTTCACCTGTAATCAAGAAAACGGGAGGTAATCAACTAAATCTTGGCATGGCTTAACTACTCTTGGATGTGACGTCACATGATGGACTGGCCGTCAGCCGCGACCTACACAACAAGCCAACGGCGACAGAAAGCGATTCTGATGGTTCTTGCACATCTCGATCGGTATTTAATTTATCATGTAAAAGCAGTGACTATGATTGCGACAGCCAATGTAACTATGGGGATGTTTCTGCAAGGCCTTTACCTTATCAGTTTGAACGCTAAGTTCTTTTTACCACGTCAGTTCCAGCTGGACCACGGAAACGAGCTATTTAGTTCCACCGGACGCCCGAACACATCATTCCGAAGGCGTACGGACTTTACCGAAGTCTCGAGGGAGGCTACCGACTGACTTCTTGATGCGATCACGCGTGGACGGCGAACGGAGATTCTCCTTCCTCAAGCCTTAACGTGTTCATTCAATTTAACAAGTGTGATCTGTCCATAGATAAGAACAGAATAAACGTGCGACTATCGTACTCATCTGTACGATCTTACCACTCCGCCTTCAAAGTATACGCGCACAATGCAGACGAAGTTTTTGATCCACTCGAACGGGCTCGGCAATTGTCGGAACAGCTCGTTTCCGTGGTCCAGCTAGAACTGACGTGGTAAAAAGAACTTAGTGGCCCGGCATGGTTGCACCAACCGAATCCACTTCTTTCGAGTATCTGGATCAGATGGAAATGTGTGCAAAGAATATCCGTCTCCTGCTGAGCTGCTGCACACGCCTACAGCACAATATCTGCCACCCCCTCGTGACGTTTAGGCTGTGGGGGATCGCAACTCGTGTTGATTTTACTTGGCTTTGGCTTCTTGTGTAGGTCGCGGCTGACGGCCAGTCCATCAAGTGACGTCACGGTTTTCGGTCTACCGCGCGGGGTTTGAACAGGTATGCAAAACTCGTTTTTTATCTATTAAATTCTTCCGGCGACTTTTTTTAAAAAATGAATACCATACTGTAGTTATATGACATGTAGACCTGTTTTTTAACAAATTATCGAAAATCTCTAAAGTAGACCTTTAAGCAGAGATCAAGAAGCCTCTTCAACTGTTGATCAGATGTTCAGACAATCAGGGTTAATACACAAATAATTTCCACACAATCGTAAATCATAAAACTCTTCATTGATTTCGAAAGAGCTTTCGACTCTGTATCAAAATCATTACTTAGTCTGTACTCTAAAAGACTGGAATTCAGGAGACGCTCTATGAATATATTATCAGCATGTGTAGCAGTGTCAGAGCGAGAGTAAGAACAGGTGCTTGTTTTACCTAATATAATCATGTGTACAAGAGGGGTAGAACGGGGAGCTCACCCTGCAAATAATAGAGAAAGGAAGGCACTGTGCAACATGAACTCCTGCTTTTATTGAATTGTTTATCTAATTATTAGCAGATAACATTGCCCTACGCTCTGAAGCATCAGTCGGTCTTCAAACACGGCTGAATGATGTATGTAATGCGGCTTCAAGACTTCAGCTCAAGGTTAACATGGAAAAGAGTAATGCTGTTGTATTCAGAAAAGGCCGTTATCTCCCAAATGGGAGAGTGGCGGTTTCTTAATGGAGAGGAAATGAACACTGACAGTCTAACTGCTGCATGTATCTTGGCGTATATTTTCCCATCAGGCTGACTTTTGTATTTGCTTATGAAGACTTTGCAAGTCGTGCAAAAACCGTCTTGCTCTGAGTTATGTATAAGTTGTATATGCTCAAGAATAAAATAGCAGTTTCATAATTTGTTTTGCCAAGCAGATTTTATCTATCGCTATGTACAGCGCTGAAACACGGGGATTAGATAAAGCAGCCGCTGGACTTGAAAAGGTCCACTATTTCGCACTGAAAACATTTTTTTTAGGGACACAGCTTAACACGCCGAATGATTGAATGTACGGAAAGACAGGACGCCACCATATTTGTGTTCATTTGTCTGTTCAGTGTATTATGTATATTGATTTAAGGTATTACGTATGGACGGAAATAGCTTACCAACAGCACCCTTACGAGATGTTGAAGTGGCTAGACTCAAGTGGTAGATAGATATACACGGGTTTCAAGTTTTAGCGAAATATCATTTTAGAATGGGTTTGGAATAGTATGGATAAATCACGGGGTCGAAAATGTTATTGTGTTTCTGCAAGAATTTTGCAAAAGGCTTATTCACTATCGATAGCAAAAGTAGGATGACCATTGTCAAGAAAGTGGCCGATTTTGTTTGTAAAAGACATTCAAATAACTAGGGTTTGTGAAAAGTGTTTTTCAACTGACGCTGAAAAACCTATCAAATGTTGTACAGTAGACATTGGATTCGGAGTTACAAACTTCGAGTACCAAACGCCAGATGTGTATTCATCGGGGCCAGTCTAGCAAGGCACTAACGAATTCAGTGGTATGCCCTTTGTGCAAAGATGCAAAAGAAGATGAAGTACATATTGAATTCAGTGGTATGCCCTTTGTGCAAAGATGCAAAAGAAGATGAAGTACATATTGAATTCAGTGGCATACCCTTTGTGCAAAGATGCAAAAGAAGATGAAGTACATATTGAATTCAGTGGTATGCCCTTTGTGCAAAGATGCAAAAGAAGATGAAGTACATATTTTGTTTTGCTGTCCCATTCTCTGTGACCTTCGACAAGAATACGTATCATTTACATTTGTATGCAAATCCGTGTCTGTTCCATGTGGCCTTACAAGGGCAAATAATGATAACAACGTTATTGAAGAGTGTGAGCGTGTATCTATACAAGGCAATGAAATGCCTGCGATTGCAATTAATTAAGGGATGTAAATACCAGCATTGAGTCATTTGCTGGTTGCACCCTAATGTTAAAAGGGTTTTGGAACGTGTGCTCAATATGCTGATGTGGCTTTACTTTTCTTAATTCTTAATCTTCAGAAGCGGCTGCGGCCTAGACTGAAACTCTCTCTCTCTCTCTCTCCTCTCTCTCTCTCTCTCTCTCTCTCTCTCTCTCTCTCTCTCTCTCTTCACACACACACACACACACACACACACACACACACACACACACACACACACACACACACACACACACACACAAACCAAACCAACGCACCACAACCCAAGCAACGGAACGGCATTCTCCTCTATTCAGACATCTCACAGAGGCCTCAATTTAAACACAAAAAAACCCGCGCGAGCAAGGCGCTGTCACAAACAGGAACGGGACGGACCGGCCGCCGAAACGCCCAAACACTGGCGGAACCTCGTAAACAGCCGGCAGGCAAGTTTAATAAGGATGTGACGAGAGACGCGAAGCATCACACGGCAAAAACCCGCTAAAGGCCGTGCCACAGAGCGCGAGACGAACGGACGAGAAGGAGCTGAATCGTGTCGTCCAAACGCCAGATGTGTCGCGTCTCGCATAGTTACTGTGTTGATGACGGACGGGTTAATTAATTCAATGGCATGGTGGAGTTTTGCCACCTTCTGAAGCGGAAAGTTAGCTCCCACCAGAGAAAGTAGAAAGCCCTTTCTACTTTCTCTGCTCCCAGCCCCGATACTATTGGTTATTAACGAAAAGGTGCAAGATATTCTTTAGAGAAAAATAGGTGAAGAAAAGAAACAAAGCAAATCTAACCAGATGCAAAGCATAAAAAAAGTACTCCCAGTTCATCTTGAACACGCATGGGATGGGGGGGGGGGGGGGGGGAGGGGAGGGGGGGAGGCTAAAAAATGTCACAATCGGAAATGTGTCATAATGTATTTGACGTCACTCAACTCGTATTTTTTTCAAACGCGTCATCGTTATTGAACGTCATACCCTCCAAAATATCAGCTGAGATATTCCATAAAGAAGAAAACCCGTTTTTCGGCTGTTATAGCCGTTAATAACGGCATTTCTGGTAAAATAAAACATCGGGCATCATCCGTGACCCATAATGAACATACCTACAAATTTTCAGAAAGATCGGCCCAGACGTTTTGTCTGGAGCGAGTGGAACACATTTTGACCACGGACAGACAGACACACAGACAGCATTTCTTCGTTCCATTCTAAAGTACTCCCTGTTCTATAAGAACTGGAGTACAAAAAGAGAGCACGACAAGTTGGAATTTCCCCCATGACATATACTGAACCTTAAGTTGTTCTTTTTTTCCTGTCTTAATGTCAAGTTTTGAATACCGTTCCAGGGGCGGCAGAGAAAGGCTGGTCCGAAAATATAAAGGACTGGACCAAAATGACCATGCCAGATCTCTCACGACAGCTAACCAATAGAAAAGCCTGGAGAGAAACGGCGGCTGCCTCATCACGTCCTTCCAACGACCGTAGCGGTCAGGGGAATGGCTGACTCACTGAACACGGGCGTCAAGATATTTGCAGATTATTGTAACCTTTTGATCGTTGAAGGCCAATATCACCCTGCAATTGTTACAGTTAGCTGCAACATACACGTTTAACCTATTGCAGTTTGTTGATAAGTATGTGAGGTTAGCTTTGTTTTCTTCCGAACGACCGATATTGACACGATCGATACTGATGCTGATCAGGGCCATTTCTTGTTAATTAACGATCTGTGAGCCTCAGGATGCACAGTGTCGCCCTCATTTTCCGCGCATGCGATCTTTTTGTCCCCATGTCTTACTCTTAGGTGTAAAGCAGCTGGAAGACAAGAAGTTGAGCTCACCGTGTTGTAAGTCAGTGAAGCGTTCCGCAGGTGTCGTAATTAACAGTCGAGTCGATGACCAGCGCACACAGCGTCTACAAATGAAATCATCGACCCGTGCCTTAAGCGTTTACATTGCAAGTCGCTGAGGAGGGCCTACAGTGTTTACATTGCAAGTCTTGAACGGAGCCTGCAGTGTTTACATTGCAATTCGCGGAGCAGGGCTTACAGTGTTTACATTGCAATTCGCTGAACAGAGCCTGTAGTGTTTACATTTAGTGTCACTGAACAGAGCCTGCAATGTTTACATTGTATTATTGATTTTGTAACTTCTAAAAGTATAATGCTATGGTTGGGTCAGATTAATTCCCGTCATCGTTTCTTTTATTATTTGATAGATTTGATAAACATAGATTATTGGTACAAAGTACCTTTCCTCACGCCAGTAATATCCAAACTGTTGTCCCCTTCACCCCCACCCTTCCTTCTGCTCCCTTCCCCCCGATCAAAAAACCTCTCAAAGTAATGACCAAAAAGAAAAAAAAATCACTCTTCTCTCTCTCTCTCTCTCTCTCTCTCTCTCTCTCTCTCTCTCTGTGTTGGGATCAATCATCATTTTTCTACCTCATCGATCAAATCGCGACGACAGCATGGAAGAAAGAGGCAGGCGCACTTTCCGCCGTGTAAGATGATCGATGAAAGAGAAGCGTGGAACGCTGATCAGACCAGGAGAAAGAGAGAGAGAGAGAGAGAGAGAGAGAGAGGAGAGAGAGAGAGAGAGAGAGAGAGAGAGAGAGAGAGACAGACAGACAGACAACACACACACACACACACCACACACACACACACACACACACACAGGCAGAGAGAGCGAGAGCGAGAGAGAGAGGAGAGAGAGGAGAGAGAGAGAGAGAGAGAGAGAGAGAGAGAGAAAGAGACAGACAGACAGACAGACAGACAGAGAGGGACAGACAGACGGACGGACAGAGAGAGAGAGAGAGAGAGAGAGAGAGAGAGAGAGAGAGAGAGAGAGAGAGAGAGAGAGAGAGATTATCGGACTTCCAAACAACTTTGACTTCGCCATTATCTCGTTTTAGGAACCTGGACCTGCGAAAAACTCGGTGAAATGCTTTGGAGTTCCATTTGATCGTTGTCGAGTCAGGCTGCCGAGAGACAAACATTTGTACACAGAAGAAGATGAGAAGTTTACAGAAGCAACACACACACGCACGTGCATATGTACATACATACATACTCTCTCTCTCTCTCTCTCTCTCTCTCTCTCTCTCTCCTCTCTCTCACACACACACACACACACACACACACACACACACACACACACACACACACAGGGAGAGAGAGAGAGGGGAGGGAGAGAGAGCAAGCGAACGAGCGAGAGAGAGAGAGAGAGAGAGAGAGAGAGAGAGAGGGAGAGAGGGGGGAGCAGACAGACACACACACACATACACACACACACACACACACACACACACACACACACACACACACACAATGACGCGAGCACACATTCTCTCTCTCTCTCTCTCTCTCTCTCTCTCTCTCTCTCTCTCTCTCTCTCTCTCTCTCTCTCTCACACACACACACACACACGCCACACAATGACGCGAGCACACATTCTCTCTCTCTCTCTCTCTCTCTCTCTCTCTCTCTCTCTCTCTCTCTCTCTCACACACACACACACACACACACACACACACACTCAGAGATGTCAAAATATACATATCAATGGGAGTAATTGAGGTCTGTATTTGGAACAGAACCATTAACTCATCCCTATTTCAGACTCGACATTCGTCTCCACGATGAAGGAACTCCCCAGTGGTCCGTCTGCAGCTGTTACGCTGTCCCCCACAGTATCTAACATGAAGCGCCACATAGAATTTTGTGGTGTCTCCAATACCGAGGGAGGTGGGGGGAGGTTGGGGGGGGGGGGGGGTCATAATCTAACGATCTCCCAAGAGGGCCAGCGAAGGGTAGGGGAATGGATGGGAACAATAAACAGAAATGTCCTTGAAATCGTGTCATAAACAATGAAAATTAAATAATCAGAATAAACGTTTAAACTTAAAAAAATTCCGATGTCGATTGCAGAAAACGTTAACTTATAGGGGAGAGGAGTGGGGTGGTGGGAGGGTTTGGGGGGGGGGGGGGGGGGACGGGGGGAATCTGTGAAAAAACCTAAACAGCTCCATACCTTGTTGAAGCGTTGAAGTTAGTGACTCCAGTCTGATGAGTTCTCCCTTTCTGCCTATGTTTATTCTCTCCCAAGTCTCTGGAGCCTTTTCTTTTATCATTATTATCATAATTATTTATTATTATTATCATAATTATTATTATTATTATTATTATTATTATTATTATATTAATTATTATTATTATTATTATTTTATCATCATCATCATCTTCATTATTATTATTATTATTATCATTATCTTTATTATTTTATTATTATTATATTGTGTATTTATATAGCGCCTATCCTCGGTCACAGACCAAGCTCTAAGCGCTTTACAATAAACACACTACCTCACTCACTTAACGGGCTGCCTACCCAGGTAGAGCCGGCCGAAGAGCAGCTAACTGGCGCCCATTCAGTCGTTTCCCGTACCATTCAATATCAGTCATTCATTTTCATTTATCTCATCTATTCCTCCGATGCATGCGATGTTTATACGTGTCCTCCATTTCCACGGTACACGATGGCACACGATAACAGTAAGTGACAATTCTTGTGGCTTGGTAAGAAATGCCAGATGGCTATCTTCAATCTACATCAATTTTGCCAGGGCAGCGGGGAACCCCCTGCTCTTTTCGATGTTCAACTGCCGTGGGTTCTTTAACGTGTGCAGGGGGCCAGGAAGGCACACGGGTCAAACTCGCTTATAGTCCCCATCCGATGGATTGACGTTCAGTTCGATTCGTCGTTCAAATTTTCTCGCTCTAAACTCCCTGTCTTGTGTGCTCTACGCTGCGCTGTCAGAATGCTGTGCCCTTGTCTTGGAGGATTCGCTCTGTTCACCCCAACAGACATGCCCGGCTCTGAAGGTATTACCCAGAGTGTGCTGTCTTCCCGTCAGCTGGTACCCTGTCCTTAATCCTTTGTTTCAAGGCCGCGCAAACGTTTAAGCATGTATTCACTCTATCTTGACAATCCCTCCCTGTGACCATATTGGTAATAGTTCATCACGATGTTGAAAAGGTTTGTGTCTCCATCTAATGTATGAATTCAACACCCATTCTGTGTTTTTGTTCTGAATGTTGTCCGCTTCACCTGAAGAAGACCTACGAGGTCGAAACGCATCGTGTTTTTGTCCTGTAATCTGTTTGTCGGGATTGACTTGCGGAACCAGTAACATTACTTTTTAGAATTCAAGATTTAAATGCCACATGGCACAGTAATTTACAGAGAGTGCAAAACGTTTGCTTACTTCGTAAAAAGTACCGTGCGCATCACCCTCCCGTCAATGATGCGTGCTGTGTATCCTACCAGCTAGATCTTACTGAGGTGAGGTTTCGACGGGTGTTAAGTATTCTGCAGGTTCGAGTCTTTAGAGTTCATTAGTCAGTCGACGACTCACTGGCTACTGTGGATTTACGCAGTAAAACTGAAGTGGACCATATATTCTGACGTCGTTTTCACTAGCACTGACGGTTGAAGCCTTGAGATGGAGTAATCAAGAAAACTTAAGAAAGACATAACTCTGAGGTTACGAACGAACTGTTAATCGAACAAGTTCATTGGCCGGTTGTCAAATGCATTAATCATTACCATCTCGCCTGCTCTCCCGTCAGCCTTTTTCAATGATCGGGGTTTCAGTCTCTCGGAATCAGACTCGTGAGTCAGCCTGCTCCTACACTTTGCACGGGCGAAACCGGCTGAAAACAAGAATTCCCTGTAATTCTGATGTCTCTGGGATCATTAAGATCGAGGCAATGGGGAAGATATCATCTTCTGCAGTCGATGCCTCCATCGTACCTAATGAACTGTCATGAGTGAGGGTAGGGTACGGTAATGTTGCTTATAGCCCAGCCGACCGCAAAGGGCCATATCAGGGCCGTCACCATGTTAAAATCAACTCGCTCGTCATGAGTGAGCGGACATACTTCTACCAGTTCTCAAACAATTGGCTGTAGCTGTCTGTGTTTCTGCTAGTTTCAGCAGTGTGACTCCAACTGTCACAGCCATTACAACGTTCACCCCGGCGTTCAGTGCCAAGCATTCTCCCTGTTTGGAAACCTATGACAGTAGACACACCCATGTTGGAAGTGACCACGCGTCATGCAAGAGTCTTCTACCGATATGTCTATGTCCCTGACATCCCCCACTCCACCCTACCCCCCTATGTCCCTGACATCCCCCACTCCACTCTACCCCCCTATGTCCCTGACATCCCCCACTCCACCCTACCCCCCTATGTCCCTGACATCCCCCACTCCACCTACCCCCTATGTCCCTGACATCCCCCACTCCACTCTACCCCCTATGTCCTGACATCCACCACTCCACCCTACCCCCCTATGTCCCTGACATCCACACTCCACCCTACCCCCCTATGTCCCTGACATCCACCACTCCACTCTACCCCCCTATGTCCCTGACATCCCCCACTCCACCCTACCCCCCTATGTCCCTGACATCCACCACTCCACTCTACCCCCTATGTCCCTGACATCCCCCACTCCACCCTACCCCCCTCCCACCCAGTCAGGTCAATTTCCACAGCTGCAGATCTTTTCATGGTTTCTTTCTGATTCATCAGGTAGAACCGAGGTCCATAAACGCGAGAGGTTAGAACTCTCACGAGTTTGGCGTGCAGAAATGTTTCTCTGCGACCTCTGGCGGCGAGAGTTGGTTAGAGAGCTCGCACCTGACGGGACTGGTCTGGTGGCCGGGGTTGTCAATGGTGAGCTTCAGGCTAAAATCTAACGAAGCTGTCACCGTTCTTCGCAGCGCAACCTGCTGAGTCAGTTAAGCGTCTGATGCAGTCATTGTCACATCTTTCAAGCCGATGTCCTGATTCATTGCATCTGAATCCAGATGTAGAAACCAGGTTTGTTGAAAAACGAGGCAAAGCAGCGCTCGCTTAACGTTGTGTGTTTTTGTTGTTTCTTGGAAAATTCTTGACGTCATCACCTCGCGGCAAAATATGAAGATAGTCATAAAAACACAGCTCTGTTCTAAAGTTTCGCAGATTTTTAGCTAGCGATAGTTTCTGTTCGGGGAGAGGCGGGCAGAGGTGAGAGGAGAGGGGGGAGGGGTGTCAAACTCAACCTACCACACCCTGTAGCAGCCCAACAAGCCCTCCGCTGATACGATGCACAGAAAACTTGATCCGCGTGTTGACGGAGCTTACAGCCGAGTTTTTCTACTTCTGTATTGGAGGAGACAGTCAATCTTCCTGCCAGTGCTTGTCTCCCTTCCTGCTGACATCCACGACAGCAAAGTTGTGCTCTCATCCTTTTCCGTCGTCTTCAACCAGCCTCACACACCCCTCTGCAATGCCCAGCAGCCTCATACACCCCTCTGCAATGCCCAGAAACAGCCTCACACCCCCATCTGCAATGCTCAGAAACAGCTTCACACCCCCCTCTGCAATGCCCAGCAGCCTCACACCCCCCTCTGCATTGCCAGAAACAGCCTCACACCCCCTCTGCAATGCTCAGAAACAGCCTCACACCCCCCTCTGCAATGCCCAGAAACAGCCTCACACCCCTCTGCAATGCCCAGAAACAGCCTCACACCCCCCTCTGCAATGCCCAGAAACAGCCTCACACACCCCTCTGCAATGCCCAAGAAACAGCCTCACATCCCCTCTGCAATGCCCAGCAGCCTCACACCCCCCTCTGCAATGCCCAGAAACAGCCTCACACACCCCTCTGCAATGCCCAGAAACAGCCTCACACCCCCCTCTGCAATGCCAGAAACAGCCTCACACCCCCTCTGCAATGCCCAGCAGCCTCACACCCCCCTCTGCATTGCTCAGAGAAACAGCCTCACACACCCTCTGCAATGCCCAGAAACAGCCTCACACCCCCTCTGCAATGCCCAGAAACAGCCTCACACACCCCTCTGCAATGCCCAGAAACAGCCTCACACACCCTCTGCAATGCCCAGAAACAACCAGCCTCACACACCCCTCTGCAATGCCTAGAAACAACCAGCCTCACACACCCCTCTGCAATGCCCAGAAACAGGATGCGTCCAAATGCTTTGATTGAAAATGTCTGCATCAGTAAACCAATTGCCTAATGTCTGCATCAGTAAACCAACTGCCTAATGTCTGCATCAGTAAACCAATTGCCTAATGTCTGCATCAGTAAACCAATTGCCTAATGTCTGCATCAGTAACCAATTGCCTTCCACTTTGTCCTTTAACTCTACACCATACCAATCATTGTGGTCATATTACTAGCGTCTTCGTTGTCGCTAAGAGAGCTAGATGTCTCATCTACATAGAACTACTTCAGAAGTTTCATTTTCGACCCGGTAGGCATGGCGAATTGATCGGTTCTCCATGCGTTGAGCTGGTTTTCAACAGTTGCGTTCACGCCAGGTCGTTCCTCTTTGTTCGAATCGCCATTCGGTTCACACAGGTTAGATCTTTCCCTACAGTTAGGATTTGGCTTCTTGTATTGGTTCTAAAATCTACGCTTCTTTTATTTCATTGATTGTTTATCAAGCTTTACATTTATTTTGCATCGTTTTGCGTCCCAAAGCATGTTTTGGGGTTGTAATACACTGTTATGTTTTCGCTTTATTAAATGTCAGTTATTCGATCACTCAGCATGGGCGCAGCCATCAGAGATGACGACATTCATGAAACGTGTTACTGTTTAGAGAAAAAGAGGGAGCAGCTGAAATACTTGTGACACCAGTGACTTGAGTCAAAACGACGAACATTACGACACATATATACTGACTTCCATAAAAAAAACGCGAAAAATTGAAAGGCTATTTTTCGGGTGAAAAGGGGTGAATATACAATATTGAACCATTGTGGCAAGTTGTTTGGGTCCAAGACTCACGTGCAGTGAAAAATTGTGTGAGCAACACATCATTCCCGGCATTGGAGGGTCAACAAAAATGGCAAACTGGTTGCTGCATGTGAGGCACGTGCACACCATGCAGAGCAAAGTTAACCAGCGACAAGTACGCAGGCATGCAGCCTTTATAAAGCCGCGCTACAAGGTTCAGGTAAAGACTTGCCGTCTGAGCGCTACAGAGATGCCAAGACTACGAGCAGAGGAACGCAATCGTGCCCTAGGCCATCTGGAGGCTGGTGTGGATGCCAGGCAGGTCGCCAACATCTTTAACGTCCACATCTCAACCATCTATCGTCTGCAGCACCGCATGCGAGTCACTGGTACCACTGATGATCGTCCCGGCCAGGCCGTCCTCGGGTCACCACACCAAGAGAGGATCGCCATCTTGTTCGAACCCATCTGCGGGACAGGCGGCAAACAGCCGCTAACACTGCTCGACAGGTGCCTGGGAATCTCCAGCAACGAATCAGCCTCAACACTGTGCGGCGGCGTCTTCAGGAGAACGGGCTGGCATGTAGGCGTCCTCACAGAGGTCCGGTACTGACACCAAGACACCGGCAGGACAGGCTGCAGTGGGCACAAGCCCGAATCAACTGGCGCAGGCAGTAGTGGGGATGCATACTGTTCTCAGATGAGAGCCGTTTTTGTATTGACATGGCTGACGGTCGTGTCAGAATATGGCGTCGACCTGGTGAACGCTATGCTGACTCCTGTGTGGTAGAGCGGAACCCCTGGGGAGGCCCGAACGTTATGATATGGGGTGCAATTGGCATTAACCACGCCATAGGACCAGTCATCTTTCAGAACATTGGTCCTGGTCGTGGACAGGGTGTCAATGCACAGCGCTACATCAACCAGGTGCTCAGACCCCATGTCGTTCCTTTTTTTGCGCAACACCCAAACTGGACATTCCAACAGGACAATGCAAGACCACACACAGCCAGGGCCACCCAGCAATTTCTTCAGCATAACAACGTCAATGTGCTGCCCTGGCCAGCCCTCGGTGCCGATTTAAACTCAATAGAACATTTTTGGGATGAACTTGGCAGACGGTTGGACCTCCTGCGTCCACGACCAGCAACAGCGGCTCAACTTCACCAGGCCATCGTCCATGTGTGGGCTGGTGTGCCAAGGGGACGCATCAACCACCTGGTCCACTCAATGAGCCGCAGGTGTCAAGCAGTTGTCCATGCAAATGGTGGCCACATACGGTATTAGGACTTCAAGCTGGTTTGTCACGTGACCTTGGATTTTCCACACAAAAGACATATTGCTGATGACATTTTCACACATTACCGGTGTAATGAATCAAATCACGTTGAATTCTCGCTTCCACTCTGTACAATTGTGACCAATAAACTTCGCCCCTAACCTTCAGCTTGTTTTGCTTTCGCGTTTTTTATGGAAGTCAGTATATAAAAGAAACGAAAAAAAGTTTTTGAAATATGCTTTGGTGCCATGGTCAGGATCTCGGACTTGCAGGTTAGCAGATCGTGGGTTCGATTCGCATCAGAGGCGTTTAAATGTGGGCCCTAGCCGCTATCTACATTGATATAACTGTGCCATGAGGTCCCATGGAACACTGGAACTATACAGTCCAGTGTCATCTGCGTCATGTATGTTATTTTCCTGACTAACCCTGAAGCAGTCTATATTTCTCAGGTTTGGTTAATTAACAGTGATATGTTATAAACGGAAGCCATGGCATGCACTCTCTGACTAGAATGGGACTCTTTTGCATCTTGCTTTACGTCACCTACACAAGTCCCAAGTTCTTTGGACTGGAGGTAACGAGACAGCATACCAAATATGATAGAAAATGAAAACAAGATGAACAAAAAAATCAGAATCAAACAAACAAAACTACTTTGCGCAAAGAGAAAAAATTCGAAGTGCATGAGCAATGTGAAGTCTAAATTTCATTTTGATCATATTCGTTCAACTACTAAACAAAAACAGTTTTTTCATAAACGTCTAGATAATAACGAAGCTTCAGATTGAAGAACACACACACACACACACACACACACACACACTCACACTCACACACACGCACACGCACACACACTCACACACACACACACACACACACACATTTTAAGTTTAAAGGGAACCAATATCACCTTTTGCTGGGTTCCTTCACACGTTGGATTATATTCAAGCGATTGTGCTGATAGAGCCGCAAAAAAAGGTGCAAGGCAAGACAGGGAATCAATAGAAATAAACATCCCATTATCCGTTACAGAAGTGTATCATTTACTAGAGCAAGCATCGTGGAACAAAGTTTCAAAATCTCTCCATAGGAAGGAGAAATTCTCTGGTCTCTTACTGATTCGGCTAGTTTAACAAACAAAATAGCTGTGAATTTTAGCAACAGTTTCAATTTAGACACATTACTTCGCTGTCTTATAGGATAAAGCTTAATGCCTTCAAAACAAATTCAGTAAGAATGTTAAATGTCTGTGTGGTGAACAAATTTCAAACCAACACATTCTTCTGGAATGCCAGAGATTGAGACCAATTTTACCGGCTATTTCTGAAAGTTCTCTTGACAGTATTCTTGAGAATTTTAGTTTGTTGTTTGATTTTGCGAAGTGTTTACTAAGCAGTCCTATGGGACATTTGTTATAGTTTGTGTTATGATTCAAAATAGTTATTTAAATTGGCTTTCCCATACCTTTTTTCCCTTTTTTTTCTTTCTTTTTCTTTTTTTTTCTTGCAAAGATTGTAAAGATGCTCTTTTTTTTGTGTATATGATTGCAAGATGACCCACCCACCTCCTCCTCATGCTCCCCTTCTCAAATCCTTTCCCTTCGTCTAATGTCACTTAATGTGGAAAGACGTTAAATTGAAGACAACAGCAACAAACAACAACAACAACAACAAACACACCCCACACACACACACACACACACAAAACACACACACACACACACACACACACACATCTATCTATTCATCTATTATCTCTGTTAATATATGTCTATTTGTCTGTCTGTTTTATCTATCTAACCATCTAATTATCTATCTATTTATCTATCTAACCATCTAATTATCTATCTATTTATCTATCTATCTATCCATCTGTCCATCTAACCATCTATCTTATTATCCCTCTTTCTATCTATCTATCTATTATACATATAGAGTATTATTTCTTAGACGGTGAACTACCACCCCTCTCCCCACGTTTTAAACTTGAAAAAGATAAGAACAAAGTAAAGAAGAAGAAGCTCTCCACATCCGTCGTGTCAGAGAGGTGAGCAAACGTATGGGAAAAACACCCTTATGTCCCTTGGCTGATGGACCCGGATGAGGTAACCCCCCGCCATTAATAACCACCCTTTTCTCTCCTTCCCTACCCGTTGCCACAGAAGAGTGATGCCAAGGGAGGCAATTTGCCGCCTGTCACTGGGAGGAATGAGGAAAGCTTGTGCCAGTGTGTGTGTGTGTGTGTGTGTGTGTGTGTGTGTGTGTGTGTGTGTGTGAGCGCGCGCGCGCGCGCCCATGTGTGTGTGTGCGTGTGTGCGCACGCGTGTGTGCGGGCGCGCGCATGCGTGTTCCGTTGATATGTGTATGTGTGTGTGTGTGTGTGGGGGGGGGTTGTGAGTGGGGGGGGGGGTGGTGAGTGAGTGGGTGGGTGAGTGTGTGTGTGTGTGTGTGTGTGTGTGTGTGTGTGTGTGTGTGTGTGTGAGAGAGAGAGAGAGAGAGAGAGAGAGAGAGAGAGAGAGGAGAGGAGAGAGGAGAGAGAGAGAGAGAGAGTCCTTTTTTTTCTCTGTAAAACTTGTACATGTTTACGGGGCTGCAATTTGTTTTGGAAAGGATGGATTGGAACAGAAGGGGAGAGGACGAGGATTGGAGCAAAGTGAGTTTCAGTCGAGTTCGAGAGGTGAATAATGTTCTAGAAAGTTTCCCAGATTTCTTTTTATTCTTTCCCCACCCCACCTCTCCCTTCCCTTCCCTTTCTCTCTCTCTCTCTCTCTCTCTCTCTCTCTCTCTCTCTCTCTCTCTCTCTCTCTCCCCCCTCCCTCTCTCTCTCTCAACATTTCTTATCCCCCTCTCCCTCTCATCTTCTCGTATCTCTTCTTTTTGACTGTTTGCCTCCCGCCCTTCTCTCCCTATTTCTCTGTCTTTTATACCACCAATCGCCTACTCCCTGTCTTGGTCTGTCCATTTGTCTGTCTGTCTGTATCTCTGTCTTTGTTTCCCTCGCTTCCTCTCTCTCTCTCTCTCTCTCTCTCTCTCTCTCTCTCTCTCTCTCTCTCTCTCTCTCTCTCTCTCTCTCTCTCTCTCTCTCACTTGTCCTCTGTGTGTGTGTCTGTGTCTGTACATCTGTGCGTTTGCGCGCTGAAGACCTTTACAGAAATCATCAATGTTTACTTGGTATGCCTTTTGTTTGAAGCATCTTCCTAAAACCGTAAAGCAAAGTGAAGCCCTTCACCATTAGTACATTTTCTACACAGTTGTTTCCCCTGCCTTTCCCTGTCTTCAGACCCTGCTACAATCAAATTACAGACGGAAACTGGGTATGTCACCTAAGGGTACAGTAAGGCATGTCACCTAAGGGTACAGTAAGGTATGCCACCTAAGGGTACAGTAAGGTATGTCACCTAAGGGTACAGTAAGGTATGTCACCTAAGGGTAACAGTAAGGTATGTCACCTAAGGGTACAGTGAGGTATGTCACCTAAGGGTACAGTAAGGTATTGCCACCTAAGGGTACAGTAAGGTATGCCACCTAAGGGTACAGTGAGGTATGTCACCTAAGAGTACACTGCCGTCCACAAACCGAACTGACCATTCCTTGTGGAAGTAATAAAATCTACATCAAAAGTGACAGGTAAAAAACAAAGAGAAAGAATGAAGATAGTCCTACAAAGAATGAAGATAGTCATACAAGAATGAAGATAGTCATACAAAGAATGAAGATAGTCATACAAAGAAGGAAGGGAAGAAGACAATGGACAAAGGTCATTAGTGGATCAAAGTCAAGGACACAGGTGGCCTGCTACACTTGCAATACAGAACACGAAAAAACAAAAAAACCAGGGGTTGGGGTGGAGGGGCGGAGTGAACACAAACCAAAGAGCCAAAAAGTAAAAAAAAATACAGAACCGACACTTACGATAAGCACCAAAGAATGAATTAAGGAAAAACAAACAAACAAATACAAAGAGCAAACAAAACCTGAACCAAACCATTAAAACAAAAAGAAAGAAAAAAGGACCACACCACACACACACACACACCACACACACACACACACACACACACACACACACACACACACACACTCCTTGGAGAGAGAGAGAGAGAGAGAGAGAGAGAGAGAGAGAGAGAGAGAGAGAGAGAGAGACAGAGACAGAGACAGAGAGAGAGAGAGAGAGACAGACAGACAGACAGACAGACAGACAGACAGACGGAGACAGAGACAGAGACGGAGAGACAGACAGACAGAAAAACAGACATAGTTAATGACCTGAGGAAGGAGAGAGAGAGAGAGAGAGAGGAGAGAGGAGAGGAGAGAGAGAGGAGAGAGAGAGGAGACAGACAGACAGACAGACAGACAGACAGACACGACAGACAGACAGAGACAGACAGACGGACAGACAGACAGAGTTGATGTGTAGCACAGATAGACAGACAGACAGACAGACAGACAGACAGACAGAGAGAGAGAGAGAGAGAGGAGAGGAGAGAGAGAGAGAGAGAGAGAGAGAGAGAGAGAGAGAGAGAGAGAGAGAGAGAGAGGTTCGTCTGGCAGCGTCACCTCCAGTCGTAGCACCCTAACTGTGTTCCATGCTTATCAGGAGTATCGCTTGCACACGAGACAACCCTAGTGCCAGAGCTACCTGATCGATTCGGCAGCGGTCAGTTCTTAGGTCAGTGGTCAGAGTCTCGGATCATTATCTTCGAAATGGAAAGGGTGAGTAGCACGTGCGAGCGCACGGTAAAGGAGCACACAGAGAGGAGAGAGAGAGAGAGAGTGAGAGAGGAGAGAGAGAGAGAGAGAGAGAGAGAGAGAGAGAGAGAGAGAGACAGACAGACAGACAGACAGACAGACACACAGAGACACACAGAGAGACAGAGAGAGAAGGGAGGGGGGTGGAAGGAAGAAGAGGAAGGTGGTCATTGATGTAGTGTATGCTCAAGCGCGCTTGTGTGTGTGTGTGTGTGTGTGTGTGTGTGTGTGTGTGTGTGTGTGTGTGTGTGTGTGTGTGTGTGTGTGTGTTGGTTTCTCTCTCTCTCTCTCTCCTCTCTCTCTCTCTCTCTCTCTCTTTCTCTGTGTTTATGTGTATGTGTGTGTGTGTGTGTGTGTGTGTGTGTGTGTGTGGTGTGTGTGTGTGTGTGTGTTGTGTGTGTGTGTGTGTGTTTGTTGTTGTGGTTGTGTGCGTGCGTGTATGTCTGAGAAAGAGAGAGAGAGAGAGGATGAGAGAGACTGTCGAGAGAGAGAGATAGAGAGAGGAGATGAGAGAGAGAATGTGTATGTAGTGCGTGCGTGCGTGCGTTTCGTGCGTGCGTGCGTGCGTGCGCTGCGTAGCGTGCGTGTGTGTGTTGTGTGTGTGTGTGTGTGTGTGCGTGCGTTGCGTGCTCGCGCGCGCGTGTGTGTGTGCGCGCGCGCGTGTGTGTGTGACAGAGGGAAGAGAGAGGACGACAGACAGGACAGGCAGACAGAAGACAGACACACAGACAAACCACAGACAGACAGACGGACATAAACCGTCAGAAACAACTGCTTACCAGATAGAGAGCATAGGTCCCCTCATCTCCCATCAATGCAGTGTTGTGTATATTCCTGCAGACAAGAAACATTGAACGGGCGGGCAAATGCTCGATAGACCACAATCAATCCTCTATGAACAGAGCGGGCAAAGGCTCCATAGACCACAATCAATCCTTATTGAACAGAGCGGGCAAAGGCTCCATAGACCACAATCAATTCCTTTATTGAACAGGGCTGGCAAAGGCGCCATAGACCACAATCAATCCTTTATTGAACAGGGCGGGAAAGGCTCCATAGACCACAATCAAATCCTTTATTGAACAGGGCTGGGAAAGGCTCCATAGACCACAATCAATCCTTTATTGAACAGGGCTGGCAAAGGCTCCATAGATCACAATCATCCTCTCACTTTGAAGGCTCCAAAGGAAGACGTGCATCCCATTTTAAAGAGAACTAGAAAAAAGAAAAAGAAAGAAGAAAGAAAAGAAAAAAAAGAGAAAGAAAGAAAGAATGCTTTATACCAGTTTGCTTGGCTTTCGATGAAAATATTGATTGCCAATTTGCCTTAGTGAGGAGCAAAGTGATTAAAAAAGAAAGAAAGAAAGAAGAAAGAAAGAAAGAAAGAAAAAATGGTGTCCTGTAGCATACGTCAACCAACTGAACAAAAGGTTTAAAATAGCGTTGAAACTCCGTAATGGCCTCCGGAAGTCTTTGAGAAGAAGAAGAAGAAGAAGAAGAAGAAGAAGAAGAAGAAGAAGAAGAAAAGAAAGGTTGTTAGAAGAAGGATGGGTTCTTTGTTGGATGGTAAGTCTGGCGATAGGCAAAGTGTAAAAAAAAAAAAGCTTCTTCAAAACGAGTCTTGAAACGGAGGAAGATTTTCCTAAAGGTGAAATCGAGCATCAGACGAACAATAGAAATGATGCTTAAAATAGAAATGATGCTTAAAATAGGTTTTAAATAAATGAGAAAAATGGCGACGGTTTTGCAGGGGGTAAATGTAGTAGAGGGCTAAGAATATAAATGTTCGCTAAAATCGAGTCTTGAGAGGTGGAAGGTTTTGCAAAGGGTTTTAAATCTAGCAGCAGGCGAAGACTAGAAAGGTTGGCTAAAATTCGAAGACAAAAGGGAGCAACGTTTGCAAGGGTCTAAATCTAGCAATAGACGAAGAATAAAAAGGTTTGCTAAGTTTCAGTTTTTAAGGGAGGATTTGTTCAATCTAGCAATAGAGAACATGAAGAATAACTGACCTTAAATCCCGTCTTTACAGGTAGGAACGTTCTATCTGAAGGTCAGTCAAGCGATAGGCAACAATAGGAGTACTGAAAATCAAATCTACGGAAGAAGAGGAATTGTTTTGATAATCATATCTAGAATTGGCCAAGGAGTTATATTCCATGAAATAAAGACTTTAAAGGCAAGTCGGAAGGTTAATCTGGAGATAGATAAAGAAAAGAAAAGGTTCCCCAAAACTCAATATTCAAAGGGAACATTTATTTCACATGGTTCTAGTCTTTAAACTGAGGAAGTGTTTGTTGTGAGGTACATTTAGCAACAGAAAGACAAAAATCCTGAAATCTTGTTTTTAAACGAAAAGGTGTATGTCTAGAGGGAATATAGCAATAAACAAAGAGTAACAAGTTTTCCCCCAAAATAGAGGGGTCCCGAGAGGTTTAGGGGGGGGGGGGGCGGCTTTGTGGTGAAGTAAACTAGCTGCAAGCAAAGAGAAAGAAAAATCTATCGGAAAAATGGAGCCTTAAAAGGGGGGAAATCTTTTTTGGGAGGAAACCCAGCAGCAGAGAAAGAAAACGAAAGTTATGAAAATCGAGTCTTCAAAGCGAACAAGTATTTCCATGGGAGGTAATTCCAGCAAAGGCAAAGAGAAAAGAAATCATGTTCCAGAAATGGAGTCTGTAATAGGAGGGATTATTTCTTTGGAGGGGTTAACACCCAGCTCATTTGTGGATTGTTGTTTTGAAAGATGCGGATGGAAGAACGAGAGGATGGGGGGGGGGGGGGGGGGGAAGCAGCGGGGGGGGGTGGGGGGGGGGGGGGGGGGGGGGGGGGGGGGGGGGGGGGGGGGATTATACATTGACAACCACTTCCATTTTTCTTCCTCGCTATTTCGGCTTGATTGTGGCAAGACAGTATTCCAGTCTCTTCTTTCATAACAAGGAATTTGGCTGTTATGCTGCCAGAAATTCGGAACTTCCTTCCCTTCCCCCATTGACTACAACCAACAAATCTCTCTTCGAAATCCAGCATCAAATTCATCAGTTTCAAAGGGAGGTAGCTACCGGCCGAAATTGAAACAAATTCTAACAGGAATTTTAAAGTAAATCCCACAGTTAACATGGACAAGCAAATTGCATGACAAAAACACGACGCGTTTCGACCTCTTAGGTCTTCTTCAAGCAAGATAATAACACACAGGACGATGAAAACGATGAACGAGCAATTACTTATCTTCACATATCTTGCGCCGAATTTGAGAATATACGTCATTGTCCTGAATGTTGTTTATCTTGCCTGCAGAAGACCTAAGAGGTCGAAACGCGTTGTGTGTCTTGTATGTTTTTTTTGTTTCATGTTGTCCATGTTTTTGCGGATTTAGTTTAAAATTCCTGCAAAATATATAAAGAGAGGGGGTTTGTTACCGCCAAGGACATAGGCAAAGAAAGCATAGGACAAGACACAATGCATTTCTCGTCTGCGCTCACGGCGGATGTACACGCAATGATATGCATAATTATATATTATATATATATATATATATATATATATATATATATATATATATATATAAATATATATATATTTGTGTAAAGAATTTACGGTGACAGTCTTTTTAATGTTGTTTTATTTAAACTTGTAAATTACATTTTGATTTTTTTTCTTTCAAGGTAAGTACAAAGCCCTTTTTGTAGCCTTTGTACAGTTCAGAATCTATGTAAATATACCAAATTATCGTCATGGTCATCATGACCGTCATCATTATCATCATTGTCGTCGTCGTCGTCGTCGTCGTCGTCGTCGTCGTCGTCATCATTATCATGATCGTCAACATCACAATGTTATTACTATTATATCATTAGCATCATCATCATCATCATCATCATCATCATCATCATCATTATTATTGTTATTATCATTATCATTATCATTATCATCATCATCATTATTATTATTATTATTATTATTATTATTATTATTATTATTATTATTATTATTATCATTATTTCACTTTTTCCTGAAAGAGACATTTTATTCACAGATAACATAAATTGACTCCGATCAGCAGACAAAAATGTGAAACAGCAATATCTAATCATAGCCTTAGTTTACATTCTTCAACGAAGGACCAAAAATGGAATGTGAGAGAGAGAGAGAAGAGAGAGAGAGAGGAGAGAGAGAGAGAGAGACGAGAGAGAGAGAAGAGAGAGAGAGAGAGAAGACAGACAGACAGAGAGAGAGAAGAGAGAGAGAGAGAGAGAGAGAGAGAAGAGAGAGAGAGGAGAGAGAGAGAGGGGGGGGGGGGGGGGGGGCACGAAGCATATGATGAGGCAAACCGAGATTTAGACAAAAAAGGAAGAAAAAGAAAATAGTCATGGTTGGTTTGCAATGCATTTGAAGGTTAACAAATGATTCGTGCACCTTCTATAAAGCCTATACTGATATGACTGATGTACTTGTCCCACCTCGGTATAATCGTAACAATAGCAGTGTAATGTACAAATCACCATGCGTTCATGATTCATCCCTTGTCTGGAAACAACGTCTTGTAAAGGAGCCACTTGAAAGCCTAATCTTCATTTACAAATTTTTGCGAGCTATGTACACATTGATTCTGTATGTGTATGGCAGCTTTGTAAGAAATACTTGCAGTGAACGAAGACTTTTTTTTAATAGCTAATCGACACTGGTGCAAGTAGTGTTCGGCGAATGAAATAATGCAATAAAGGATAGTATCAATGTAGAATTTCACTCGACTTTCTTTACGACTAACTGTTTACTTATCTGCAAAAAATTCATTCATATTTTTGAGCATCATACTGCTTTGGTTATTCAGAGTACGTTGTGCTAATGGTCATTTTAAAGCCGTGCGCACGTGTGCGGACATCCAATGAATCGTTATGCTTTTAAGAGTTACAGAACACGTTCTATTTAAATATATAACTATTCGAGCATAATAAAGTGGTGTACCAATTTTGATATGGTGGTTATTAGGTTCTTGGTCAATTTGAAAGCCATTTTCAGCACTTGCGACAATCAATAAACTTGTTTGATTATAACACGTTCATTTAAACATCCCAAGCAAACCTAAAGTCGTTACCACATGAAGAGTGGAAACGGTTTCGTCAAAACTGCAAAGCATTTTCAGCATTCACACACACACACACACACACACACACACACACACACACACACAGCACGCAGCAGTCAGCGCATTCTCGCGACACACAAATTCTGATCATACACACCACACACACCACACATACACACACTCTAAGGAGTCATAAAATTTTCTCTCAACCATTTTAAAAGCTGTTCTGTATATTACAGACTCGGGACTGAATTAGATCAAGGGGTTTTTTTTTTTCGCCACATTAGCAATTTTGAGACAGTAAAAGCCGTTGTTTCCTTCTTGTCTAGACTTTGAAGACAAGCTGGGGACAGTTAAGTACGGGAATCCGCAATATACAAACGGAAGAGGCGTTCTGGAAATCTTCTTTTGCTATTGCAATTTTGTGTGAAACGTATCTACGCTATCTACGCCACGGGGGAAGATTTCACTTGTAGATAAGCAGACGTCAATCATTGAAGCGAGGGTGGCTGACAAGGGTTTCCGCTTTGTGCCGTTCCGTGCCATTGGGTTTTTTTTGGCAGTGCCTTTGCATAGAGGATTTTTATTGGTTCGCAGGAACGTGTGGAAAACGGAATGCTTTGTTGATGGAATCGAATTCAGGTTGCAGGGTCCTGTTTTTTTTTTAAAAACTGTTGTCAGTTTCAGAGAGAGAGAGAGAGAGAGAAGAGAGACAGACGAGAGAGAGACGACGAGAGAGTCTGTTTAGAGTAAAATGGAGAGAGAGGAGAGAGAGAGGAGAGACAGAGAGAACAAACGAGCAAACGAACGAACGGACGAATTCTATTTTAGGACAGTAATGGGTTAAGCATAAATACTTTTTTTTTACATCCAGCCCTCAGAGAAGAGAGAGAGAGAGAGAGAGAGAAGAGGAGGAGAGAGGAGAGAGAGAGAGAGAGATCTTTTCTTACCTTGCTTTTCTCTGAATGTCTCTCCCTCTCCATTCACCCCTCGCCGATGAAATTTCATAGTTACCATCTTCTCTGTCTTTTCAAAATGCACAATCTTCGCTGTGTGCTGTTTGGACTTTCATTCTACTCCACACATTGAAGGCATTGACCACTTCCTGCTAATCTGACTGGTTCCGGTGCTGCCTGGTGTTGCAGGTTGGCTATCTGTCCTCCACACTTCGCCACAGAAAGCATTTAATTGTCAAGTTTGAAGACCATACATGGTGGCTCACCGCAGGCAAAGAGTTAGGTGCAGACATAGGCCAGCTTCGTTGCTGCTGTACCTGAGAGGTCACATCGGCCGACTGAACAATTTTTTCTCGCCCGGAAGTGGTTAGTGAAGTGCTCTAGCTTTGTATGGACGTTCGAAGTTAATGACCAAAGACACGCAACTTGAGCATTTAATTTTCACCAACATTTCGGCCTTTGGCCTTCCTCAGGTGTACGTGACACTGAGTATAGGCCACACCAGAAAAAACGGCAACGAACCGATCTCAACATTAAATACACGTGTTTAATATTAAAAGTGCGAAAACAGGTGCATGAGTTATGAAACTTTTTCACCTCACGCACCCCACCGTCCTATGCCCCTGGGAAGCACGCTCGTACGCAAGCGCACACGTACACACACACGTACACACACACACACACACACACACACACAACACACACACACACACACAACACGCACGCACGCACACGTGCAGCATAAACTGTCTGCACGCACACGCTTTTTAGATCGCGATGCAAGTGCGTCTAGTTCGCAATCTCGGTGATCTTTTCACTGTTCTGAATTGTTTGACCTTTTGGTTTGTGATGCAAGATCAGTGACATCTAGCCTATTCTAGGTTCGCGCAGGGGAAGAAAAATAAGGATCGCTCAATACGTTCTTGGACTGTTTTTGGTTCCAGCAAAGAGAGGAAACCGCATGAAAGCTCTCGTGTGATTGAAATCAATTGGCGACAACCTTTCTGTATCGAAAGCCAGTTTGTGACTAATCGACCTAAATTTTAGTTCTCCATTTGTTAGTAAACATTTTCATTCGGTACGGCCGAAGTCTCCAATTTCAAGGCCACAATGCGTTGTAAATAAAAGGCAACATTTCGGACACAAGAGGGTGCTAAAATCGATTTCACAGCTTTTTCAAAACGCACGAGGTTCAGCAGGTCTAACAATGTGTCTCGGTCAAACATCAGCGAGCAGTGTTGTCCAGGTCATGTGCCTTCCCTTGAGAAACGATAATTCTTCAAACCACTCTTAACAATTAGGGCTATGTCATGAATTAAGACTTTATCATAGATTGGGGCTATTTCATACATTAAGGCTGTCACATACTAGGACTATGTCATACATTAAGGCTGTCACATATTAGGGCTATGTCATACATTAAGGCTGTCACATATTAGGGCTATGTCATACATGAAGGCTGTCACATATTAGGACTATGTCATACATTAAGGCTTCACATATCAGGGCTATGTCATACATTAAAGCTGTCGCATATTAGGACTATGTCATACATTAAGGCTGTCACATATTAGGGCTTGTCATACATTAAGGCTGTCACATTTAGCTTTGTCATATATTAAGGTTGTCACATAATTATTAGGGCTATGTCATACATTAAGGCTGTCACATTATTAGGGCTATGTCATACATGAAGGCTGTCACATATTAGGACTATGTCATACATTAAGGATGTCACATATTAGGGCTATGTCATACATTAAGGCTGTCACATATCAGGGCTTTGTCATATATTAAAATTGCCACATAATTATTAGGGCTATGTCATACATTAAGGCTGTCACATATCAGGGCTATGTCACACATTAAGGCTGTCACATATTAGGGCTGTGTCATACATTAAGACTGTCACATATTAAGGCTATGTCATACATTAAGACTGTCACATATTAGGACCATGTCATACATTAAGGCTGTCGCATATTAGGGCTATGTCATATATCAAGGCCGTCACATGATTATTAGGGCAATGTCATACATTAAGGCTGTCACCTATTAGGATTATGTCATACATTAAGGCTGTCACATATTAAGGCTGTGTCATACATTAAGGCTGTGACATATTAGGGCTATGTCATACATTAAGGCTGTCACATATTAGGGCTATGTCATACATTAAGGCTGTCACATAATTATTAGGGCTATGTGATATATTAAGGCTGTCACATATTAGGGCTATGTGATTATAAGGCTGTCACATATTAGGGCTATGTCATTTTCAAGGCTGTACATACTAGGATATGTCACAGATCACGGCTGTCACATATTAGGGCTTTGTCACATATTAGGGCTATGTCATTTATCAAGGCTGTCACATACTAAGGATATGTCACAGATCACGGCTGTCACATATTAGGGCTTTGTCATATATTAGGGCTGTATCACATAATTATTAGCGTTTGCCACACGTCAGGGCTATCTTCACATATTAGGGCTATGTCACATATTAGCTCGCTCTCTCTCTCTCTCTGTCTCTCTCTCTCTCTCTCTCTCTCTCTCTCTCTCTCTCTCTCTCTCTCTCTCTCTCTCATTGTGTGTTGTGTGTGGGGGGGGGGGGGGGGGGATTGGGTGGGTGGGTAAGGGATCACGGTAGGTGAGGGGAGGGGGATGAGGCATTTAGGTTGTTAGTGCGCCTATGTGAATGGGCGAATGAATATAAGCGTGCCTGAATTGCTGCCACTTTTTGGAATCTGTTTTACATGTTTTTTGTGGTTGGCGGCGGAGACGGACTTTGTTGTACGTTGTATTGTCTGCAAGAACATATGGTGGAAAATGTTTAGATAAACAAGGCCTAGGCTGATAGGTGATTCGTGGATCCATTCTTCGAGTAGTTATGCACACTGCTGTGTAACAATCAGTTCTCATAGCGTATGTGCTGTTCTGGTTTTCTTTAGTTCTCGGAGTGTGAGCGTTAAGTACGGTGATCCTTGTGAACGGTTTTTGTGGTTCCAAGCGAATCCTGTGATTCCGGATTGAGAGACTTCTCAAAATGGCTTACAACGTCCATTTAGGGCGAGCAAATAGAAGAATGAAGAAGTTAAAGTCTTCAGCCGGGGACTTTCCGATCTGCCAAATTTCACCAAATCCTGAACAGACAGTGCACTTCAAAAAGGATAACGACGGAAAGCGACAAGCTCCAACCCCCCCCCCCCCCCCCCCTTTCCTGTCCAGACCATTTGGTGCTAATGTCCAGCAAAACCCTGTTCAACAGTTCCGCAACTCGTGCTTAGTCGGTTCGAATCTTCAATTAAACAACTACCCATGGAACAGTGCTCTCTGCAAAGAAGCCACCTTTCAGAACGTTTTAAGTAAACAGCTTCGTCTAACGAAAACTTCTTCGTCGTTTCTTTCTTCTTCTTTTGTTTTATTCTCTTCCTTTGCTTTCTTGTTCTTACGTTTGTCTTTATTTGAATGTCTCAAGACTGGATGTGGACGAAATTTGCGTTTGTTTATTTTCATCCAGCTAAAATATGAAAATATAAAACTGTTAATTCATGTGTTCGTTTATTGGTTCTGGTCTTGTTCTGTGTGTTTACCGTCATTCATTCATTTATTACTTCTTTTGCGCGTTCCTTGACTAATGTACTGGTCCATGTCCTATTTTTCTTCCTTTAAAAATGGAGATGGGTATAAAAAAAGAAAAAAGAAAAAACTGAATATAGGGAAAATTTATTTATAAAAAACACACACACACAATGAAATGGAAGAGCTGTATGAATAATCTAAGGCATTGTCAATTAAATGAAAGAAGGAAATACACCAATAAATGAACAAACAACAAGCGACTGAGTGGGGGGGGGGGGGGGGGAGGGGGGGGGATCCAGTAATCAAAATAATGAGCACGAATCGAAAAATAAGGGAAAAGAAGAAAAAAAAAAAGAGTAAAAGTAATCAGTTAATCATAAAAGCTCACAACAGAGAGACAGCTAGCATGAATGAATTAGCGAGCGATAGTTAATTTCCACACAAGAATGTTAGCTCATCCCAGATTCTATCTCCTGCCTTTTATGGCTTCACAGTCAAAGCAAAAGAAAGAAAATGAACGATAGTCTAATCAATTAATGCCTAAACAGGGGAAAGAATGAATACATGATGAATGAATGAATGAATGAATGAATGAATGAATGAATGAATGAATGAATGAATGAATGAATAAATGAATACACGACACTTACGAAAAAAAAGAAGAAAAAAACAGGAATACATGAATAGACGAATGATAAAATTAATTATATTAAAAGAAATTGCAAAATATTAGAAAATCAAAAAAGGCATATTTCTTTTATCACTTGCAATGATGAAACATTATGATAAAGAAAACGCACGAGAGAGAGAGAGAGAGAGAGAGAGAAGCAGGAGAGACGACGGAGAGGAGAGAGAGAGAGAGGAGAGAGAGAGAGAGAGAGGACAGACAGACAGACAGACAGACAGACAGACAGACTGGCAGACAGACAGACAGACAGACAAACCAGACGGGACACAGAAGTAAATTATCAAACGTTTCTTATACAGGACTGCTGTATGAACATTGACATTTTTTCTAGGGAGTTTTATTCGGAGGATTTACAGGAATTATAAGAATTAGCAGAATTTTAATATTGCAAAACACCAGACGGGACTATGAAAATGAACTCTAACAATTAATTCAGTCAGAGAATATGCGTGCGTGTGTGCGTGCGTGTGTGTGTGTGTGTGTGTGTGTGTGTGTGTGTGTGTGTGTGTGTGTGCGTGCGTGCGTGTGTGTGTGTGTGTGTGTGTGTGTGTGCGTGCGTGCGTGCGTGCGTGCGTGCGTGCGGTGCGTGCGTTGCGTGCGTGCGTGCTTGCGTGCGTGAGTGCGTGGCGTGTGTGTGTGTGTGTGTGTGTGTGGTGTGTGTGTGTGTGTGTGTGTGTGTGTGTGTGTGACAGAGAGAGAGAGAGAGAGAGAGAGTGAGAGGAGAGAGAGAGGAGAGAGTACGAGAGGAGAAGAGAGAGAGGAGAGAGAGAGAGAGAGAGAGAGAGAGAGAGAGAGATGAGAGGAGAGAGAAGACTGCAGGTGTGGGAAATATCGAAAAAAGAAGCAGATTGTCTGGTCTTATTAGCGCCACGCGTTGGCAGTGCCAATTCATTTTTTGGAAAATATACTCAGATTTTTCTTTTTGCAGTCGAAGCATCTTTGGAAGAGTTCGTCTTTCTTTATAACATTAAAGTGTGAAATTTCGGTGTGTTTGCGCTTTATTTTCTGAAAGCATTTGGCAGCTATTTTGTCCTGTCCTCATTTTTTAAAAAAAGCTGATTTTTGAACATGTAATGAAATGTGTCTCCTAATTCGTTTAATGAACATTTATTGCAAATGTTTTCGCTGTGTGGTACATCTGCTGTCTTTCAACCTGTATTAGAAACGTATGGTTTAGAGTTCTGAATCTCAAATGAATCAGAGCTGAATTTTCTGGCAGTACATAATGCCATATTCTTCGAATGTATGTGCACTTTTACAGAAATTCTGTAATTGTAGTGACACAACATTCAAATCAATATATGAAATTCCTTATTGGATGTTCTGATTTTTCAGGCTCTGTGTAATATTGGACTCAAAGTATGTGTGAAAAACCAGAGCTCGTACTGATTAATCCATTTCGTGGATTCAAACGCAGCATAACAGGCAAAAGCAAATCCACTGAATAGAAAACAAACCACGAGCGAAATGTGCCCGACTGGAAAATTAACACGAACAGGCAAGACAGAACAAAACTCCAAGAAGTCATCTTGCGGTGCCGTTTGGTCGTAGGATACAGGAAGCGGATGTTACGCTGCACTTCCGTGAGGCTGAGGCGTAAGACACTTCGCGGGGCGTCTTAGTACTGCGTTAGCTGCACAAACGTTACCAAGCAGATTTGGCAATTGGTTATAGATTGTGAAGGCAATGTATGACGCCAAAAGAGTCCAAACACGTAACAACCAAGACCTGAATTGTTTCCATTACCTCAATAAACAATAACACCAGCAGATGCAGAAAAAAAAAACAAAAACAAACAAACAAACAAAAAACAACAACAACAACACAACAAAAACGTGACAGTGGCAACTGTCATCATAAAGCTTTCGGTTGCCAGCCCGACAAAAAATTATGCGAACAAAAAGCCCCAAAGGGATAGGTATGTAATAGAGGAACAACACAGAAAATCAATAAGACCCCTCAGTGTCAGCTCCTTTCTGATGGCGATCCGTATCAACTTCGATGAACGGCTAGTAATGAAATAGGAAGTCTTTTTCCAGAGGTTGGAAAGCACATCTTTTCCTAGAGCTTTTTTTTTTCAGGTTAGATAGGAAATCTTTTTCTTGAGGTCAAAAAGGGATTTTTTTTCTAGAGGTTAGAGAGGAAGTGTCTTTCTTGGGTCTGAACGGAAATCTGTTTCTAGAGGTCAGAAAATGAATCTTTTTCTAGACGTTAGAAAAGATTTTTTTTTCTTGATGCCAGAGATGGAAATATTTACCAAGGGTCAGAAAGTAAATTTTTTTGCGAGAGATTAGAAAAGATATGATTTTCCTGAGGTAAAAATGAAATCTTTTTGTAGAAGCCAAGAAAGGAATCTTTTTCTCTGTCAGCCAGAAAGGAATTTTTTTGGTGACGCAATAAAGGAAATTTTTATCTAAAGCTCGGAAGGGAAGTATTTTTCTCGAGATCAAAAAAGGCTATGTTTTCTAGAGACCATGAAATCTTTTTTTTTATAGAGGTCAGGGCCAATCTTTTTTCAAGAGATCAGAAAGGATTTCTTTAGGTCAAAGAAGCTTTTTCTGGAGGCACGAAGGAAATCTTTTTATCTGGAACCTAGGAAAGACGTCTTTTTCCAGAGGTGAGAACGGAATTGTATTTCTAGAGTTCAGAAAGGAAACTTTTTTTTTCTAGCTGTCAGAAATGATTTTGTTAGAGGTCAAACGGTATGTTTTTCCGGACGCCAGATACGATATTTCCCTCGGAGGTCAGGAAGGATTGTCTTCCTTCTAGACGTCAGAAAGAACGTCTTTTTATTTGGGTCAGAAAGAAAATCATTTTTGTAGAGGTCGGGAAAACACTTTTTCTTTACTAGAAATCAGAAAGTAAGGATTTTTCTACTAGAGGTCAGTAGGAAATCATTTTTTTTCCTGAGGTCAGAGAAG
>CM031628.1:50168510-50173510 GCA_018398815.1 Conus ventricosus | reverse complement strand
CTGCTGAACAATTAAATAGTGGGAGAAAACAAGTGCAGGTTAACAATTCTTCAGTCATTATAGTAATGACTTGGCAAAGATTTGAATTTAAAAAAAAAAAAAAGAAGAAGAAAAAATGGGGGGAATATATTATAAATATGAGAAACCCTTCACTAGCTGCCTGAGGGAACCATTGTACTCCCCCTTGAAGGCACATCTATTTGTATTGCCTGCTCCTAGGCCTTTCGTCCGCTGGATCGGACTCATCAGGGAGACACGGCTGATTGTGTCTGTGCTCTTGGTGTCAAATGGAGACACACCAAAGTCCATAATTCTGTGGTGTTCTCATCACCAAGGGTTCAAAAAAGAATCCAACAGCACCCCCAAAGCAGCCAGCAAAGGGTAGTAAAATGGAACAAAAGGAAAGTGTGGAGAGGAAAAAAGTGCTTAAAAACTAAAAGCATTATGCAAACAGTATAAAATGTAGGGGACAATCTTTGAGCCTATGCTTGAGGATCCATTCAAGGATGCAAGGGAGATCAAAAGATATGGAACAGTGTGAGTGGTCAGCTCTGCTGTTCAATAACCCAAGCATTGCGAGTGGCTAAGAATTGTACAGAACAACCTTTACTTGGATCTCCTAAGAGATGCAATCTCCCACTGATTGACCAAACATTATACTGCTGAACAATTAAATAGTGGGAGAAAACAAGTGCAGGTTAACAATTCTTCAGTCATTATAGTAATGACTTGGCAAAGATTTGAATTTTAAAAAAAAAAAAGAAGAAGAAAAAAATGGGGGAATATATTATAAATATGAGAAACCCTTCACTAGCTGCCTGAGGGAACCATTGTACTCCCCTTGAAGGCACATCTATTTGTATTGCCTGCTCCTAGGCCTTTCGTCCGCTGGATCGGACTCATCAGGGAGACACGGCTGATTGTGTCTGTGCTCTTGGTGTCAAATGGAGACACACCAAAGTCCAAATTCTGTGGTGTTCTCATCACCAAGGGTTCAAAAAAGAATCCAACAGCACCCCCAAAGCAGCCAGCAAAGGGTAGTAAAATGGAACAAAAGGAAAGTGTGGAGAGGAAAAAAGTGCTTAAAAACTAAAAGCATTATGCAAACAGTATAAAATGTAGGGGACAATCTTTGAGCCTATGCTTGAGGATCCATTCAAGGATGCAAGGGAGATCAAAAGATATGGAACAGTGTGAGTGGTCAGCTCTGCTGTTCAATAACCCAAGCATTGCGAGTGGCTAAGAATTGTACAGAACAACCTTTACTTGGATCTCCTAAGAGATGCAATCTCCCACTGATTGACCAAACATTATACTGCTGAACAATTAAATAGTGGGAGAAAACAAGTGCAGGTTAACAATTCTTCAGTCATTATAGTAATGACTTGGCAAAGATTTGAATTTTAAAAAAAAAAAAAAAAGAAGAAGAAAAAATGGGGGAATATATTATAAATATGAGAAACCCTTCACTAGCTGCCTGAGGGAACCATTGTACTCCCCCCTTGAAGGCACATCTATTTGTATTGCCTGCTCCTAGGCCTTTCGTCCGCTGGATCGGACTCATCAGGGAGACACGGCTGATTGTGTCTGTGCTCTTGGTGTCAAATGGAGACACACCAAAGTCCATAATTCTGTGGTGTTCTCATCACCAAGGGTTCAAAAAAGAATCCAACAGCACCCCCAAAGCAGCCAGCAAAGGGTAGTAAAATGGAACAAAAGGAAAGTGTGGAGAGGAAAAAAGTGCTTAAAAACTAAAAGCATTATGCAAACAGTATAAAATGTAGGGGACAATCTTTGAGCCTATGCTTGAGGATCCATTCAAGGATGCAAGGGAGATCAAAAGATATGGAACAGTGTGAGTGGTCAGCTCTGCTGTTCAATAACCCAAGCATTGCGAGTGGCTAAGAATTGTACAGAACAACCTTTACTTGGATCTCCTAAGAGATGCAATCTCCCACTGATTGACCAAACATTATACTGCTGAACAATTAAATAGTGGGAGAAAACAAGTGCAGGTTAACAATTCTTCAGTCATTATAGTAATGACTTGGCAAAGATTTGAATTTAAAAAAAAAAAAAGAAGAAGAAAAAATGGGGGGAATATATTATAAATATGAGAAACCCTTCACTAGCTGCCTGAGGGAACCATTGTACTCCCCCTTGAAGGCACATCTATTTGTATTGCCTGCTCCTAGGCCTTTCGTCCGCTGGATCGGACTCATCAGGGAGACACGGCTGATTGTGTCTGTGCTCTTGGTGTCAAATGGAGACACACCAAAGTCCATAATTCTGTGGTGTTCTCATCACCAAGGGTTCAAAAAAGAATCCAACAGCACCCCCAAAGCAGCCAGCAAAGGGTAGTAAAATGGAACAAAAGGAAAGTGTGGAGAGGAAAAAAGTGCTTAAAAAACTAAAAGCATTATGCAAACAGTATAAAATGTAGGGGACAATCTTTGAGCCTATGCTTGAGGATCCATTCAAGGATGCAAGGGAATCAAAAGATATGGAACAGTGTGAGTGGTCAGCTCTGCTGTTCAATAACCCAAGCATTGCGAGTGGCTAAGAATTGTACAGAACAACCTTTACTTGGATCTCCTAAGAGATGCAATCTCCCACTGATTGACCAAACATTATACTGCTGAACAATTAAATAGTGGGAGAAAACAAGTGCAGGTTAACAATTCTTCAGTCATTATAGTAATGACTTGGCAAAGATTTGAATTTAAAAAAAAAAAAAAAAAAGAAGAAAAAATGGGGGAATATATTATAAATATGAGAAACCCTTCACTAGCTGCCTGAGGGAACCATTGTACTCCCCCTTGAAGGCACATCTATTTGTATTGCCTGCTCCTAGGCCTTTCGTCCGCTGGATCGGACTCATCAGGGAGACACGGCTGATTGTGTCTGTGCTCTTGGTGTCAAATGGAGACACACCAAAGTCCATAATTCTGTGGTGTTCTCATCACCAAGGGTTCAAAAAAGAATCCAACAGCACCCCCAAAGCAGCCAGCAAAGGGTAGTAAAATGGAACAAAAGGAAAGTGTGGAGAGGAAAAAAGTGCTTAAAAACTAAAAGCATTATGCAAACAGTATAAAATGTAGGGGACAATCTTTGAGCCTATGCTTGAGGATCCATTCAAGGATGCAAGGGAGATCAAAAGATATGGAACAGTGTGAGTGGTCAGCTCTGCTGTTCAATAACCCAAGCATATATATTTCTATCTAAGCAATAATCCACCCATCCACCCATCCATCCATCCATCTATCTATAAATAATAAATGGAATGAACATCAAGTACCAGAAAAAGAAACGAAAGCGTGCGCCGGCACACAGCTCACGCAGGTGTTCCATCCCATCAGCTTGCAATCCAATATCTGCACGCCGATTGAAAAATAAAAAGGAAGAAAAAAAAAAAGAAAGAAAAAGAAAGGAGCAAAACTTGATTTTCAGTATGAAAGCATCTCAAAGTAACCATGATTATCACAATCATTCATCCATCTCTTCTTGTTGGAGGAAGTTAATGGCATTTAGCGCAACGCAAATTACATTTTTTTCCCCCATTAACCCCTTCAAAGATCTTCATTCACCAAGACTCTTAAGCAGCGTCGTAGGGGTTAATGGAAAGCGTTCCCGCGAAAGAGCTAGTTGTCAGTTCACATTTGGTTCCTTGTATGGGAGTATGCTAGAGTCAAAAGGGGGATAATAAATGTTTTCCTTGGGAAAATAGCGGAAAGAGAGACAGCAGTTATTATCCTGAAAACGGCAGGTATTTTCCTAGGGATCACAGTTATTATCCTGAAAATGGCAGGTATTTTCCTAGTTATCACAGTTATTATCCTGAAAATGGAGGTATTTTCCTAGGGATCAAAGTTATTATCCTGAAAATGGCAGGTATTTTCCTAGGGATCACAAATGTTTTCCTGAAGATACTGTTTTCACTGAGGATGACAATTGTTTTCCCCAATTTTCTTTGTGATAATATTAATTGTTAGCCTTGTTTTTTTTTCCGGGAGACAACAGCTATTATCGTGAGGAAATCGTCGTCAGCAGGGAGAATAGCAATGATCTCTGTTCAAGGAATCGGCAAAATAGGTAAACCAGTTGTGACCCAGAGACTCAGAACGGGTTTCCAATTATCGTTGTTTTTCTTAGGGATAGTACCTGTTTTCCCCCGCCAAAAAGAGGGCAAACAAATGCGATCCTTAGGATAAAAACCGATAGCAGCTGTTTTGCTTAGGGAACATATGGCAAACACTTGTGATGTTCAGGAAAAACAGCAATTATGGAAAGAAAACAGTTGTGATTATCGGGGATTTATAACAGGTAAGCCCCGTCTTCCTGAAATATATCAGTCCCTTTCTTGGAAAAAAGAGCTATTGTCGACTCATGAAGATAACATATATATATAAAATATATATTTTTTAATTTCGTTTCCTGTCTTTGTTGGTTGCAGAATGAAATATGGAACATCAGCTACGAGCCAGCGGATTGGAATATGTCGATCCCTTTCACGTTATGAATATGTTATTTTAATATCTTCCATCAAAAAGAGCTGCTTATACCGAAACAATTCTACACTTTATTAAAAAAAATTCTTTTATTCAAGAGCCTTCGATTAAAACGAGTTACTTTTACCTCAACACTTATATCTCTTGAAATTCTGTTATCATAACGTCTCCGATCAAATGGAATGATTTTAACTACTTACAAGTTTATTCTTGTGCTACTATAGCATCTTCCATCAATGCGGTGACGTTATCAAAACTGTTCTTCAATCTTTTCTTTTCTTATTACGTCTTGGATCAAAAGGAACGTTTTTTTTTCTCTTTTTTTTCTTTCTTTTTTTAAATTTTTTTTTAACACTTTTTATTCCTCTGTCATATCACATTCCTTCAAAACCAATGATTTCATCGATGCAGTTTCAGTGGGTTGATATCTACTTACCGAATCACGTTTAGGGCCAGTGGCCAGAGAGAACACTCTTCATGTAACAAAAATGT
>CM031628.1:50153510-50156010 GCA_018398815.1 Conus ventricosus | reverse complement strand
TGTGGGACTATACATACACGCACTACGCACTCACTCACAAAACCACACAACACACACACACACACACACACACACACACACACACACACACACAAAACACACACACACTCTCTCTCTCTCTCTCTCTCTCCCCTCCCCTCTCTCCCCTTTTCGTAACACACACACCACACACACACACACACACACAACACACCACACACACACACACCACACACACGTGCGAGTTATCTTTTTTTGTTTTCACTCATCATAGAGTTACTCGATCCATTTTTCCCACAGATTATTCTTAGTACTTGCATGGTCAGTTTCAACTGACCAAGCGCAGCTGCACACACAAAGTTCTCATATGACCACATCTGCCAAAGATAACTTTCATCATTTCATAACCACATGGATCAGAATTCAAAAATCACATGGCCACAGTCACTAAAGTCTTTTTTACACTGCCCAAATTTCCCTATTTCCCGCTGCAGTATTTCAACAGTTGCTGTCTTCCAGAACTCTCTAACTCCGTCACTTTGAGTCCAAACCGCTCGCCGCCGTCATCCGAATTACAAGGAAACAGTTGTATTTCTGAACGTTTTTTTTTCTCTTTCTTTCTTTCCTCTGTTCTTTCGTTGTTTTCTTTCTTTCATTCTTTCTTTTCCAACCGTGTTCTGTACATTTCCCAAGATCTACGAGCACCGTTTGTACATTTCCCAAGATCACGAGCACCGTGTTCTGTACATTTCCCCAAAATTTTACGAGCACCGTGTTCTGTACATTTCCCCAAGGGTCTACGAGCACCGTGTTCTGTACAAATTTCCCAAGATCTACGAGCATACAGCAGAGTTGTTTCTGTACATTTCCCAAGATCTACGAGCCATACAGCAGAGTCGTGTCTGTACATTTCCCAAGATTACGAGCCATTACAGCAAAGTCGTGTTCTGTACATTTCCCAAGATCTACGAGCCATACAGCAGAGTCGTGTTCGGGACATTTCCCAAGATCTACGAGCCATACAGCAGGGGTCGCGAGAAATTGATGCCGAAATCGAACTTCGACGCGTGTTTTGCTGTGAAGTGTTACTTTCACTGGCAACCACACTGGAAACACTTTGAAAGGATACTAGTCTAGAGTGTTGAGTTCCACAAGCCTAGCCGACCATACCTGGACTCTTGTCCGTCAAACTCATACTGGGGTAAATTTAAAATAAAAAAAGGGGGGGGGGGGGAGGGGAGGATGAGGTGATCACATTCTGAAAAAAGCGGTTACATCTTGAAAAGGCCACAGAATAGGATGATGAAGGACATGATAACTACACAATTAACTTCCTTAATTAGGGCGACCACCACTCGGCAAGTAGGGTCGGTGCTGGCAGTACCAGCCTTTCAGCTCCATCGATTCCTGGGTTCCAGATTGCTTCCTCCATCCCATCCCCAAGAGAGAGAGAGAGAGAGAGAGAAGGGAGAGAGAGAGTGAGAGAGGAGAGAAGAGAGAGGGGGAGAGAGAGAGGAGGGAGAGAGAGAGAGAGGAACAATAATAATGATAATAATAATAATAATAAATAATAATAATATTAATAATAATGATAACAAAAAGAAGAAGAACAAAACGAAGAAGAAAGAAGAAAGAAAGAAGAAGAAGAAAGAAGAAGAAGAGATGATGAAAAGGTCCAAATGGGGAAAAACGGACACTCGCAGAACAGACAGCTTAAGGTAATAATACCCATGGTGAACAGCGAGTACACTCTCCCCTATTCAGTCCCTAGACCAAGATGGCCTCCCTCTCAACCCCCAATCACCCCCCCCCCCCCCAAACACACACACACACACCCACACAACACACACACACACACACACACACACACACACGCACGCACACACACACACACACACACACACACACACACACACACACACACACACACACACACACACACACGCACGCACGCACGCACGCACACACACACACACACACACACACACACACACACACACACACACCACGCACACACACACACACACACACACACACACACACACACACACACACACACACACACACACAACCTCTCCCCCTCCCAAGCTGAAATATCATAGGTAGGGACCAGAAAAAAAAAAACCCAAATGTAAAAGGCTCTCGAACGAAGAGTGGAGAAGGATTGACAAAACAACAACAACAAACAAACACAATATAGAAAGACAAAAAGCAGAAAGAAAAAGGCACAAGTCAAACAGAGGGTGACCAAAAAACAAACAAACAAACAAATATAGTAAATAACTGACGCCATAACATGTGGTATGGTACATAATGTATGTACCATAAATTCTGATCTCTCACACCCAAGACGCTAAGCATTCAGTCTGCATGAAAACCAAACATCTGATCTAGCAGCAGATGATGTTACTTTCAATTCCAGTGCGATTGTTCCCGACAACTTTTCTTGGACATTTTTTCCTTTTTTATCACCCCACTTCCCCTTTCTTTTTCTTTTAAGACAACAACACTACTGATCAAT
>CM031628.1:50133510-50148510 GCA_018398815.1 Conus ventricosus | reverse complement strand
CCACCACCACCACCACCACCATCACCGCCAGCAGCAGCAGCAGCAGCAGCACAGCAGTTCTGGAACTCTATGGCACAACGGCGTTTCTTCGATGATAGCCACAGACAGACGCACTAACATACACATACACAGGCCAGCGTGCACGGTCGGTTTGTCTGTAAATGTCGACACGGTTTTTTTGTGTTGCTTGCAGGTCTCCCACAAGATAAGGAAGAAACTCCGTGCAGGCACACATGTAATGTACACGACTCCCCTCACATATAATGTACACGACTCCCCTCACATGTAATGTACACGACTCCCCACAGAAAACACACAGACACTGATGTTGCTTCACTGAAGAAACCCCAGCCACAATCACGAGGATTTACTCCAAAGGTAAGTCAGCATTACGGTTCGGTGATGTCGCTCCTGAAACTCGATGAAGAATGGAATCAGAGCAGGAATTTCCAGCGGGCGGGGTGTTTTTGAATTTCAAGCTCTTCTGAGCAACCCTCATCCACAATAGCAATCGGCGAATTCCCCCTACAAGCCCAAAGAACAGGGCTTCCTTCTTTCAGCCCCCACAATGGAGTCCCCCCGGCAACCACGACGTATTGTGAGAGCGGTGGTTCAATTCTCCGGGGCTACGTATCGCTGGGCAAATCAGCGGGCGACCCACACAAGCCAACATAAAGAAAATGAAATCCCAGTAACAACCAAATCCCTGCTATTATGTTCCCGTGCTGCCCTCCGCTCTCCGCCCTCCCCAATACGGAGGGATCTTGCGTGTGGTGAGGGACTGCTCCCTCTGATGACTCTACTTCAAAGACAGAGAAAACCCCAGAATCTCACACGTTAACCTTCTGTCGCCACCATTCCACCACCACCACCACCACCACCCTCTTCCGCATCCACGACCCACCAGCCTCCCTCCCGACTGCGGTGACAACAACCACACCCGAGAATCTCGCTTACATCAACAGCATTCGTCCGACGGTTCGAACCCACCGTCGCCTTTCCATGGCAAAAAGGGGAAGAGCACCCACGTTGACAACCAACCTGTCTCGATGTTGTCACCACCACCCAGTTCGAGCCGCGAAGTATCCTTCCTAGCGACACATTAATACGCTTCCAGTGCAAAAGGCGGACTCTCTGCTATCCACCACAGGGCGTGAAAAAGCCGCACACAAACAAGCAACCCCCACGCTCTGTATCCGCTGCAAAGGCAAAAATCGGGTGTGGATCGTGTAGTAGTAGTAGTAATAGTAGTAGTAATGTATGCAAACGACGGTCCGAGCCGGTTTTCCTAAGATGATGTTGACAGACAAGGGAGCAAACCCCGCTACGGTATGAACGAAGCCCGCACGCACACTCACACACACACACACAGACACCACCGCAACTGCCCGCAACCAAACGGGAGTGGAACACGCTAAGCTTGGTGGTGAGAGCCCCTCTACACCTTCCTCTAGCTCTCAGTGGTCGGAGCAAAGTAAAGGAGAGCTGAGCCAAGAGAGCTCGACTTGATCGCTGTGACGGCTCACACAGTTCCAAGCTTGCTGTACGGCACGGCGCTGCTTCGTCCTTCTGTGTGTCTTCTCTCTCTCTCTCTCTCTCTCTCTCTCTGTCCCCTCTCTCTCTCTGTCTCTCTCTACTGCCACTCGACTTGCTGTACAGTTTGTGGTCTCCGCTGGCATTCACGCTCTCGGCGCTCTCGCTCGCGTCCCGCTAGAGAGAGAGAGAGAGAGAGAGAGAGGAGGAGAGAGAGCCGTTTGGCTGGCGTGAGACGACGCTGCTCTCTCTCTCTCTCTCTCTCTCTCTCTCTCTGTGAGCGTGCGTTGATATGCGTCTCTCTCTCTCTCTCTCTCTCTCTCTCTCTCTCTCTCTCTCTCTCTCTCTCTCTCTCTCTCTCTCTCTCTCTCTGCCATTCCAGCCTCCGTTCCTGTCTCCCCAGAAAGCGGCTGCAAGCAAAGCGGGGGTTCCCCGGATGCTCAGTGGTACCGACTCGCCATTTTCTCCCCCCACCCCACACCACCCCCCAACCCCAATCCCTCCGTCCCACCCATCCTGACGTCTCCCTTGATGTACAAATAAGGCGTTTAAAGCGCCTAGCCAAACATGGCATTTAAAGCCCGGGCTCGTGGCATTTGAAATCGGAGTTGGTGGCAGTACTAATGGTGTTGAACTGTCTGTGTGACGCTTTTCTTGTCTTGAGTGAATGCCAGTGTGTGTGTGTGTGTGTGTGTGTGTGTGTGTGTGTGTGTGTGTGTGTGTGTGTGTGTGTGTGTGTGTGTGTGTGCGCGCGCGTGCGCGCGCGCGCGTGTGTGTGCGTTCGTGTGTGTGTGTGTGTGTGAGTGTGAAAATGTCCCTGATAAAGGAACGCACATGCCATGACATAACCAAGTTAGTAATTTTGGTTGGTGAACCAACCTCAGAACGCGCACAACTTCCTGAGGTTTCATGATGTTTTTCAAGTATTGGACTGCTGACGTGAATACCCAACACAACATGCAGTTCCATTCGCAAGAAAGGCATTGTCTTTCCCTCCCTGTCCATCTCCTCCTCCAAATTGTCGTGTGCGTTAGTTTTTTTTTAAGACCGTAGAAAAAACAAACAAACCAAACAAAGACGGCAATAGCAGCAGCAGCAACAATACTAACAACAATAGCAAAAACAACTCGCACACACACACACACACACACACACACACACACACACACACACACACACACACACACACACACACACACACACATACACACACACACACACACATATGCACGTATCTAACGACTCGATAAAATATTTTGATGTAAAGGATAACCTTGGTTGTGCTAGTCATGCATTCTTGATTTCGAAAATGCATTTGACTCGTACTGGAATGTTTCAAGGCTTGAATACATCTCGGCCTCTGTGTATTGTATTATGCTGGATAGAAACGTTTTGTTAAGATCTCTGAATCTTGTGACCTGCGCCTCAACACTTGTTTCACACACACACACACACACACACACACACACACACACACACACACACACACAGAGAGAGAGAGAGAGAGAGAGAGAGAGAGAGAGAGAGAGAGAGAGAGAGAGAGAGAGAATACGAATACGAATACGAATACGAAATTTAATGATTAGGCCTACAGCCCATATCATGGGAGTTGAGTTCAAAGTACAATATGACAAAAAATATAGTGTAACATGTCGAACATTAGACATACTATCAGAACATGTTCACCAATGGGAAAGCAAAAGTACATGCTGGAATACCAGATGATTTGTAACTGGTTTGCAATTCTTTTAAATCAGGAAAAGCCGTCTCAATTGCAATGATTTGAATATAAATGTTGCTAGATTATTTATTACGATACTATTCTGGTTTGCCAAAAGCATTGATAATCTAAAACATGATGGGTATTTATAGAACTTGGCGGGGATATAGGCTTACTGTTCCCTTATTTCCTTATATTTCGGACATACTAAAATGAAGTGTATTTCCGTTTCGGAGGGGGGGGGGGGGGGGGGGGGGGGGGGGGGAGGGGGGGGTTCGACTTCCGCTTGCGAAGTGAAGACAGCGTCTGTCAGTCGCTCTGACATCAAAACGTAATTTCTCAATATCAAGGCCTTTCATGGTATTTCCTGTAGTAGAGCCGTCAAGATGCCAGCGGTTCCTTTATCCTTTCGCTCGGTTTGTGGTGTTTTTATGTTTTCTTTCATTGCATTTATGTATCGACGATCGGCAAAGAAAGTCTCTTTGTTTTGTCGGACATTGAAGCTCCGAAGATGGCAAGACGGTGTCGCAGTAGGTTTGATCCTGTCGTTTTTGTTCCACGGACTTTTACTCCAGCGCTGTGGGGACATTGAACTGAACCAGGCCCCAGAACCGGCAGCAAGGAGGAGAGTCTCAAGCAGACACGACTGTGGAGTGCCAGAGGATCCTCGCCTGCAGCTAGTGCCTCGCCGTCTCGTCCGCCTGTGGAACCTTGTATCGCTGATGTCATGTCGAGTCTTCAGATGTTGAACTGTAAGTTTGATGGAATGAAGGCCGACATGAGAGAGATGAAAGAGACGCTAAGTGATTCACATGAGGATGTTTCTCTGTTAAGCAGGAGATTACAGATCTCAAGTGTGATAATGAAAGGCTCAGAGAACAAAACGAAAGACTGACTGAAAATGTGATGAAATTAGAGAAAAAGGCAGATGATCTCGAATCCCGTTCAAAAAGGAACAATGTCATTTTCCACGGTGTTCATCGAAGAGAGAATGAAACTCGACAAGATTGTGAGGCTTTAATTCAGGACTTAATGACAGACAAATTGGATCTGACCGAAGACATACCATTTGACAGACTACACAGACTGAACAGAAAGGCAGACTCTCCGATTATCGGTTGTTGCACCTTCTATAAACATAAAGAAAAATGCTAAACGCCAGAAGCAAATTACAAGGAACCAAAATATTCATAAGCGAGGACTTTTCTCAGCGGGTTAGGGAAATTCGAAAAAAGTTGGTGCCTCATCTAAAAGAAGCCAAAAGAACAACAAAAGAGTGTCCATGGTCTACGATCATTTGATCATTGACGGACAAAATTCTCAGTCGATCAGGATGGTAATCTCAAAAAAAAGATGACCTAGAGAGAGAGAGAGAGAGAGAGAGAGAGAGAGAGAGGAGATGAGAGAGAGAGAGAGGAGAGAGAGAGAGAGAGAGAGACCCACACACGCACACACACAAAAGAAAAAAACAACAACAATTTTTCAATTTGTATGAAACGAGAAACAAAATACAAATAATCCGATGAAATCGACAAAAGGATAGCTAAACAAAATGGCTTAGATACATCTCACATAAAGAAATACATCTGTGCCTTTTAACTTCTATAGTGTAGAAAATTTGAGAGCACAAATCATTAACTTACAAACATGCAAAACGATTATTTTTTTTAATTTAATATTTAAAATTTTAAAAATTTGTGGATCAGCGATTGTGTCCAAATAACTGAACATTAATCTATTTCAGACTCATGAATTTACACCTTGTAGAACTTTATTTTTTGTTTGAATGCTCTTAAACCTCAAGCAAATTGGTTTGTAAATAAATTGTCAGTAATGAAAATTACACAAGTGGCACTATTTCTTTAAAACGCAATATTGATAGAAAAGGTTTCATACTTTATAAAAGAAAATTTCTGCAAGAAAACTGTGAGTTTGTAACTTACAAAGACTGTATGGTTAATTTCAATTTCTGTGTTCATTTCGTCACTTTCAGTGAGTAGATCTACCAAATGAATAGATAGATAACATGATGAACAGACAAATAAAATTAAAAAAAAAACAAATCTTGCATGAGAACAAATGATGACATAATTCATAATCAATATATATCCTGTGTATTCAGAATTTCGGCAATGTGCATAAAAATTCTAAAAACATACCACTGGGCATGAGAATATGGCTTATGATCGCTATACATGCGCATTCAGAATTACTGGCAATACGCTTACAGTTTTAAAAACACATCATTATCCACGATGAAATAATTCATGATCAACGTATAACCGTAGGTTAAAAATTATTGGTAATGTGCAGAAGGGTTTTTAAAAAAAAGCATATCGTTATCCATGACAATATGATTTTATGATCAATATATACTCAGTGCATTAGCAATTATTGGCAGTGCGCACAAATGTTTAAAAAAAATCTGTATGTGTGGTATGTAATTCATGATTAAAAAAAAAATATATATATTGATCATGAAAAACATCTATTTAAAAAATCTGTATGCATGGTAATATAATTCATGATCAACACACACACACACACACACACACACACACACACACACACACACACACACACACACACATATATATTATATATATATATATATATATATATATATATATATATATATATATATATATATATAACAAATAAATTCCAAGGATAAATACCGCACCGTTCCAGCAACTTACAGAGCAGCTTGGTGTTGCAATGACTGCAAGAAATATTGAATTATAAACAAAGCTTGCTCTTATGTCTTAGATTGAAAACTCAACAAACATACTACGGTATTGCACACCAACCTTTTCTGGGATTGCATTCTTCTTAAAACTGAAAAGGCAGAGGAGTCAAATTACCACTTTCCGCGGTCACTGAGGAGAAACCACCAAGTTTCGAAATATCGGTATATGACCAGGAGTTATATGTTAGTGAGTTTCCCTCCCTATTGGAGGATGTCTCCCCCTTGGAGAATATAAGCCTGCTGAAGGCTCATTTTGAGAAGCATTTATTTATTTTTCCCCATTCACCCACTCAAGCACATACTGTTAGTTAGGCAGAATCATCTACCACTGCAGATATGAATGCTTATCTCCCCTATTTCTTCAATCTAAGACATAAGAGCAAGCTTTGTTTATAATTCAATATATATTATATATATATATATATATATATATATATATATATATATATATATATATATATATAGATATATTATTATATATATATATAAGAGAATGGTACTGAGGATCAGCGCAATCTTAAAACCAGTGCTCAACCACAGTGGGAGCGACATTTGTTATATTAAAAGCAAGTTAAAATCAAGCTGCTAAAAACATCTACAAATTTGTTTCACGCTGTGCGGTCGTCAGGATGTGATGAGCTTGTATTGCCAGTGCCACGTATATATATAGCTAGCTGGCTTGCTGTTGTTTTTTCCCGTGCTACATGTGTTTCTCAGGTGTTGGTTTTATTCGCTGATAGGAATTTCCATATGTGTCTGCAATTGTTAACCATTTCTGTTCTAACATTTAGAGTTGCCAACTGTGGTTTACATAGTATAATGTATTTCTCTGTAAGGCATAAATTACATTATTTTGAAATGTTGTTGTATGGTGCTGCTCTTTTTAAGATTTTCCAAGATATGCTGTAGTCTATGTTTTATCTTTAAGTTTCCAAATGTATTTACTCAATTCTGTTTGGTTTTTATATCTTTCTTTGTTGAATGATTGTTTATGGTTTGCATATCTAGTTTTGAATTGGTTTTCAGTGATACCTACATATGTTTCTTTTGCGTTCTCTGATGTTACAGTGGCTTGGTACACAATGTTGTTGTAAAGGGATTTGTTGCTTAGGGGGTACTGTTCTTTTTTGGTACAGTTACAAGATTTCCTTTCGCTACCCTCCTTTTTCTCTGTGCTGCTTTTCATTTTGTTTGCTGAATCGATGGCATTTTTAAGATTCGGCATACATGAATATGATAATTTGATGTTGTTTTTGTTGAATATCTTAAATAATTTATGGTCTTTTGGGAAAGATGATGTCAAGATTTTAAAGAATTCTTTCCCTACATTTGTTTTAACTCTTGCATCATATGGGGGACTGCACCATATGATATTCCTTTTCCTGTTCTTTCTGCATCTTTTTGTATCATTGTCTGGATCGTATCGTAGTTCATAATTGTAGCCACTTTTATGTAACGCCTCTTGGTATTCAGCTGTAGCATTGTTGAATACTGTTTCGTTACATGACAAATTGGATAGTGTTTTATTTATGCTTTTGGGTATTGTTTTCAGTATGGAGGGTGGGTGATTGCTTTTGATGTTTACATAAACAGGCGTATCATTTGGTTTCTTGTATGGTTTATTTGTGTGTTGGTTGAGGTCTAACGTTATGTCTAAATAGTTCACTATCTTTGTGCTTGCTTCTATTGTGATTTTTAAGTTTTGGTTGTGGAAAACTTTACACATTTCTTTTTTCTTATTTTCAATATTCCTAGGGTTGTCATTCAGAGCGGCAAGGCCGTCATCCCTGTACAGTCCAGTTTGTTTTCTAAGTTTTTTTTTAATGTTGGATAACATGAATAGTCCGACAAGTTCGCAAGTTTCGGCACCATCATATGATCCCATTGTGACATCGAAAGTTGAATTCCTGCTTGTGTTCTTAATCCAGGTTTCATTTTTACTGTGCAGTAAAGTTTTCTTTGTGTGGAAAATGATTTCCATTTCTGACCCTGATATTCCTGTGTACTTGTTGGCAAATTTTATAGCTTTAGTTAGTAACTTTTCATCTATAGATGGGTAGAAACCTACTATGTCAAATGCTATAAAAACTGTATTCTCTTGTTCATTGAGTTTTTTTTATAATTGCCAATAATTGCTAATGCACTGAGTATATATATATATATATATATATATATATATATATATATATATATTATATATATATATATATATATATATAGTGTGTGTGTGTGTGTGTGTGTGTGTGTGTGTGTGTGTGTGTGTGTGTTGTCCCGAGCATAAAACATGGTTAGAGTGTGCATGAGGTTGAAACATTGTCATTATACTCGATAATTTAATTAAGCTCAGGAAATACTCCGTGCGTCGAGAATTATTGGCAACGTGCATAAGGTTCAAAAAGATATTGCTGTGCATTTTTATCCATGGATGATCATTGAATAAACTGTTTTTCAAAGTGGACAAACAAAGACACTTAAGAAAGAGACTGCTTGAATCAAGTATTTATAAAATAACAAAATGAAATGGTGACATGCGAGAATTATTCCATAAATAATTTCTTTGAACACAACGTTATGGGGATTATTTTTATTTTTTTATTTTTATTTTTTCTGTCCCAACCTCTGCACCACCTCAGATGCAGTGTACCCACGCCGCTCATTCCGACACCCCGTCAACAGCCACAGCCCGGTCGGCCCCACCGCAGCCCCGCCACCGTCAATCCACTGGGGGCACAATGTCAAGTCGTCAAGAGGCAACCCACCGGAGGAGACGCTGCACTGCTGCCGAGTCACTTCGGTGGTGTTCAGTGGCGCCTGTTCTGATCTAACATACGCAGGACGCCACCTACTAAGCCCCCTACTGACGACAATAATTGCTTAGTCGCGGAGCCGGTGTGAGTGAGCTCTCCCTCCGGAGGGCGCCACCACGTCCATCCAACGACAGCCCCCCATGGACTCGCCAATACCGGTGACCCCGACGGAACCAAACCAAGGCCACAGACGTAGAGAGGACATCGAAACTAAGGTCACCATGAGAGCAGGGCATGAAGGGCCACAGAACTTGAGGCATTTTTTTTATGCTGATCGATGAGAATGAGGATGATTAAGATGATGCTACGGATTTCCATTTCGGTCTGAGACTACATGACAGGGCCGTACTCTACGCTTCCTTTCATAATATATCCCGGTGTCAACCAGGCCCGAGAGATACAGGCACCTGCAGTGTTGGTCAGGAAATTTGAGCAACACTCTCAGAAACGCATCCATTAAGTGGATAAAACTCGACTGTGTGGTCCCAGTCTTCCCAACTGAGTCCGCAGCAAACTCAACTCTGGGTAAGAGCCGGTCGGGGCAGAAAAACCCACATGACTCTAATGGGATTCGAACCCACGACCTCCCAGCCGGGAGTCCGCGACGCTAACCACTTCGCCACGGCGGCTGGTGTTATGGGGATTATTGTAATATACCTCGGTACTACCAGGCCCGAGAGATGCAAGTACCTGCAGTGCTGGTCAGCATAATTAAACAACATTTTAAGAAATAGAAATCGCCACATTTGCGAAAAGGAGAAGACTCAATTCTATGGCCTCCACTCTACTAACAAACAGTCCTGATTACTGTTCTGACACGGAATTGTTATCATGAGCGTGAAGAAAACGACAACTTTAACATAGAAGCAATGTCTGTCGCTCGTTCATGGCATCAGGCAGAAAGTCAAAAGAAAGAAAATGGTAATTATCAACCTTTAGACTATAGTTCGCCGTGTGTGCAGTGAAAACAGCAATCGTAAAAGATATTTCCGGCAATTACATTTAAATAGTTGGCATACGGACACAGTGAATATTTCCAGCAATTACATTTAAATGCTAGGCATACGGACACAGTGGAGAGATATCGTGTTCAAAAGCCTGGATGATACATTTTCCTGTTTATGTGAAAAGTTTCTTTCTCAAGAAAGAACACACACTTCCAAAGCGTAAGCCAGTGTAACAACACCCATGTCACAATATATATTTGAATCAAAGTATACATATACGGCATTCCTTTACACTATTACTACGACCACTACTGCCACTTCTAGTACTACTACTGCTGCTACTACTACTAGTACTACTGCTGCTGCTGCTGCTGTTACTACTGCTACTGCTGCTACTTCTACTACCACCAATAACAGTCATGGTAATGATAATGCGCACCTTCATACCGTTTACACCCTAACAAAGGGCTCTTAAGCGTAACAACAACAACACAACAACAACAACAACGACAACATCTGCAACAACAACAGCAACAACAAGCGTGACTCGACAGGTTATAGCCCATACAGACTGAGACAAAGTACAGCTGGGATGATTTACACAGCCATCGCTCCCTCCCAATCACCACCAACCGACACCACAGACACACCCATGGAGACAATAGTGCCAGTCACGCTTGGAGCAGGAAGCAAGATCTATCCAGACAAATGTGTTGCACCTGTCTTGGAGATGTTCACTTTGTTCCCAGCCACTGTCACCAGCATTCCGGTAGTGCAGGGGACAAGGGCACAGTCGGACATTCTTCAGTGCAGGGACCTGACCATAGAACACATCTGCGACCACCACCCTCAAAAGAACTGGACCCAGGTCTTGACAGAAAGCTCTGCCGCCGAGGCGACGAAAGATGGTGGAGCTGGAAATCGTCATCTAATACATCACATGTTCACAAAAATTCCACATTGGCGAGTCTTCAAGTTGCCAGTGCGGTACAGCCCCAATGACAGTGGAACACTTCATGCAGGACTGTCCCACACATGAAAAACTGAGGGCAGAGACCTGGCCTGCCAACACACCGATGAGGGAAAAGCTTTATGGATCACTGGAGGGCCTCCGCCGTTCAGCAGCCTTCGTCATATTCGTCATATCAGTACCTCTGGGGTCCCTGTCTGAGTGTACGAAGAAGAAGAAGAATCTAATACACAGATGGGTGGGTCCAAACAGGCAAGCACCACTCTACCAATTTTCAGACCCGAAACAACAGCCCGCTGCGAAGCAGAAGTCTCGCAGAACTCTCCGAGAGAGAAATCGGACAGGTGCAGGCACTTATTTTTTTAACCCTGTCTCTGAGCGCTCGAGAACTCCCGGAATAAAGAACTGAATCCTCTCTATGCAGTTGTGGTTGCACCGAACGCTGAAGTGAAGACAGTGGTCCAGCGGTTAATACCAGCCCACTACGGCCATAGAATGCGAAAGTTTATTCAGTATAGGCCAAGGCCCCTCACTGAAGGGGTCACATACAGAAAAACATATTAACAATACTTAATGCAGCTAGCAACACTGTAGTATTCACGTGAGAGAAAACGAATATCCTATTAGAAACAGCTGGCACAATAAAATGCATATCACATGGTCATGCTTCGACGTTGCAATATCTTGTATTTTCTGAGCTTTATAAACATAGTGTGCCAGACTGGATATAGTATTAAATTCATTTCTTGACGACAAAAGCAAAGTCAATCTAAATTTACATGGGTCATTGTAATACCATGGCTCAATAAGAGTTTATTTTCATAATATCCCCTAGACATGGACTTCTAGACACTATGGCCATAGAGACAGCAGAAAGCAGACACACTGGCCGAGGAGGGAGCACAGAAAGAGCTAGACACTATGGCCATAGAGACAGCAGAAAGCAGACACACTGGCCGAGGAGGGAGCACAGAAAGAGCTAGACACTATGGCCTAGAGACAGCAGAAAGCAGACACACTGGCCGAGGAGGGAGCACAGAAAGAGCTAGACACTATGGCCATAGAGACAGCAGAAAGCAGACACACTGGCCGAGGAGGGAGCACAGAAAGAGCTAGACACTATGGCCATAGAGACAGCAGAAAGCAGACACACTGGCGAGGAGGGAGCACAGAAAGAGCTAGACACTTATGGCCATAGAGACAGCAGAAAGCAGACACACTGGCCGAGGAGGGAGCACAGAAAGAGCTAGACACTATGGCCATAGAGACAGCAGAAAGCAGACACACTGGCCGAGGAGGGAGCACAGAAAGAGCTAGACACTATGGCCATAGAGACAGCAGAAAGCAGACACACTGGCCGAGGAGGGAGCACAGAAAGAGCTAGACACTATGGCCATAGAGACAGCAGAAAGCAGACACACTGGCCGAGGAGGGAGCACAGAAAGAGCTAGACACTATGGCCATAGAGACAGCAGAAAGCAGACACACTGGCCGAGGAGGGAGCACAGAAAGAGCTAGACACTATGGCCATAGAGACAGCAGAAAGCAGACACACTGGCCGAGGAGGGAGCACAGAAAGAGCTAGACACTATGGCCATAGAGACAGCAGAAAGCAGAAAACACTGGCCGAGGAGGGAGCACAGAAAGAGCTAGACACTATGGCCATAGAGACAGCAGAAAGCAGACACACTGGCCGAGGAGGGAGCACAGAAAGAGCTAGACACTATGGCCATAGAGACAGCAGAAAGCAGACACACTGGCGAGGAGGGAGCACAGAAAGAGCTAGACACTATGGCCATAGAGACAGCAGAAAGCAGACACACTGGCCGAGGAGGGAGCACAGAAAGAGCTAGACACTATGGCCATAGAGACAGCAGGAAACAGACACACTGGCCGAGGAGGGAGCACAGAAAGAGCTAGACACTATGGCCATAGAGACAGCAGGAAACAGACACACTGGCCGAGGAGGGAGCACAGAACGAGCTAGACACTATGGCCATAGAGACAGCAGGAAACAGACACACTGGCCGAGGAAGGTGCACAGAAGGAGCCAGCCGACGTGAACCCGATGTCTTATGGCGAATGGTAAACCGTCAGCAAGGCGCCTTTAAAGAAGGACATGGCAGCTCGTGCATCCCACCACCACAACCCAAACGACTGCTTCCATCTCCCACACAGAGGGGACCAGCTGAAGCCCCTCCGTCTGAGAACTGGCTGTGCTTGCGCCGTTGCCTATGTAAAACAGAATCTGGCGTTGGTCAAACAGGCCAGTGTCCCTGTGGAAAGGGACACAACTGCAGAACACCTCCTCCAGAATGGCCCCAGACAGACTGCGGGGTGGACGGACCCGGGTCTGGCTAACAGGCCGATCGATCGTGCTGGACACCCAGCTTAAGGGCACCCTGGAGGATCTGCCCAGAATGGTCCACTTCATCTGATAGGCTGGAGTGGACTTAGGAGCGGGGAATACGAGGGATAAGATGCGGCGCGCGCGCACACACACACACACACACACACACACACACACACACACACACACACACACACACACACACACACACGCACACACACACATGCGCACACACGCACACACATGTTTACACGTGCGCACGCACGCATATGCTACATACACGCAATCACGCGAGCACGTACGTACGTACGCGCGCAAGCACGCACATAAACAGAAAGAGAGGAGAGAGGAGAGAGAGAGAGAGAGAGAGAGAGAGAGAGAGAGAGAGAGAGAGAGAGAGAGACGGAGGGAGGGAGGGAGGGAGGGAGGGAGAGATTACAGTCGAGAAACAAAATAAGAGGAAAAAGAGAATAAAGAAACAAACAGAAACAAACACGATTATTGTGTCGAAAGAGAGAGAAAAAAACCCGAGACGACAAACGTATCTAAACAGAAAAGAAGAAAAGCTCAAATACAATGACATCGATTGCGTTCATAAACAAAATTACTGGGGTTTTTTGGTTTTTTAAAGTTTCAAAACGGAGTGATTGAGGGCGGATCTTTTTTGTTTGTTTGTTTGTTTTTTAAAAAGCAAAACAGGATTTCATTTTTGAAACAAACTATTTACCATAACTGATAGTGGGGTAGTGCACAGGACGGACTGGTCATTTTCGATCCCCCCCCCCCCCCCCCCTCCTCTCCTCCCGGTCCCGCTAGGCTCGACAAACATTGGCGCTACCACGGAGCCCCCTGATGATGATTTTTGGTGCCCGCGACAGTTTTAAAAGCCTCCAGTGCTCTCCGACCCCCCCCCCCCCTCCCCCCCATCTCGTGTTGACGCGCTTCACCGATCCTAACCCTTTGTTTCTAAAAGCAACCTTAATGAGCGACGGGTTGTCTGTCCGTCACGCTGACGACCCACCTGGGTCTATGAGAGGTCCTTCGAATCAAAATCAATAATCAAAATCAATCTTTCTTTCATTTTAATGAGTTAATAATGTGTCCGAAAAAGTTATTTCCCACGTGACACCGTAACTGTGTTTGTAACAGCAAAAAACCCCTGTTGATATCAAAATTAGCAGAATTTTCATAGTGAATTCATTTGCTGGACAATGCGACAAAAGAAACAAAGTAATCATTGCTTGTAGATAATGACAGTTCATTCTGGCAACTACCGCTCAGCCTGCACGTGCGCTTCGTCCACGAAAACGTAAGAACCAGAATTAGCAGGCACTTCTCCCAGTCATTGTCACAGGCCCAGACGCATGTAAATATTCGCACCTTACAGACAGAACAAAAACAAAACAACAGAGGACTGTAATTATCAGTAAGCGCTCGCAAATGATAAATCCATAGCCACGAGAGAGAGAGAGAGAGAGAGAGAGAGAGAGAGAGGAGGATCCCGAACAGCCCCACAATCACCCTCCACCCTCCACCCATCCCTCATAAAAAAAACAGACACGCGGTGTTCCAAATACCCATTCAGGGGAAGTCACTTTGATGACCTGTGATGTACCGTTCAGTCACTGCTCCAGAATACAAAGGTTAACAAGAGAAGAAAAAATATTTTCCTCTTCTTTTTGCACCAAAGGGTAAAAAAAAAAAGAAAAGAAAAGAATTAAGAAAAGGCACTGCAGAGACTGCGAAAAACAATGATCCACCTCCCCCTCTCGCACCCCCCTCCCTCCCCCCCCCAAAAAAAAAAAAAAAAAAGAAAAAAAGAAAAAAGAAACGCATAGGGACTGTTTTGTATTAATTTAAAAAAGACGATGATAATATTCATTAAGCTAGACAAGACTGTCATCCTAAATTGATATTCATGATT
>CM031628.1:50121010-50126010 GCA_018398815.1 Conus ventricosus | reverse complement strand
TCAGTACATCATAGATAGAGGCATCCTATTAACACACACATTCTGTGCATCAGTGCATCATAGATAGAGGCATCCTGTTAACACACACATTCTGTGCATCAGTGCATCATAGATAGAGGCATCCTGTTAACACACACATTCTGTGCATCAGTGCATCATAGATAGAGGCATCCTGTTAACACACACATTCTGTGCATCAGTGCATCATAGATAGAAGGCATCCTGTTAACACACACATTCTGTGCTCAGTGCATCATAGATAGAGGCATCTGTTAACACACATTCTGGCATCAGTGATATAGATAGGGCATCCTATTAACACATTCTGGCATCAGTATCATAGATGAGGCATCTATTAACACACACATTCTGTGCAGAGTTTCAGTCTGGTGAAATGATTTTTTTTGTTGTTTGTTTGTTTGTTTTGGTTTGCTTGTGTGTTTGTTTTTTTGCGATATTAAGATCGTCTTTGAACCAATCTGTCCGCCATGACGGCCAATTTTTTGAACTTAGTAAATTGACTGTATTTACTGTCGTTGAGATATAGCTTTTGATGCTGTTGTTTATCTTTGAAAAAAGAAACAACGTTTTGATAGCAAGCAGATAACAAAGAAAACACCGGAAGCATTAAGTAAAGCTGATTGACTGACAATACACAACCAACAAGACAGTTTTCGAGAGATGTGTCTGCTTCAGACGTTGCAAACAACAACAAACTACAACAATCAACAACAAACAACAACACACACCAACACACAACACACACACACACACACACACACCACACACACCATATACACACACACACACTACTACCCAAATCGAAGCCATCATGACAATGTGAATCTTTCACGTGTCTATTTGGTACCGTGTGTTTGACAAGTATAATTTTGCTACGTTTATTTGTATTCTAGATCGATGTTTTCGCCTCATTTGGAATGATAACTTCTCTACAGTCGATTGTGAGGTCTGAGGCTTGAATACAAATATTAGATGTCGGCATGCATCACAGGTTGGTGAAGAAGAGCAGACACATAAAGAGAGGGAGAGAGCTGACCACGTTCCTTAGCAAACCTACTCCTGAAGTCCAGTGGATAGATTCTATTTGCACCAATTATCCGACAGAGAGAGAGAAAGAGAGAGAGAGAGATAGAGAGAGATAGAGAGAGAGGGTGAGAGAGAGAGAGAGAGAGAGAGAAAGAGAGGAGAGAGAGAGGGCGAGAGAGAGAGAGAGAAAGAGAGAGAGAGAGTGAGGGTGAGAGAGAGAGAGAGAAAGAGAGGAGAGAGAGAGGGTGAGAGAGAGAGAGAGAGAAGAGAGAGAGAGAGAGGGTGAGTGAGAGAGAGAGAGAGAGCTAGAGAGAGAGAGAGAGAGAGAGAGGAGCAAAGGTGGGTGTTAGAGGATATGGGTGGTGGTATAATTGGGTGTTGTGGGAAGGGGGAGGTGGGACGGTTTTTTTTTCTTTTTGGGGGGTGGGTGGGGGTGGGGTGGGGGAAGGGAGTGTTGTTTGCTTTGAAAAAGTAATCAGGTTCGTCTTCAAACATGTTGACAAAAGTCTAGCGGGTAGGTGTGTGTGTGTGTGTATGTGTGGGGGGGGGGGGGGGGGGGGGGGGGGGGGGTTGAGCCGTAGGGAAGGAAAGAGTCGGGGTTTGGGGAGATGATTTCTTTCTATTTCCGTGGTGAAGGGGCTAGACGACAACTACAAGACAGTCTGTGTGGCCGTCTGTCTCCAGACGATCGTTTCCCTCCTTTTTTTTTTTGCGACATCGAGATCGTCTGTGAAGTAATGCCGTAAAGTAGTCTGCCTGTCGGACCAGTCATTTCCAGGATTAACAATTTGTCCGTAATCACCGTCTTGCTGTCTCTCAGACGTGGTGATTTTTGTTCACTCTTCAAAGGGTGGCGTTATCTTTTTTTTTGGTCGAATCGATTCTGATTGAGAACTTGAGATACTGCTGGGGGAAGGGGGACGGAGAGGGGGGAGGGGATGAGAAAGGGGTTGGGAGCGTTGAGACATGTTTGCAGCATCATGTGTTGTTGGGTAGAATTGAGTTTCGAGTCTTGTCATACAGTGGTGATTCTAAACATTGAAGAAAAAGCACTTTGCAATCAAAATGTTATCACTCTCAGGAAACCAAGAAAGATAATATCAGAGAGAAGGTGCTTGGGGACAAAGAGATAAAGAGAGAGAGAGAGAGAGAGAGAGAGAGAGAGAGATGAGAGAGAGAGAGAGAGAGAGAGAGGAGAGACAGAGACAGAGAGAGAAGGAGAGAGAGAGAGAGGAGAAAGCGTGTGTGTGTGTGTGTGAAGAGGTTTCTATCAGGTTGAATCACTGCACTTGGGGTAAAAGTCCATGGGATGAATGTCCACGACCCGTGTTAGTGTTTGCTTCAGCTTCTGTCAGTGTACTATGTATATCGTCTTTGACACACAGAGGGTAACTGATTTCTGATAGTGTTACTATGTATATCGTCTTTGATACACAGAGGGTAACTGATTTCTGTCTGTACTATGTAGATCATCTTTGATACACAGAGGGAACTGATTTCTGTCTGTACTATGTATATCATCTTTGACACACAGAGGGTAACTGATTTCTGTCAGTGTACTATGTATATATGTATATTCCTCACCATGGTCCTTTACTTTGTCGTAGTGGTGGGGCTTGTGTGCTTTTACGATCCCGAGAGCTATGCCAGATAGGTGCAACATATGGACAGGTCAAGGGGGAGAACAGACGAAATTTGGACCACTGTCCTAGAGGATAATAGGTTTGCGCAGGGTTAACTGCCCGGCCTGTAAAAAAAGCTAGTTACAGAAACGTCCACGATAATTGTCTACTTTGCATGTCCTGGGAGAGGAAGACAATCTACCCAGATTGCGTATGAAGCGTCGCAGTGAAAGCGAAAGGAAGCTGCTTCGCGAGGACTCTTCTGTCACCAAGAAAACTACCCGGATCGGCACATGGAACGTTCGGACATGTACGAGGCTGGGAAAACTGCACAGGTTGCAGCAGAGATGCAGCAGTACAAACTTGCTGTGTTAGGCTTGTGTGAGACCAGATGGATCCAATCAGGATTGATACGGCTTGGAAATGGGGAGACCTTGATCTACTCAGGGCATGAAGAAGAGAGAGCTCCACACACCAGGGGGTCGGGCTAATGCTCTCCAGACAGGCTGCGGCAGCACTGATGGAGTGGCCCGCTGTGTCACCACGTATCATCACCGCAAGATTCTACACCAAAGTGCGGAAAACACTCATTGTGCAATGTACGCACCCACCAATGATGCAGACAAGCAGTTGAAAGAAGACTTCTACGAGAAACTACAATCCACCATCAACCAGAAGAAGAAAGGAGATTACTGATCTTGATGGGTGACATCAATGCCAAGATCGGAAAGGGACAATAGTGATAGGGAAACAAAGCATGGGAAAGGAAGGCCTTGGAGACATGAATGAAAACGGAGAGCTGTTCTGTGACTTCTGTGTCTTCAATGGATTGACAGTTGGCGGTAGTTTGTTCCCTCACAAGACCATCCACAAAGCTACCTGGGTTTCACGGACAGCCACACAGAAAACCAGATTGACCACATTTGTATCAGAACAGCTTTAGGAGGTCACTACTGGATGTCAGAGCAATGAGAGGGGCAGATGTTGGATCGGACCATCACTTGTTGTGGGGAAGTTCAAGTTCAAGCTGAAGAGACATGCCAGGAAGACAACAAGCAGGGAAAGATTCAACGTGGACATGCTAAAAGACCTGCAGACAAAAGACAGCTTCAATGTGGAACTTTCCAACAGATTTGACACATTAGCATCCCTTGTCGATGAAGAGTCATCAGTAGAACAGCTCTGGGAACAATCAAAGGCAGTGCTTAGTGAAACATGTGAGAAGATTCTGGGAAAGAAGACAAGAGTCCACAAGCCTGGATGTCAGCAGAGACACTGAGGAAAGTGAAAGAGAGAAAAGTTTAGGAAAGCAACAGTCAACATAAGCAAGACCAGAGCAAGTAAGGCAGAGGCACAGAAACTGCACACAGAAGCACACAAAGAGTGAAGAGAACCTTTAAGACAGGACAAGAGAAGCTATGCAGAGAACCTGGCAGAAGAAGCAGAAAAAGCAGCCGGACAGAAGAACATGAAGGAGCTGTATGACATAACACGGAAGTTAGCAGGGAGTCGACGAGTGACAGAGGCACCTGTGAAGGACAAGGACGGGAACACACTCACCAACCCAGATGCCAGTTTCACCGCTGGAAAGAACACTTCAGGAGCTCCTCAACGGCCAACACACCAGATCCACCAGACATACCACCCTCCGAGACACCACTAGACATTTAACACCAACCCCCTACCAAGGAAGAGATCCGAAGGCCATCCGACACCTCAAGAACAACAAAGCACCAGGCCCCCACAATATCACCAGAAGCAATCAAAACTGGCAGCGAAGCAACCATCAATATGCTTCATGAACTCTTCAAGAAAGTTTGGGAGACGAAGAACTACCAAGACTGGAAGCACGGACACCTTATTAAGCTCCCTAAGAAAGGAAACTAAAGGAGTGCAAGAACTGGAGAGGGATTACACTGCTCAGCATCCCGGGAAGGTCTTCAACAGAATCATCCTCGAGCGGCTGAAGGACAACATCGACAAGAGGCTGAGAAAAGAAAGGCTGGATTCCGCAGTGAAAGATCATGCACAGCCCAGATAGCTGCTCTCCATATCATCATCGAGCAGTCACTGGAATGGAACTCGCCCTGTATGTCACCTTCGTCGACTTCGAGAAGGCCTTTGATAGCATCGACAGACCAACCCTCTGGAAGCTTCTTTCCCACCATGGCGTACCAGAGAAGTGTTCATAAACCTCTCGAGCAGCATATGAACCATCAACATGCCAAGTGGTACACGGTGGATCCCTGACGGAACCATTTGACATCTTGAGCGGCGTTCGCCAGGGCTGCCTGCTCTCACCGTTCCTGTTCCTGATTTTCCATTGACTGG
>CM031628.1:50113510-50116010 GCA_018398815.1 Conus ventricosus | reverse complement strand
GATTTCTGTCAGTGTACTATGTATATCATCTTTGACACACAGAAGGTAACTGATTTCTGTCAGTGTACTATGTATATCATCTTTGACACACAGAGGGTAACTGATTTCTGTCAGTGTACTATGTATATCGTCTTTGATACACACAGGGTAACTGATTTATGTCAGTGTACTATGTATATCATCTTTGATACACAGAGGATAACTGATTTATGTCAGTGTACTATGACGCGTGAGTTCGGCCAGCTGTTTGTGACAGTGTGTTATGTCCACCCCTCCGCCTGTGCTGCACGTGCTGCCGCTGACATCGCTGACGTTGTCCGTTCTTTGCAGCTGATCAATCCTGATGCACCGAATCTTGTGTTGGGTGATTTTAATCACTGTGACTTATGTACTTCTCTTCCTGCCCTATATCAATATATTACATGTGCCACCCGTCAAAACAAAACTATTGATCTGTGCTATGGCAACATACCTCACGCCTACAAATCCATAGCTCTTCCTCCATTGGAAATTCAGACCATGCTACTATTTTCCTTTTGCCTCAGTATAGACCCAAAATACAGACTGACCCTATTATGACTAAATGTGTGAAAGTGTGGACGCCTGAAAGTGTAGAAGAATTGAGAGGATGCTTTGAATGTACTAAATGGAAGTTTTTATAACTTCATGTGACACTGTTATTGAAGCTACCGATGTCGTGTCGAGTTACATATCTTTTTGTGAAGATCTGATCATCCCCCAAAAGATAGTAAAAATATTTCCAAACAATAAACCTTGGATTACAAAATCCCTCAAAGTGATTCTCAATAAAAAGAAAGCTGCTTTTCAGACTGGTAGTAAACCAGACAGAAAATTGGTTCAAAAAGTACTTGCTAAAGAAATTAAAGAACAGCGGAATGTTTATAAAGAGAAAGTAGAATCTCAATTTCAACAAGGAAACATGGCTGATGCATGGAAAAGGTTAAAAACTCTCACAGGTCAAACAAAAACAAACAATCCCGCATCAGTCATGCTTTAGAAGAACAGAAAGAGTTTTCGGAAAAGCTAAACAAATTTTATTGCCGCTTTGAACGTGACGATTTGAAAGATAATCTAAAGAAAGTAACAGAAAACTTGCACGAACAGTTACATGATTCTAGTAGTGTTTCTAGAGAAACTGATAATGAAAGTGTAAAGATTGAGGCACAAGAAGTAGAGACCCTGTTTCTTAAGCTAAAAACAAAGAAAGCTGTAGGTCTTGATAATATTGGTGGCGGCTTTTAAAATCCTGTGCGTCACAGTTGTGCAAGTTTTTAGTGTATTGTTTTCATGGTCTGTAAAAGATTGTTGTGTGCCTGACTTGTGGAAAAAATCTTTTATTGTCCAGGGCCTAAGAAAACCAAACCTGTCTCTCTCAATGATTACCGCCCTGTTGCTCTCACTTCTATTGTTATGAATGTTTTGAAAGACTCATTCTAAAACAAATTATTCTAGAAACTGCTCCGTATCAAGATCCAAATCAATACGCATACAAGCCAAACCGAAGTACTGATGAATGCCACTCTCACCCTCCTCCACATGCCTACTCTCATTTAGAAAAGCCTGGTTTATTTGTTCGCATATTGTTCATTGATTTCTCTTCTGCCTTCAATACTATCCAGCCTCATTTATTGGCCCAAAAACTGTTGTCTTATGATGTTAATCTCATCTTGTTCTGTGGATAATTAGTTTCCTTGTCAATAGGTCACAGTCTGTTCGATTTCAGCAAGCTATTTCATCTATTTGTAACACATCTACTGGCTCTCCTCAAGGTACTGTTCTTTCACCTGTGTTGTTTACTCTATACACAAATGATTGTGCTGGCAATGATACTACTCCTCTTGTGAAATATTCTGATGACTCTGCTCTCCAGGATCTGTCAAACTCTCATTCTATGTACTGTGATCGTGTGAATATGTTGCTGTTCGGTGTGAAGACAATTATCTCAACCTAAATGTTCAAAAGACAAAGAATTGCTGATCGATTTTAGGAAAAATCCCCCAGATGTTCCGGACCTTTATATTAGCGGTGAGAAAGTTGAACGTGTGAGTGAGTATAAATATCTAGGTACAATAATTGAATGACAAATTAAATTTTATAGCAAATACTAATTTTATCCACAAGAAATGTCAATCAAGGATCTTTTGCCTTCAGAAGCTCAGAAGCCTCAGTGTAAATAAAAAAGTGCTGCAAGGATTTTACAGATGTTTTATTGAGTCTATCTTAACTTTCTCTTTATCTGTTGGTATGGAAGTCTAACTGTGAAGAGCAAGAATGTGTTGAATAAGTGTGGTGAAAGTCTGTAGCAAGATTGTGGGCGAGAGACAGAGTAGTTAGAACGTTGTGTTGACAAAGAGCAGTTCGAAAGGCGCAGATGATTGTGAGCGACAGCAGCCATAATCTTAGTCGGTATTATGAACTTTTGCCATCTGGAAGACGTTATAGGACCCCAAAATTTAGACTGTGTAGAACAAAAAAGAGT
>CM031628.1:50108510-50111010 GCA_018398815.1 Conus ventricosus | reverse complement strand
AGAGAGAGAGAGAAGAGAGAGAGAGAGAGGTTAGTAAACGCAGATGCTAACCTTCTTCTCCCTTGCCTCTGCTTGGAATTATTGGGGCAGCACACTGAATGACAGTGCGGGAATGCCACGACCCCACTGTGGTCTCTGCGTCATCTTCTGTCAGTGCACAGTCTGTGTCATCTTTGATACACAGAGGCTAACTGTTGTCTGTCAGTGCACAGTCTGTGTCATCTTTGATACACAGAGGCTAACTGTTGTCTGTCAGTGCACAGTCTGTGTCATCTTTGATACACAGAGGCTAACTGTTGTCTGTCAGTGCACAGTCTGTGTCATCTTTGATACACAGAGGCTAACTGTTGTCTGTTAGTGCACAGTCTGTGTCATCTTTGATACACAGAGGCTAACTGTTGTCTGTCAGTGCACAGTCTGTGTCATCTTTGATACACAGAGGCTAACTGTTGTCTGTCAGTGCACAGTCTGTGTCATCTTTGATACACAGAGGCTAACTGTTGTCTGTTAGTGCACAGTCTGTGTCATCTTTGATACACAGAGGCTAACTGTTGTCTGTCAGTGCACAGTCTGTGTCATCTTTGATACACAGAGGCTAACTGTTGTCTGTCAGTGCACAGTCTGTGTCATCTTTGATACACAGAGGCTAACTGTTGTCTGTCAGTGCACAGTCTGTGTCATCTTTGATACACAGAGGCTAACTGTTGTCTGTTAGTGCACAGTCTGTGTCATCTTTGATACACAGAGGCTAACTGTTGTCTGTCAGTGCACAGTCTGTGTCATCTTTGATACACAGAGGCTAACTGTTGTCTGTCAGTGCACAGTCTGTGTCATCTTTGATACACAGAGGCAAACTGTTGTCTGTCAGTGCACAGTCTGTGTCATCTTTGATACACAGAGGCTAACTGTTGTCTGTCAGTGCACAGTCTGTGTCATCTTTGATACACAGAGGCTAACTGTTGTCTGTCAGTGCACAGTCTGTGTCATCTTTGATACACAGAGGCTAACTGTTGTCTGTCAGTGCACAGTCTGTGTCATCTTTGATACACAGAGGCTAACTGTTGTCTGTCAGTGCACAGTCTGTGTCATCTTTGATACCCAGAGGCTAACTGTTGTCTGTCAGTGTACAGTCTGTGTCATCTTTGATACCCAGAGGCTAACTGTTGTCTGTCAGTGCACAGTCTGTGTCATCTTTGATACCCAGAGGCTAACTGTTGTCTGTTAGTGCACAGTCTGTGTCATCTTTGACACACAGAGGCTAACTGTTGTCTGTCAGTGCACAGTCTGTGTCATCTTTGATACCCAGAGGCTAACTGTTGTCTGTCAGTGCACAGTCTGTGTCATCTTTGATACCCAGAGGCTAACTGTTGTCTGTTAGTGTACAGTCTGTGTCATCTTTGATACACAGAGGCTAACTGTTGTCTGTCAGTGCACAGTCTGTGTCATCTTTGATACACAGAGGCTAACTGTTGTCTGTCAGTGCACAGTCTGTGTCATCTTTGATACACAGAGGCTAACTGTTGTCTGTCAGTGCACAGTCTGTGTCATCTTTGATACCCAGAGGCTAACTGTTGTCTGTCAGTGCACAGTCTGTGTCATCTTTGATACACAGAGGCTAACTGTTGTCTGTCAGTGTACAGTCTGTGTCATCTTTGATACCCAGAGGCTAACTGTTGTCTGTCAGTGCACAGTCTGTGTCATCTTTGATACCCAGAGGCTAACTGTTGTCTGTCAGTGCACAGCCTGTGTCATCTTTGATACCCAGAGGCTAACTGTTGTCTGTCAGTGCACACTCTGTGTCATCTTTGATACACAGAGGCTAACTGTTGTCTGTCAGTGTACAGTCTGTGTCATCTTTGATACACAGAGGCTAACTGTTGTCTGTCAGTGCACAGTCTGTGTCATCTTTGATACCCAGAGGCTAACTGTTGTCTGTCAGTGTACAGTCTGTGTCATCTTTGATACCAGAGGCTAACTGTTGTCTGTCAGTGCACAGTCTGTGTCATCTTTGATACCCAGAGGCTAACTGTTGTCTGTTAGTGCACAGTCTGTGTCATCTTTGACACACAGAGGCTAACTGTTGTCTGTCAGTGCACAGTCTGTGTCATCTTTGATACCCAGAGGCTAACTGTTGTCTGTCAGTGCACAGTCTGTGTCATCTTTGATACCCAGAGGCTAACTGTTGTCTGTTAGTGTACAGTCTGTGTCATCTTTGATACACAGAGGCTAACTGTTGTCTGTCAGTGCACAGTCTGTGTCATCTTTGATACACAGAGGCTAACTGTTGTCTGTCAGTGCACAGTCTGTGTCATCTTTGATACACAGAGGCTAACTGTTGTCTGTCAGTGCACAGTCTGTGTCATCTTTGATACCCAGAGGCTAACTGTTGTCTGTCAGTGCACAGTCTGTGTCATCTTTGATACACAGAGGCTAACTGTTGTCTGTCAGTGTACAGTCTGTGTCATCTTTGATACCCAGAGGCTAACTGTTGTCTGTCAGT
>CM031628.1:50098510-50106010 GCA_018398815.1 Conus ventricosus | reverse complement strand
TGGTGTTTTGAGCGGTCAGGAAGGAAAGAGACGGGGTTTGAGGAGATGGCTTTCTTTCTATTTCCGTGGTGAAGGGGCTAGACGACAACTACAAGACAGTCTTTGAGGCCGTCTGACTCCAGACGATCGTTTTGCCCTCCTTTATTTATTTATTTACTTTTTTTTTTTTGCGACATCGAGATCGTCTGTGAAGGAATGCCGTAAAGTAGTCTGCCCCGTCAGACCAGTCATTTCCCAGGATTAACAATTTGTCTGTAATCACCGTCTTGCTGCCTCTCAGACCTGGTCATTTTTGTTTACTCTTCTAAGGGTGGTCGTTAATTTTTCAAAATTCTTTATTTTTCTCCCATCGATTCTGGTTGAGAACTTGAGATACAGTTGGAGAGGGAGGTGAGTTGGGGTGGGAGGTGGGGTGGTAGTGGTGGTGGAGATGAGAAAGGAGTTGGGAGCGTGGAGACATGATTGCAGCGTCTGTGTCAATTTGTATGAAGGTGACATTCAGTTTGGGTTCTTGACAGACAGTGGTGACTGTGAACTTTGAAGAAAAAGCCATTTGCAATCTAAATGTTATCACTGAAAGGAAACACATAAAAATAAAAACTGAGAGGTGTATGGATGACATGGAGTGAGAGAGAGAAGAGAGAGAGAGAGAGAGAGAGAGAGAGAGAGAGAGAGAGAGAGAGAGAGAGAGAGAGGCGTTAGTGAATGCAAATGCTAATCTTCTCTCTATTCATGGAGTTACTGGGGGCACCACACTGAAGAACAGTGTGTGTGTATGTGTATGTGTGTGTGTGTGTTTTGTGTGAAGAAGTGTTTATCAGGTTGAATCACTGCACTCATAAATTCACATTTGTACTATTGTGAGAATGCATGACTTGGGGCGAAAGTCCGTGGGACGCATGTCCACGACCCGCTTTAGTCTCTGCTTCAGGTTCTGTCAGTGTACAATCTGTTAATTTTGATGCACAGAGGCTAGGTTGGAGAACAGAGCGGGACTCTATTTTAACGACATAACTTTTTCTATATTGTTTGTTTGTTTTTTAATTAATTAGTTAATTAATCGGTCAAGAAGCAAACGCAAAAAAAGAGACTTACTTTTCAAAGCCCTGATTGAGCCGCACAAATCCGAACCGGTTTTCAAATAAGCTTCTGCTTACTATTGTATCGCTCCCCTTATCTCTCTCATTCTACAGGTAATGCATACTGTAAGCTTGTAAGCTTTACGAGGCAGTCTCATCTGATTATCGGAGTAAGTCTCAGCCAGTAACATATGCACTTAACCACTGAAGGATTGCGTAACGCATACAGGTCAATCTCTCCATAAACTAGGTTATTCGATGTTTTTAATGAAACTCCGAGAAACTTTTTGAGGGCAGACATACTAACTTTTTCACAATGAATAGCTTTTGCGTCAGGTCCCCAGACTTTGGCTCCATACAGTATCATTGGCTGAATTTGGGAGTCAAGAGAAAATGATTTAATGAAGAGCTGCAATGAATGACTGTTTAATTTCGTTCAATAACTCTTTATGAGTAACGGTGGTCTTCTTGGTTTGTATTATTCGTTCTCGTAAGCAAACTTAAAAGGTCGAGAAAAAAAATATACACAGGCATCATATAGCTCCACTGTACTACTACTTTATTCTCCTGAAGCTGGATATCAGTCTTTTTGGTATAAAACAATAACACTTTTAGACACATCCATATTCAACTGAAGACGTTATACAGACAACTGTAAGCTGTTTAACCTTGCACGAAGATGTACTACAGTTTCAGATATCAGCGCAATATCATCTGCAAGAGACGAAATAAACAATTCTAAAGCATGATCAAGAAATGTGGCGCTGCGTTATCGTTATCAATAACGTCACTAGTAACGTCAGGGATAAATAAGGAAATAAAACAGGACTACACACATCACTTGGAATAACACCACTTGTATAATTAATATATTCCATCAAAGTGTCTCTGCACTTCACTTTTGCCTTCACACTTTCATACAAGCTCTTTATACATTTCAATAAGTTTGCAGAAAACTCCTTTTCTTTCTTACAACAATATAGACCGTAATATACTTCAGGTCATGAAACTGAACGCCTTCTCAAAATCAATAAAGGCAACACAAACTTACGATATTATATTGAAATTTTCGTGTAAGTGCAAGCAGTGTACAAATATGACCTACGGTTCAATAATCATGTCTAAAACCAGACACGAGAGAGCGACTGAGCGAGAGAGAGACAGAGAGAGAGAGAGAGAGAGAGAGAGAGAGAGAGAGAGAGAGAGAGAGAGAGAGAGAGAGAGGCGTGGGGCGGCGGTCTGGGGTGTCAACACACATACACTATGAGAGAGAGAGAGAGAGAGAGAGAGAGAAGAGAGAGAGAGAGAGAGAGAGAGAGAGAGAGAGAGAGAGAGCGGGCACACATACCGACAAACACGTATATGTATATATATATATATATATATATATATATATATATATATATATATATACACAGAGAGAGAGAGAGAGAGAGAGAGAGAGAGGGGGGGGGGGGAGGGGGCAGAGACAGAGACAGACTTTGTACAGAAACCATTAAACATCTGTCCCTAACCCTCCAATTACTGTCCACATCTTGTGCAATCCTTCTAGAAGTCGTCGGCTTGCCTACACATTATATCATCGATGGGTATTCTGCTGGAACAACCCAGTCCAGTCACAGCCCCGTTCGTCAGAGTGCACAGCACGGCTTCGGTCTGAATAGAGGGAGATGCGATCGAAGAGCAGACAGTTTTGGAGGTTGACGGCAAACGCCGCCGACATACGCCTGAAATGAATGTTCATAGTTGTCGGTTATGGGCAGACCGTCCTTGAGCGACATTGAGATCGTCTATGAAGCAATGCCGTAAAGTAGTCTGCTCCATCCGCCCGGCCCTTAACAAGTTTGCCTGAAATGACAGTTTCTCAGATTTAGCCATATGTTTTATGCTCGTCTTAGTTGACTGATTTTTGTATGTTTTCTTCTTTTTTTTTTCACAGAATGATTTTGATTCATTAACGAAAATAAGTGCGAGGGTTTGAGATGGTTCGTTTGGTTGGAAACATATTGTTCATACCTCTGAGTTCTTATATTTATTTTTATTTTTCTGTCTTTTGAGTTCTTACATTTCATGCTTCCTTTCCCTTCAGTACAACTCTCTCTCTCTCTCTCTCTCTCTCTCTCTCTCTCTCATGTAATGAGGCTTTAAAGGCTAACGGTAACCACACACACACACACACACACACACACACGAACGCACGCACTAACGCACAGATTCACACGCGCCCGAACATGCACACACACACATACACACATATCAGCACCAGCACACACACACACACACACACACACACACACACACACACACATATACATATATATATATATATATATATATTATATATATACAACAAACTAATAAATTCCAAGGATAAGTACCGCGCACCGTTCCAGCAACTTACAGAGCAGCTTGGTGTTGCAATGACTGCAAGAAATATTGAATTATAAACAAAGCTTGCTCTTATGTCTTAGATTGACGAAATAGGGGGAAAATATTTTTTACATTTCACAAGAAAATGTAGCTTGTTTTGCTCTTTCATGATTTTCTTTTGCTTCTTAGGTGGCACCTTTGGTTGTTTTTTTTGAAAACTCAACAAATATACTACGGTATTGCACACCAGCCTTTTCTGGGATTGCATTCTTCTTAAAACTGAAAAGGCAGAGGAGTCAAATTACCACTTTCCACGGTCACTGAGGAGAAACAACAAGGTTTTGAAATATCGGTATATGACCAGGAGTTATATGTTAGTGAGTTTCCCTCCCTATTGGAGGATGTCTCCCCCTTGGAGACTATAAGCTTGCTGAAGGCTCATTTTTAGAAGCATTTATTTTTTTTTTCTCCATTCACCCAATCAAGCACATACTGTTAGTTAGGCAGAATCATCTACCACTGCAGATATGAATGCTTATTTCCCCCTATTTCGTCAATCTAAGACATAAGAGCAAGCTTTGTTTATAATTCAATATTTCTTGCAGTCATTGCAACACCAAGCTGCTCTGTAAGTTGCTGGAACGGTGCGCGGTACTTATCCTTGGAATTTATTAGTTTGTTGTATTTTAGTCCCTTGCGGATTCATTCCAAGAACTGACCCTCAGCACTTGTGTCTTAAGAGGATATCTTTTATATTTTTTACTTTTCACAAGAAAATGTGGCTTGTTTTGCTCTTTCATGATTTTCTTAGGTGGGCACCTTTGGTTTTTTTGTTTGAAAACTCAACAAATATACTACGGTATTGCACACCAGCCTTTTCTGGGATTGCATTCTTCTTAAAACTGAAAAGGCAGAGGAGTCAAATTACCACTTTCCACGGTCACTGAGGAGAAACAACAAGGTTTCGAAATATCGGTATATGACCAGGAGTTATATGTTAGTGAGTTTCCCTCCCTATTGGAGGATGTCTCCCCCCTTGGAGACTATAAGCTTGCTGAAGGCTCATTTTTAGAAGCATTTATTTTATTTTTCTCCATTCACCCACTCAAGCACACATACAGTTAGTTAGGCAGAATCATCTACCACTGCAGATATGAATGTTTATTTCCCCTATTTCGTCAATCTAAGACATAAGAGCAAGCTTTGTTTATAATTCAATATTTCTTGCAGTCATTGCAACACCAAGCTGCTCTGAAAGTTGCTGGAACGGTGCGCGGTACTTAACCTTGGAATTTATTAGTTTGTTGCATTTTAGTCCCTTGTGGATTCATTCCAAGAACTGACCCTCAGCACTTGTGTCTTAAGAGGATATCTTTTCATATTTTTTACTTTTCACAAGAAAATGTAGCTTGTTTTGCTCTTTCATGATTTTCTTTTGCTTCTTAGGTGGCACCTTTGGTTGTTTTTTTGAAAACTCAACAAATATACTATGGTATTGCACACCAGCCTTTTCTGGGATTGCATTCATTCTTAAAACTGAAAAGGCAGAGGATCAAATTACCACTTTCCGCCGTCACTGAGGAGAAACAACAAGGTTTCGAAATATCGGTATATGACCAGGAGTTATATGTTAGTGAGTTTCCCTCCCTATTGGAGGATGTCCCCCCCTTGGAGACTATAAGCTTGCTGAAGGCTCATTTTTAGAAGCATTTATTTTATTTTTCTCCATTCACCCACTCAAGCACATACTGTTAATTAGGCAGAATCATCTACCACTGCAGATATGAATGCTTATTTCCCCCTATTTCGTCAATCTAAGACATAAGAGCAAGCTTTGTTCATAATTCAATATTTCTTGCAGTCATTGCAACACCAAGCTGCTCTGTAAGTTGCTGAAACGGTGCGCGGGTATTTATCCTTGGAATTTATTAGTTTGATGTATTGTAGTCCCTTGCGGATTCATTCCAAGAACTGACCCTCACCACTTGTGTCTTAAGAGGATATCTTTTTATATTTTTTACTTTTCACAAGAAAATGTAGCTTGTTTTGCTCTTTCATGATTTTCTTTTGCTTCTAGGTGGCACCTTTGGTTGTTTTTTTGAAAACTCAACAAACATACTACGGTATTGCACACCAGCCTTTTCTGGGATTGCATTCTTCTTAAAACTGAAAAGGCAGAGGAGTCAAATTACCACTTTCCACGGTCACTGAGGAGAAACAACAAGGTTTCGAAATATCGGTATATGACCAGGAGTTATATATATGTTAGTGAGTTTCCCTCCCTATTGGAGAATGTCTCCCCCTTGGTGACTATAAGCTTGCTGAAGGCTCATTTTTAGAAGCATTTATTTATTTTTCTCCATTCACCCACTCAAGCACATACTGTTAGTTAGGCAGAATCATCTACCACTGCAGATATGAATGCTTATTTCCCCTATTTCGTCAATCTAAGACATAAGAGCAAGCTTGTTTATAATTCAATATATATATATATATAAAATATATATATATATATACGCTCACGCAGGCACGCACGTATGCAGGCACACACACACACAACGCACGCACGCAGACATACACAAAAGACTTGGATATTTATAGTACTCTGAATATAATGTCGCACTCTTAAATCATTAAGTGCAGACAACGTGAGAGAGAGAGAGAGAGAGAGAGAGAGAGAATATCTCTGATGATTCAGGACATTTTCTGGTGAAGAGGGTTAAAAGTTACCCTATTAAAAACCTGTCTCTCTTTCAACTGACAGGACGCCGAAGTCTTCTGTGCGTGTTGTAATTTTCACTGGGCGAATGTGGTCAGACACGTTAGGGTTTATGGGCAATGCTACTGCCTTTATTACTTATTTACGACCATTTAACTTTGTTCACGACAGTCTTTGATGTCTCAGAGTGTGTTCTTGCGCGACATTCAGATCGCCTGTGAAGCATTGCCGGAAAGCAGTCTGCGTGGTCACATCGGTTCATTTTGTCCGACCGATAAATAGCGGTCTTGCCAGGCGCCAGTCATACGGAAGTTTACAGAATTCGGCGGATCACGTAACGTAACACAAACTTAAAAACAAAAGAAACAAAGATGAAAAAAAAAGAAGTTCCTGCAGCCTAGTTTCTTATTTGACTTTAAATCCGTTTAAAATCTACTTCGTCATCAATGCAAACAAAAATGTAATATTACCTGTGAGGTCTAGGGGTCCAGGACGACATCATTGGTAATTATGTGCCACCATCTACCCCCCCCCCCCCCCCCCCCCCCCTCCGCACCATATCGTTTTTTTTCTGATTGGTGCATGAAATGAGCGGTTTTCTCACTGCCATGGGGAAGCCGTTCTTGCATGACTTTGTCTGTCAAGCAATGTGGTAAAGTAGTCTGCTCTGTCTAACCCGTCATTTTGTGACTACACGCCACAATTAGGATTTTTCACTGCATCATAATAATCCATGTAAGTGTTTTAAGGCCGACTATAAATCAGAGTCAGCATTTAATACTAAACTGAAAATTGATCAAAGAACAACCCCCCACCAGTATTTTCCTTGTTGGGTGGGGGCCGGGGGCGGGGGGCGGGTTGGTGGGTGGGAAATTTTCACCGATGAAATCACAATCTTCAAATACATGACCTTCCCCTTGGTTGACAACACATTTCAGGCCTTTGTACTCACCCGTCACCCTCCCTATCTTTGCGGCAGGGGTATTCCCAAAACAGTCCCTTTCCTTTGATTATAATCGTCTGCTTGGAACCACCTGGCTTGTACCTTGATGGCCATATGAAAGAAAATGAGGAGACTCAACTTTCAGACACAAGAAACGTTCTCAAAACAATCTAACTGCGCCAGTCTATAAATACTCGACTCCTTATGCCAGGCCTTGGGCATGACTTTGTGGTGTGCAGCCTGTCGGCTCACCAGTGGGTTGTCTGTTGTCACAGTCTTTTCGACGCGGCCATTTTCACGCTGTCTTTGGGCATCAATTTGCTCCGACCAAACAGTGATTTTGTATGATAGATAGATCAATGGATTGGATCTTGAGGAATTGCTGTTGA
>CM031628.1:50091309-50093809 GCA_018398815.1 Conus ventricosus | reverse complement strand
CAGGTTCCCCATTGCGGGAATACCTCAAAAAACCCTGGCGGGTGTCTTTGTTAAAGCAAGGATTGGCCAACAAATCCGCTTTTCGCTGAAGTCGTTTTCGCTGTAGTCCGCCAATGGGGAACGAAGCCCCCTCTGGGGGACGGTACAGATGACCCGGTTTTTGAAACAAACTGGGGGGAACCCCCCAATTTACTGTGCTTTTGAAAAGGTTTCGGTTGACATTGATGCAGTCTTTCCAAATTTCCTTATCTTCTCTGTGTTGTCTGTCTGGCTGTGTCTTCTCTGTCTGTTGTGTGTCTTGGGTTTTCTTTGTCTGTCTTCTTTTCTTTCTTCTCTCCTCTCTCTCTCTCTCTCTCTCTCTCTCTCTTCTCTTCTCTTTAAACTTCGCCATTTATTATTTAATTTTAAAAGGGGATCAAAAGTTCTCTGGGCCCTTTTTCCCGTACCCCTCCCTCCCCCCCCCCCCCCCCCCCCCCCCCGCCTCCTCCCCTCTTTTTACTTCTCTCTTTTCTCTCTCTCTCCTCTCTCTCTCTCTCTCCCCTTTTCCTCTCTTTCTTCCTTTTTTTTATCTTTGCGTGTATTGTTTTAACCACGGCAAAAATTTTTTGACTACATTTTTTTCACCTCATTTTTCCCCCTCTCTCTCCCTCTCTCCTCTTTCTCCCCCCCCTCTTTTCTCTCTCCTCTCTCTCCTCTTTCTCTCTCTCTCTCTTTTCTCAGATTATCCTTTGGCGTTATTACTTTTTCGGGGTTCATTTCAATGGTCTCCATGGGGGGCCCCTCCAAACACTGCCCACCTCACAAACCGCGTTGGGGAGTTCTTCCCTTTACCGGCTGTACACTGTACCATTGGTCCCCTTAATTCCACATTAGCTGCTTTAGTGTACCCGCTAATTTTTATGGCTCCCCTGTTGGTCAGGGGCAGGGTTGTCGGGTGCTTGGGTATTTGGTGTGGGTGTGTGTGTGTGTTGTTTGTTTTGTTGTGTGTGTGTGTGTGTTGGTGAGAGAGAGAAGAGAGAGAAGAAGAAAAGAGAGAGAAGAGAGGAATAGAAGAGAGGGGGAGGAGGGGAGAACAGGGAATTTGAGGGAGGGTGTATTGTGTGAGTGAAACTTCTCCCTTAACATTCTTCGTAGGTGAGGTGGTTGATTTTTGTGTGTTGTGTGTGTGTGTGTTGTGTGTGTGTGTGTGTGTGTGGTGACAGAGAGGAGAGAGAGAGAGGAAAAAGAGGAAAGAGAGAGAGGGAGGGAGAGAGGTGTAAAGTGGTTTTGTGGTGACCTCTCCTTAAAATTCTTTTTGTAGGTGAGGCTGGTTGATTTGTATGGTGTGTGTGTGTGTGTGTGTGTGGTGTGTGTTGTGTGTGTGTGTGTGTGTATGTGGTGGTGTGTGGTGTGTGTGTGTGGTGTGTGTGTGTGTGTGGATGTGGGGTGGGTGTGTTTGTGGGGTGTGTGTTTGGGGGTGTGTGTGTGTGTGTGGTGTGTGTTGTTGTGTGTGTGGGGTGTGTGTGGTGTTGTGTGAGGTCTGTTGGGGGGCGTTCTGTGTTGTGTGAAGGGTGAATAGGAAACAGTGATGGTTTGTTAAAAGAGGTCTTGGGAGTGTGGCCTCCGGGAAATTGGGGATTTAAAAAACCGATGGAATGTTTTCCCCTTCATCATTTGGTCGGGGTGTGTTGCCTTCTTCATGCGTCCCGCCCTTTGCACGCATAGACCCCCCACCCCCACTGCCCCCCTCCCCCACATAACACCCCACCCCCACATAGAAACCCACCCCCTCGCATAGACACCCCACCCTTTAAACCCCCCCCCCGTGAATAACAAAAGTTAATTGAAACCCCCCCTTACATAGACACCCGTGATAGACACCCCCCCTAATAGAAACCCCCCCCCCCCCCTCACATAGACACCCCACCCTCCCTAAAACACCCCCCCCCTCGCATTTTACCCCCACCCCCACATCACCCCACCCTAATAGACCCCCCCCCCCACTCACCCCCCCTACATAGACACCCCACCTCACTAGACACCCCCCCCGCCATGACACCCCCCCCTTTATAAAAACCCCACCCCAAAAAACACCCCACCCCAATAGCACCCACCCTCCCCTAGAACCCCCCCTCACCCCCCCCAAACACCCCCCCCTCAAAAAAAAACCCCACCCAAAAAAACCCCCCCTGCATAGACACCCCCCCCTCAAAGACCCCACCCCCACCCCCCCTCACATAGGACACCCACCCCAAAACCCCCCACCCTCCATAGGTTAAAACCCCCCCCCTCACCCCCCCCCTCCATAAAACACCCCACCCCCACAAGAACCCCCACCCTCGCATAGAAAACCCCACCCACCCTCGCATAGGACACCCACCTCACATAGACACCCCACCCCCCATAGACCACCCACCCTCACATTTGGCCCCCACCCCCCCACCCCCCCCCAAAAAGACACCCCCACCCTCCATAGAACCCCCCCCCCCTCGCATAGACACCCCCCCCACCCTCGCATAGA
>CM031628.1:50068809-50071309 GCA_018398815.1 Conus ventricosus | reverse complement strand
GTCCACATGTGGTGAATGTAACTAACCTTGTGCTTGGACCACCGTCCGTCCATCCATCCATCGTCCATCCCACTGCCGGCTGGTTTACTCCCATATACAACGAACGTAGCGTCTTCCGGGGGGGGGGGGGGGGGGGGGGGGGGTTTGCGCACCTCTCCTGGTTGACAGTCTGTTTAGAATGGGGTCAGGTTCGGCCAGGGTTTTCCCTCCTCTCCCCCCTGCGTTTGTTAGTTCATGAGGATCTGTGTCCTGGACTGGCGTGTTGGTTCATCAGGACTCAATTCCCCTTCGCCTGCATGAACTCGCGGGTCAGAAAGAGTCTCCGGAGCTTAGTGAGGTAGGGCAGGGCAGGGCTGGGCGGGGAGGGCAGGGCAGGGTAGCAGAGAGCAGAGCGGTGAGTCGTGCGTGTGTGGTGGGGGACTCTACTGGGCTTGGGACAGAAGCCAGAAAGTTTGGAGTGGTCAGTGGCGCAGAATCAATGGGCTGCAGGTGATTAGTGTCAGGCCCCCCTGTTTGACCCTTTCCGCTGTGTGGTGATGCGATCAGTGATTAGGCAATGTGCCACAGCTGCCTTTCACCCCTCCCCTCCCTTCTCTCCTTTCTCCCCCCCCCCCTCCCCCCCCCCCCTTCCCGGAGCGGTAGGTGAGTGTGTCTTTGTGTTGTGATTGGGGGAAGCAGTAGGGTGGACACGGTAGTTGGCAGATGGGAGGGACATGTGGAATGTGTCTGCTGTACCAGACCCCAGAACACCCCTCCCCTCCCTCCCCACCCACCCCTGTGCTGTCAAACGCCGCGTTGTCATTTTACCCGGGTCTAATTCAGTGTGTCCTCTATGTATTATATGTATACCTTTTGCCCCTGTGTCCCCTCCCGTGCTGAACGTTCTTATCTCTTCATGTTCACGTGTCTGCGTGTCTCCGTGTTCAGAGTGTACCTGTGTCTGTGTGACAGGTCTCCCCACCTATGTATTTCCCTGTGAATGTTGTCTGTAGGGCTGTGGCCCATGTATTTCCTGTGAATGTTGTCTGTAGGGCTGTGTGCCCATGTATTTCCCTGTGAATCTTATCTGTAGGGCTGTGTGTGCCATGTATTTCCCTGTGAATGTTGTCTGTAGGGCTGTGGCCCATGTATTTCCCTGTGAATGTTGTCTGTAGGGCTGTTTGTGCCATGTATTTCCCTGTGAATCTTATCTGTAGGGCTGTGTGTGCCCATGTATTTCCCTGTGAATGTTGTCTGTTGGGCTGTGTGCCCATGTATTTCCCTGTGAATCTTGTCTGTAGGGCTGTGTGTGCCCATGTACTTCCTGTGAATGTTGTCTGTAGGGCTGTGTGCCCATGTATTTCCCTGTGAATGTTGTCTGTAGGGCTGTGTGCCCATGTATTTCCTGTGAATGTTGTCTGTAGGGCTGTGTGTGCCCATGTATTTCCCTGTGAATGTTGTCTGTAGGGCTGTGTGCCCATGTATTTCCCTGTGAATGTTGTCTGTGGGGCTGTGTGCCATGTATTTCCCTGTGAATGTTGTCTGTAGGGCTGTGTGCCCATGTATTTCCTGTGAATGTTGTCTGTGGGGCTGTGTGCCCATGTATTTCCCTGTGAATGTTGTCTGTGGGGCTGTGTGCCCATGTATTTCCCTGTGAATGTTGTCTGTAGGGCTGTGTGCCCATGTATTTCCCTGTGAATGTGTCTGTAGGGCTGTGTGCCATGTATTTCCCTGTGAATGTTGTCTGTGGGGCTGTGTGCCCATGTATTTCCCTGTGAATGTTGTCTGTGGGGCTGTGTGCCCATGTATTTCCCTGTGAATGTTGTCTGTAGGGCTGTGTGCCCATGTATTTCCCTGTGAATGTTGTCTGCAGTGCTGTGTGTGCCGTAGCCTCTTGCCTAAGGGTTCTGTGTGAATATATCAAATATGTCTACGCGTTGCTCCACGACCAGATTCCTAATCGACGCGTCCCCTTATCTATAGATCCTAATGTGTACGCGTTCCTGTAAATAATACATCTACGGCTGTGCGTCTGAAAAGAAGTATTTCCCTATGTCTGTGTCAAAAAAAAAAAAAAAAAAAAAAGCACGGTAGGTAGGCACTCAAGTCTGACCAGTGCGTGGGGCCAATGCGTAGGTCAGACATCCAGCTGAGTCGTAGCCATGAGACCCTCTTCTTCAATTGCCTCATCTTTGTTGTTAATTCATTTATCCATCAGCTTCAAATCATGCGTAGTGTGGTCTCCAAACTTAGCGGATGTGGCGTATAGCCGTATTAATGGACTATGTCCGGGAGACGCTCGTGACGCCTCCTTGATGGGGGTGGGGATCTGAAACTGAGTGTTCCAAAATATTCATGCCTGGTCTCCGGACATTTGGATGACATGGTCTCGGTCGCACTATTCTTTTCGTCTCTTTGTGTCCTGCACCCCCATGCCTCGTCTCCGTGACCCTTCACTATTCCCGTCTTCTGTCCCTGTTCGCCATTCTGCCCCTTTACAGCCCCCCCCCCCCCCCCCCCC
>CM031628.1:50051309-50063809 GCA_018398815.1 Conus ventricosus | reverse complement strand
GTCAAACATTCTGGGCGCAGGCAGACGGCCTCATGTGTCGGGTCAGCCAATTAAGCACGGTGGGAGGCTATTTTTAGTCCTACATGGAGACAGCATCATTCCCAGACAGACTAAGCCGCTTGACCGACGCCTCGATAGGTCTGGCCAGACGGGTCTCGGCGCCTGGGTCAGACTCATCCAGCCAATTTGTAGGACCAGTGTCCACAATTAAGTCAGACGTCGCCGGTCAAAGTAGGAGGGGGGAAGGTACTGTGTAGTGGGGGTGAAATCTAGCAAATTTAAATTAAATGACCCATTGACCCCACAGAGAGCAGGCCAGTAGATGTGACTGTGACGATTTGAACGTCCAATGGAATTAGAGGGAGGGAACCTCGACAAGGCGGAAAAAATACTGACCAATGGTACTCACCTTTGACACATAGGATGAGAATAAAAAAAGTGAGGAGAGAGAAGAAGGAGGAGAACCAGGGAGGGAAAAGAAAAAAACAGACAGAGAGGAAGAGGTTCTGGGAGTAGGCTCTCGCCTACAGGAAGGCAGAGAGATGAGGGAGGAGTGAAGAGAACCGTGCTGTAGCATTAGCACCAGATAGAGTCTGCAGAGGAAGGACTAAGGAGAGATGTGAGAGAGAGAGTTGCTAACTGATGAAGAAGAAAAAAAAGAAAAGGAAAAAGAAAAGAAAAGCAACCATGTCCATTTGATAGAGCAGACTAGAAGAGAGAGAGAGAGTGCAATGCGTTAATGCAGGAAGAAAGAAAGGAGAACAGATCGATGTCTGATAGTCACTGTTCAATCTGAACCGGGGTTCGACCTCATACCTGGCAGCGTCACTTCGTCAAGCAGAACCACAGGCCAACGCCAGTGCCAGCAGTCTAACTGACCAGTGCCAGCAGTCCAACCTGACCAGTGCCAGCAGTTGTGTTGTGCTTGTGAAAGTGACAGTGAAAAGAGACAAAGAAAAAAAAAGGAAAAGAAAAGACAGTGATTCGTGAATAGTTTAAGATCACTGGCCAGGTAAAGTAGAAATCTATTTATACCCGGGTTAGTTAATGATGATTAATTTTAGATAAATGGTTTTGTGAAGTTCAAGGAAAGAGAGAATGTTTTATTTTGTTTGACTCCATATGCATTGATGTTTCTTTCCATGATTATGTGTAGTAAAGTTATAGACTTTACTAGTGGTTTGATGTGACGAATGCATGATATATGAATGAGATTGTAAGCAAGCTGTGAGTGTGTTTGGGCTGTGCGCTAGTCCTTCCTCCACTGACATACCCAAGGTTGACAATTTATTGGCGAGCCTGCCAGGATATTCTGGCCCATTTATTTAATTGTTCAACTTCTCAGAGAGGAAGCTAGGTGGGATTCAAGTATTGTAATCCTAAGACAAGGTAGTGTCTTACTGTATGTTCCCAAGATAGTTAAATACTAGGCTTGGCATTGCTTCCAAGATAGTTAACACTAGGCTTGGCATTTCAGCCCCAGAGTACTTATTTCGCACAGATTGCCTATAATTCGCTCTCATAGTTGGGTCAGGCGCTAGGCGTCTTATAAAAACTAATTACGTTGTCCCAAGCTAATATTATCATTCATAGGATTGTGCTATTACGTCACTCTTGTCGGTAACCACCAGTTTGGCTGTCTTTAGTAATAAAATCTTGTTAAAAAAAAAAAGGGAAGATATAATGGCGGACGAAAAGAACACCCCTATTGAACAAACTTGTGAGCGTCGCTCGTGATTTAGGTACTCGGGAGAAGAGTTGCGAGCATTCGTTGAAAACCAACAAAAGAGGGAAAAGAGATGAGCGAGCGGAAAGACGCCGTGTCGCAGTAGAAACGCAGGAAACAGAAAGATTAAGGATTCAGGCTAACGTAACGCAGGGAACAGAAAGATTAACGCAGGAAACAGAAAGATTAAGAATTCAATTAGAGTTAGAGAGAGTGAGGACACAGAGGGAGACCACCGATGATGGTAGCTCAGTTTCCAGTGACCCTGTGCGCAGTTATGCCCCCGACAAAAGTTGCCAAATTCTCTGAAGGAACAGATTCGATTGATGCATACATCAGTCGTTTTGAAACGTTTGCTACTAGTCAGGGTTGGCCTTCAGAAGAGTGGGCAGTCATTTTGTCAGCGCTATTGACAGGTAAGGGCATTACAGATTTTACTGCATTACCAGCAGACCAACAATCTGATTTTGGTGCTGTGAAGGAGTCGTTGATGAAGGGATTTGACCTCACAGAGGAGGGGTTCAGAAAGAAATTTCGTTCAGCTAGATTACAAGCAGGTGAAACGTACACTCAGTTTGGTGCACGTTTAGATCACTATTTTGAGAAGTGGTTAGAGTTGAGTGGTACGAGAAAGAAGTTCGCTGAATTGAAAGAGCTGGTTATGAAGGAACAGATTTGTCAGGTTGCAGTCCAGAGTTAACTATACATTTGAAAGAGAGACAGCCAGAGACAGCAGGAGAGTTGCTGAAGTTAGCAGAGGTATATAGAGAGGCACGTTTGGGCACTAAGGTGCAGGAGAAAACAGGTGCCGACACAGGTGAGAAGAGTGCAAGGAGACTAGGGGAGTTTTCTGCAAAGTCTGCAAACCAGTGGTGGGGCAGAAAGGAGGACAAAGGGACAATAGGTGTTTCATTTGTCACAAGAAGGGACATGTGGCGAGGGATTGTCGCATGAGGTTTCCAGAAGGCAGCAGCCTTGCAAGAGGTTGATAAGGGTCGCCAGGGGAAACGACCTGCAGTGGAACCAAAAGGGATCCATCTGAAGAGGGTGGAGTGCGGCCTATGGCTAGCACTGGACAGCAGTCAGTGTCAGGGATGGAGGGCACTAGGCTGAGTGGTTCATTCCCAGTGGAAGAAGGGTGGATTGGCCAGCAGAGGGTGAAAGTGTTACGGGACACTGGTTGTTCTTTGTGGTGTAGTAAGAACAACGCTGGTCGAGGAAGGGGATTTGACAGGGCAAACCCAGACCTGTACTCTAATCGATGGCACTGTGGGGGAGTTCCCAGTTGCTAAGATAGAAGTACGTACCCTTACTTCTCAGGCGAGTTGACTGCGCTGGTGATGGAGAAAACCCCTTCATGATTTGATCATTGGAAATATTCCAGGTGCAAGGGATCCAGGAGATCCTGAGTTGTTGACTGCTACAGGGGCAGCAGTTCAAACACGGAGCAAGAAGGAGGAAAAGGTTGATAAACCGTTAGTCGTTCCAGCAAGGAAGTCAGGCATAGATGTGTCGCCTGATGAGTTTAGGGCCAGCGCAGGAACAAGACCCTTCGCTCGTGAAGTCTTGGGAGTCAGCAAGAGGTGGAGAGAAACAGGTGGTTAGAGGAGGTGAGACAGAATTTCTGGTGAAAGGCGGGTTGCTGTACCCAGTGTTCACCAAGGGGAAGACAGGTAAGGTGACAACTCAGTTAGAGGTACCAGCATGTTATCGTGACACTGTCATGTCAGTGGGTCACGAGTCGCTCATGGAGGGTCATCTCGGCACCAGCAAAACAGCTGACGAATCTTTGATGATTTTCATTGGCCAGGGGCAATGGCAGACATAAAGCGGTTTCTGCATGTCATGTGATGTGTGTCAAAGGTCAGCCACAAGAGGGGGGAAGAGGAAGGCGCCTCTTAAACATCCCCCTTTAATTGACACACCATTCAGGAGAGTGGCTGTTGATCTGATTGGCCCAATCTCACACTGTTCCAAAGGTGGGCACAGGTATGAGACATGTAAGGTTGCAAGGGAAAGTTTGCAGGAGGCTAGGGTCGTTCAGAAGAAGCAATATGACAGGAAGGTGAGGAAGCAATCCTCAAGGTGGGAGATCAAGTCCTGTTACTGCTTCCACGGATCACAACAAGTGCTGATGCATTGGAAAGGACCATTCACCATCACTGAAAAGGTAGGTCGGGATTACGAATTGATGTGAATGGGAAACCAAAACTTTTCCATGCGAATTTTCTCCGCAAATATATTCAGCGTGAGACTCAGCACATAGGCGCAGCAGCAATCATTGATGAGGTGAAAGAGACCCAGCAGAAGAAGGGGAGATTTTGTTGCATGAGTTTCCAGAAGAGTCATACAGGGATGTGTTTACTGTATGAAGGGCTAGACAGTAGGAGTGTTTAGCTGTCGTGGGGCCGTGCAGAAATTTCACAAATACTTGTATGGGAAAGAGTTCGTGGTTAGAGACTGATCATCAACCACTCAAGTTCCTGCAGGAGGCGCAGCTGAAAAACAGCAGGGTGCTGCGTTGGGCAATGGCACTGCAGCCCTACAGGTATCGAGTTCAGTACATCCCAGGTCGACAGAATGTAGGAGCTGACTATTTAAGTCGTGTAGTTAGCAAGCTGCAACTCAAAGGAAGTCAGTCATATCCGGGGCGCATAGCTACTTTGTTAATATTATGTGTGGATTACGGTGAGATTGAGTGGATATGGGTTCATTCCCATTTGGCTATGGTTCATTATTTTCTTTGTGAGACTTGTTCATGTAAATGTAGTTATGTTTGGAGCATGCAGTCGCTTGTGTAGTAATGCCTGTTTGCGATAAGTGAGGATGGAGATTCCTCAGTGAGGTGTCATGGATCGTTGTCATATTAGATTGTGCTTTTCATAGTAGTTGTGAAGAGAAGATGTGGCAAATCCGCAGGTAGGGGATTGCATAGGTGCGCACAGAGGTTATCAGAAAATGAGTTGGAAAAAAAATAAGGCAAAAGCGCACGTCAAATGATAACTCTTTGGGGTGATATTCACTAGTGATTTTATTTTATAATTTGTAAACCGTTTGTTGTAAAGTATTTTGCAAAACTTTGCACGTGTAGCTGTGTTGTCAGCAGATTCGGTTGTTGTCTTTTTTGTACCGTTGTTTTGAGACAATGCGGAGCATAGTCTTTTGCAAGGGGGAAATTGTCACGGACAAAAAAGGAAAAACCCCAAGTCGTGGTCAGTCGCCAGCCAGCTCAACTGGGCATAAGCCCAAAGTCAAACATTCTGGGCGCCAGGCAGACGGCCTCATGTGTCGGGTCAGCCAATTTAAGCACGGCGGGAGGCTATTTTTAGTCCTACATGGAGACAGCATCATTCCCAGCAGACTAAGCCGCTTGACCGACGCCTCGATAGGTCTGGCCAGACGGGTCTCGGCGCCTGGGTCAGACTCATCCAGCCAATTTGTAGGACCAGTGTCCACAATTAAGTCAGACGTCGCCGGTCAAAGTAGGAGGGGGGAAGGTACTGTGTAGTGGGGGTGAAATCTAGCTAATTAATTAAATGACCCATTGACCACCACAGAGAGCAAGGCCAGTAGATGTGACTGTGACGATTTGAACGTCCAATGGAATTAGAGGGAGTGAACCTCGACAAGGTGGAAAAAATACTGACCAATGGTACTCACCCCTTTTACACATAGGATGAGAATAAAAAAAAGTGAGGAGAGAGAAGAAGGAGGAGAACCAGGGAGGGAAGAACGAAAAACAGAGAGGAAGAGGTTCTGGGAGTAGGCTCTCGCCTACAGGAAGGCAGAGAGATGAGAGGAGGAGTGAAGAGAACCGAGCTGTAGCATTAGCACCAGATAGAGTCTGCAGAGGAAGGACTAAGGAGAGATGTGAGAGAGAGAGTTGCTAACTGATGAAGAAGAAAAAAAAAAAAAAAGGAAAAAGAAAAGAAAAGCAACCATGTCCATTTGATAGAGCAGACTAGAAGAGAGAGAGAGAGTGCAATGCGTTAATGCAGGAAGAAAGAAAGGAGAACAGATCGATGTCTGATAGTCACTGTTCAATCTGAACCGGGGTTCGACCTCATACCTGGCAGCGTCACTTCGTCAAGCAGAACCACAGGCCAACGCCAGTGCAGCAGTCTAACTGACCAGTGCCCGCAGTCCAACCTGACCAGTGCCAGCAGTTGTGTTGTGCTTGTGAAAGTGACAGTGAAAAAGAGACAAAGAAAAAAAAAAGGAAAAGAAAAGACAGTGATTCGTGAATAGTTTAAGATCACCTGGCCAGGTAAAGTAGAAATCTATTTATACCGGGTTAGTTAATGATGATTAATTTTAGATAAATGGTTTTGTGAAGTTCAAGGAAAGAGAGAATGTTTTATTTTGTTTGACTCCATTTTGCATTGATGTTTCTTTCCATGATTATGTGTAGTAAAGTTATAGACTTTACTAGTGGTTTGATGTGACGAATGCATGATATATGAATGAGATTGTAAGCAAGCTGTGAGTGTGTTTGGGCTGTGCGCTAGTCCTTCCTCCACTGACATACCCGAGGTTGACCACACACACACACACACACACACACACACACACACACACACACACACCACACACACACACATACGTATACCACCACACACACACACACACACACACACACACACACACACACACACACACACACCCCGACACGAAACAGCGCACGCACATAGACACAAACACATAACGTGCGCACTGACAGACACACAGCAAATACACACAAATACATACACACAAAACACTCGCGCGCGCGCTCGCACTCTCTCTCTCTCTCTCTCTCTCTTTTCTCTCTCTCTCTCCTCTCTCTCTCTCTCTCTCTCTCTCTCTCTCTCCTCACACACACACACACACACACACACACACACACACACACACACACACACACACACACACACACACACACACACATACAAACACACACTCACTCACACACCACACACGCCACACACACACACACACACACCACACTCACACACACACACACACCACCCACACACACACACACACACACACACACACAACACACAACATACACCGACTTTCTGTCCTCCCTTCCCCACCCCCTCCCCTCACCCACTCTCGCATTGTCCCTTCCCCACTCTCGCCGACTCCACCGTCCACCCATTGTTCCAGACCCACCCACCCCTCCCTACACAGACACACACAGACACACAGACACACAGACACAGACACAGACACACACACACACACACACACACACAACACACACACACACACACACACACAACACACACACACACGCACACACACACCATTCCCCTCTACTCATCACTACCACCGCCACCACCACCCACCACCACCCACCACCCACCTGCCCCTTATAACCTCCCGTCCTCAGGGGCCTAGGCCAGGGACAGCTGGCCCCCGGGCCGACACTGGGACCTAGTCTGGAACTCGTCAAGGAGAGGCTGGACGTTCCGCCGGCTGGCACACTGTTTTGTGTCGCCTCTTTTCTGCCCAGACAGCGCTGGAGTTCCCCCCCCCCCCCCCCCCCCCCCCCGGAGGGAGGGAGGTAGGGAGAGAGGGGAGTGGAGGAGCAGAGGGGAGGGGACGCTGGAGGAGTTGGGGTGGAGGAGGGGTTGTGTCACGGCTCATGTTGATAGTTGAGGTGGGGTGTGGGGGTTAAATAGTTGGGAGGCTGGTGTGCGTGTGGGTGGGGGGGTGGGGGTGGGCGAGGGGGGGGGGGCATGGGGGGTTGGGGGAGGTGTGCTGGGGATGCGGGAAGAAGTGGAGAGGGGAGGGGGGGAAGAAAGAGAGGGGGGGGAAGTAGTGTGAGTAAAATATTCATGATATATTGATGTTGAAATCGTCGGGAGTTTTTTTTTTGTTTGTTGTTTTTTTTTTGGTTTTTTTTTGGGGGGGGGGGGGGGGAGGAGGAGTTGTTGTTGTTGTTGGGTTGTGTTGTTTTTTTAATGGCTATTTTTGTTACTGCTGTCCTATATCTTTATTAGTTTTCTGTTTTCTGTCTTGAACCTGATTTTTATGGTCATCGCAAATAATTTGCGTTGCTGTTTTGTCATTTCTTGCCATTACGTCATTCATCCACCCACCGTTCCACCATCCACCCATTCGCCCTACCTACCACCCATCCCACCCACCCGTTCATCGTCCACCATTCATCATCTGTCCACCCACTAGTCGAAATAGTGTGAATACAGAACAGAGAGAGAGGAAACATCAAACCAATACTTGTACATACAGAACAGAGGAGAAGAGGAAAGATTAAACATAACTTGTACATACAGACGAGAGAAGAGGAAGCATTAAACAATAACTTGTAAATACAGAACAGAGAGAAAGAGGAAGCTTAAACCATACTTGTAAATACAGAGCAGAGAGAGAAGAGGAAATGAATGTTAAAACCAAGAACCAAACATACAATCTCTTAAACGTGAAGGAAGTGCGTACCACACACATGAACATGGTGAAAAAGGGAGCAATCGGGGGGCTGCGCTGGTACTCGGCGCGTGATGGGGGAAGCAGGGGTGGGGGGTGGGAGTTATTGGGAGTGGGATTGGAAGGGAGGGGGGGGGGGGGGGGGGGGGCAAGGGTTACCTGGTGCGGAAGCATGCTTCTACCGGGTTGGAGAAAGACTGGCAGGTCAGACTGGTTGGATGGTTAGGTGGGTGCACGTCTATTATAAACGGAGAGGAGAGAGGGAAAGGAAGCTTGGCTGTTGTATGTTGACCTCAAAGACAGGATGCCGGTGGAATCGTCTATGGGAGCACATTAGCGCGTACAGGCCATGATAGCTATTTTTTTTCTCAAGAAAACAACACCTATGGCCCTTGAGCAGGGAAACAAAAACTCAAAAGAGGGAAAGCAGTTACTATTTTAGGATCACAACTAGTTTGCAAGGGATTGCAATGTTTTCCTTGTTTTTTCTGAGGAACATAACTGTTTTGTCTCTTTTCGTAAGGATATATCACTGTTTTCTCTCGTTTCCTGAGGATTAAAACTGTTTTCTCTGTTTTCCTGAGGATAATATCACTTTTTCTGGGATAACAACTTTTCTCTGTTTGCCTGAGGAGAATATCACTGTCTTCTCTGTTTTCTGAGGATAATATCACTGTTTTCTCTGTTTTCCCGAGGATAATATCACTGTTTTCTTTGTTTTCTGAGGATAATATCACTGTTTTCTCTGTTTTCCTGGGATAATATCACTGTTTTCTCTGTTTTTCTGAGGATGATATCACTGTTTTCTCTGTTTTCTGGGATAATAACTGTTTTCTGTTTTCCTGTGGGCAATATCACTGTTTTCTCTGTTTTCCTGAGGATAATATAACTGTTTTTCTCTGTTTTCCTGTGGGCAATATCACTGTTTTCTCTGTTTTCCTGAGGATAATATAACTGTTTTCTCTGTTTTCTGAGGATGATATCATTGTTTTCACCGGTATCACAGTTAATTTCTCAATTATTCTTGGGATAATAACTGATATTCTTGTTTTTCTTGAGAAAAAAAACAAACAGCTATTATCGCAAGGAAAAGGTCGTTAACAGGAAAAAAACAGCTGTGATAGCTATTAAACATGACAAGCGCAAATGGTATGGCAAAATAGGGAAGATAGCTGTGATCCCGAACATCATTCCTAATTTCGTAGGTTTTCTAAAGGTAGTAACGTTTTCCCGGGAAAATAGGGACCACAGTACTGATCCTTAGCAATAACATCGATGACAACTGTTTTCCTTGGGAAAATATGAAAATCGCTTGTGATTCTGGAGAAAACGGAGGAAACGCTTCTTATGCAAGGGGAAACAGTTGTGCTCTTCAAGAATAACAGCCTAGCCCCCTTTTTCTGACGGATAATTGCAGTTTTCTGGCAAAAATGACGTTGCCGGCTATTGAGGCCAGTGTGCTCCCATACTATGTAATTGTCGGTCTCTGACATCTGCGGCGAGCTGAGGGAGAGAGATAGTTTGTGTGTGTTAGGGGGGCGTGGTAAAGATGGGGTGGTCTGGGGAGAGAGAAGATGGAGAGATGAGAGAGAGTGAGAGAGAGAGAGAAAGAGACAGAGAGAGGGGGGGGGGAGGAAGAGGGGTGGGGCTACCAGGCAGGGTCAGTAGGTGTGACGTATGAAGTGTTCCACACATGACTATTATCTTTCGATTTCAGAGACAAGTCTTAAGATTTCCTAATTGCTCTATTGGGAAGGACCCATGCTTCCCCGCTAAAATGGACATGAACTGTTGAGAGACTGGACCGCTAAATGAACGCATGCAACACTAACGACATGACCTCTGTTCGTCTTTTTCAACCAGCACAAGCGATCAGTCGAACAAACAACAAAGAAAGAAGGGCAATTAGTAGTCGGATGACGACAAAGGCACAGGTTATCTCGGCCATTATGAAAATGGCTTACCATAGATCTTATGCTGAACAGTTACGTATGGGGGAAAACAATGTGCAGGTTAACAATTCTTCAGTCATTATAGTAATGACTTGGCAAAGATTTGAAATTAATTTTTAATAAAAAGGAAAGGGTGTGTGTGTGTGTGTGGGGGGGGGGGGATGTAATGATTGGCAAAGATTTGAAATTTAAAAGAAAAAAGAAGTGGGGGGGGTGTTGAAGATGAATAAATAGGGAAATATATTCTAAATATGAAACCCTCACTGCTGCATGAGGGAACCATCGTTATCCCTCTCAAAGGCAGATCTATATGTATCGCCTGCTCCTAGGCCTTTCGTCCGCTGGATCGGACTCATCAGGGAGACACGATGATTGTCTCTGTGCTCTTGGCATCAAATAGAGACACACCACAGTTCGTAATTCTGTGGGTTCTCACCACCAAGGCTTCAGAAAAAACAATCCAACAGCACCCCAAAGCAGCAGCGAAAGGTAGTAATGAATCGAAACGAAAGTGTGGAGAGGAAAAAAACTTGCTGAAAAACTAAAACATTATGCAAACAGTATATATGTAGGGACAATCTTTGAGCCTAGGTTGAGGATCTATAGATCTTAATATGGATTTCATAAAGAGGAAGGTAGGATGAAGTGGTGGATCGAATGAGAACATGAGTGATAGGATGAACACGAAGGCATTGGTTATACATATCAAAGTACTTTTTTATCACACACACACACACACAACACACACACACAACACACACACACACACACACACACACATATATTATATATATATATATTATTATATTATAATTATATATATATATATATATATATAATATAACTATATACATATGGCGTTAGTGTTGAGAACTACGGTGATGGCGTCAGTGTTGAAAATGACGACGCGATGATGGCGATGACGTTACTGTTGAAATGACGATCCAGGCGATGACTTTGCTGTGAGAATGACGATGATGGTGATGACGCTGCCTCTGCCGGGTGGTGATGATGGCACCGTTGCAGATAACTGCGGCGTTCGGTGCACGGACCTGGAGCACGAGCAAGATACAAGCTGGGTTTGGTGTTGGGTGGCCTGTTGCTCGTGGGAGAGAGAGAGAGGGGGAGGGAGAGAGAGGAGAGAGAGGGAGGAAGGTGAGAGAGGAGAGAGAGGGAGAGAGGAGGGGGAGAGGACGAGAAGAGGGGGGGGGAGAGGAGAGATGAGGGGTGGATAGGGAGAGAGGAGAGGGAGGGGGGGAGAGAGGGGGGAGGGAGAGAAGGAGAGGGGGGGGGGAGGAGAGAGAGAGAAGGGAGGGGGGGGAGGGAAGAGGAAGAGGGAGGGGGGAGGATGAGAGAGAGAGGGGGGGATAGGGAGAGAGAGAGAGAGGTGGAGGGAGAGAGGGAGGAGAGGAGAGAGGGAGGGAGGAGAGGAGAGGAGAGGGGTGTAGGGTCGAGAGAGAGTGGAGGTGCGAAGAGGAGAGAGAGAGAGGAGGGGGTGAGGATGAGAGAGGGTGGGCGTGTGGGGTAGCATGGCAGCGGGGAGGCCGGGATGGGAGTGGTGCTGTGTTAGCTGGACTGAGGGCAAATGTCCGAGCAGTGGTGCAGGCGTGGATGACGCTGTGGTGCTCTTGCTCTCTCTCTCTTCCTCTCTCTCTCTCTCTGCTTCTCTCTTCCTCTTCTCTCTTCCTTCTCGCTCTCTCCTTCGTCTTTCTTCTGCTCTCCTTCTCTCTTAATTCTTCACAACACACACAACACATACATACGACCCACACATTTCACACACTATCCTTTCCTCTCAATCTCTCTGTCTCGTCTCTCTGTCTGCTGCTCATCCTATTTCTCTCTCCTTTCTCACACACAACGCACAACACCGCAGACACATCCAATCCCCTCCAGCTCTCTCTCTTTCCTCTTTGCATCTCTCTCTTACTCTCTTTCTTAATTCTCTTCTCCTCTACTCTCACACACACCACCACACCCAACACACTCATCCCCCCTCCACTCTACTCTCTCACAACATCTAGTAACACACACCACACCACCCCACACACAACACCCACACACACACACACCAACCATCAACCACACTTACACCACACCCACAACCATACACACCACCACAACACCCTCCATCTCTCTCTCCTTTCTCTCTCTCTCTCTCTCTCTCTTCACTACTCTTCCCCCACCACCCCACACACCATTCCCCCTTAACTTTTCTCTTCTTCTCCACTCTCTCCTCTCTCTCTCAAACCCAAACCACACCACCACACAACACCATTCCTCAATTCTCCCTCCATTCATCTCTCTCTCTTTATCTCAAACAAACACACACACAAACCAATCTTCCCTCTCCAATCTCACTCTCTCTCACTCTCAAACACACACAC
>CM031628.1:50033809-50048809 GCA_018398815.1 Conus ventricosus | reverse complement strand
TCTCTCTCTCTCTCTATCAAACACACACACACAAACACCATTCCCCCTCCAATCTCTCTCTGTCTCTCTCTCCCTCCTGTCCCCTTTTCTACCCCATGGAGCTGCTGATTGAAGAATCGGTGGGAGAAGATGAACGATTGCCCGCTCACACCGAAGATGACTTTTAGTCAGCTTGGCTGTGTTAGGCCCCAATGGGTTGGCGCTGTGGGGGTGGGGAGGGAGGAGAGGTGGGGGGTGGGGTGGGGGCAGGATGTGGATGGAGAGAGACACGGCGGTTCACTTGTACACAGCGTGACTGCGTTATGCCAACGACTTGCAGGTAGTAATGTGTGTGTGTGTGTGTGTGTGTGTGTGTGTGTGTGTGTGTGTGTGTGTGTGTGTGTGTGTGTACGCGCGCGTGTGGATTCCACCCACACCTCTACAATACAAGGATAAGAAAAAGGAAAGCAAGGATAGATGGCGGCCGTAGTAGGGGGTGGGTGGGTGGGGGTGGATGTGATCCAAGAAGGAGAGGGAGAAGTTGAAGTGGAGATGGAGGACGGGATGGTGAATGGGGAGGGGGAGGGGTGGTGGTGGATGTATGGATGGAGAGAACGGGAAGAAAGACGACAGCACAGAAGCAGAGTCAACAAGGTCTGACATGTGTCTGTGGCAATGGGGTCTGACGGAGGGGTACCTCCTGGAATTTGTTTTTCCAATTTCGCGTCATCGGACGTCCTGGGAGGGAGGGAGGGAGGGAGGGGGGGGGGGGGGGGTGGATGGGGCAGAGAGCGCTGTGGGGGAAGTGGGAAGTTGGAGGACGGGAGGGGGTGAGGGGTGGGTGGGATGGTTACGTCATAAGGGATCAAGGTCGGCATATGTAGTGAGCTGATAGCTCTGGCGTAATAGAGCCAGACAATTTTATTCGTTAAGCGGATGATTAATACGCCAATAGCGTCACCATGTGATCATACGGAATTTTAGAGTTCTCAGTAACTTCGCTATCGGCTCAGCTTAAAATCCCTGACAAGACACCTTTCCTTTTTTTTTTCTTTCTTTTTTTTTTATTCTTCTTTTTTTTTCTTTCTTTTCTTTTCAGTCGGCGTCACCACTGCCACACGATGGTGTGTACATACACACTCACATGCAAAGATGGTGTGTACATACACACTCACATGCAAAGATGGTGAGTACATGCACACTCACATGCAAAGATGGTGTGTACATGCACACTCACATGCAAAGATGGTGTGTACCTACACACTCACATGCAGAGATGGTGTGTACATACACACTCACATGCAAAGATGGTGTGTACATGCACACTCACATGCAAAGATGGTGTGTACATGCACACTCACATGCAAAGATGGTGTGTACATGCAACTCACATGCAAAGATGGTGTGTACATGCACACTCACATGCAAAGATGGTGTGTACATACACACTCACATGCAAAGACAACCATGCGCTCCGCCGCAACCTCACATCTGACTCCTTTCTTTCAGTAAAACAAATCAGAGTACCATTTTAAAGTTCTCCCCGGTTAAAAAAAAAAAAAGTTTATTTTTTTCTTTCTCCCTGCTTCTTTTTGGTGCGCGGGATTGTAACGATTCATCTCTTTTTTTTCTTCTTTTTTTTTTTTGGCTAATATATCATTCAGCAATATTTCGCAGAAATTGATTTCAAATACCGATCTCAGTCCACACACTCATTATGCACATTTCACTTTTTTATCTTCCGGGGCGCATCCACCCCCACACACACAACACACACACAACCACACACACACAACACTACAACACACACACAACACACAACACAACACACACACACACTACACGACACACACACACACACACACACACACACACACACACACACACACATACAGACACACACACACACACACACACCACACACACACACACACACACACACACACACACACACACACATACAGACACACACACACACACACACACACACACACAACACACACACACACACACATACACACACACACACCACACACACACACACACACACACAACATACACACACACACACACACACACACACACACACACACACATACACATACACACACATACACACACATACACACACACACATAGACACACACACACACATACACACACACACATACACACACATACACACCAACACACACACCACACACACACACATACACACACATACACACACACACACACATACAAACACACACACACACACACACACACTACACACACACACACACACACACACACACACACACACAATCGCTCTCTCTCTCTCTCTCTCTCTCTCTCTCTCTCTCTCTCTCTCTCTCTCTCTCTCTCTCTCGCCATCCCACCCCATGTCTTTATCTCCCCTCATTTCTCCACATCTTTCCTAATCCAAAAAGAATGGTTATTTTTCGTTTCACACGGCGCTGAATAAAGTTATGCCTTTGTGTGCTCCTCTCTTAAAAGTAACTGCAACGAAAACAAAAACCCATCCCAAATAGTTGCTCTGTAAGAGCGTTTATTCATATCCTTGTCGAATCCAGTTATAATAGGCCGTATTTTCCTGGTAAGTCTTTACATTTACATCGAACTTACTAACACCACAATCCCAGTACCTCTTTTCATTCCGTTCCGCCGCCGCACCAGCGAAGCAGACGACGACGACCCAGCCAGTTCGCTAAGCCATCGAAGCAGACGACGACGACGACCCAGCCAGTCCACTAAGCCATCGAGGTTCCGCCGCAAGGGAGGTGATTGGCCGCGGCGCCGCGTGGGAGTGGTTTCCCTTTGTGTTGTCGCAGGCGCGCGTGGTGGTAGCGTGTCGAGCAGACGAGAAAAACAGGAGAGAGGGAGAGAGTGCAGGCCTAGCTCGCTGCTCGCCCAGTTCAATGGAATAGCAGCAGCCTGCAAACTCGCCACGGTCGCGGCGGAGTGTTCACTGTTGCCGTCCGTCCGACCGGCTCCCATTCTGTGGAAGTACCGACCGTGGTGTTGGGTGGGTGTGTGTGAGTGTGAGGAAGAGACGAGCAGAAGAATCGACTAGGCTGCGAGAGTTGTGCTGGAAGACATTCAGTCAGGAGAGAGGTGTTTATGATATTGTGCCTGAGCTCTTTGTTGTGGTGATGGAAAGTCCCGTCCCTTCCTTCCTTCCTTCGCTGTGGATTTATTGATTCTGTGCTTCAGGACGAAGGTGTGAGGTTTTTTTTTTTTCCTTTTTCTTTTTTCTTGTTCCGTGAAGTCGTTAAGTTATGGAAGTCTACGGTGGATTTATCGACGAGGGAGTGTACCTACGCCAGTGCCAGTGCCAATGCTGTGGGATTTAAAGATTCTGCCGTGGAATATATGTTGTTTAACTGCATGTGCTGTCTGCGGTTCTGTTGGAGTGTCAAGGTGAATGAGTGATTTTTTTCTTTACTATGTATATTTTGAGGTGTAATTAAATTTGTTAGTTTGTTTTCCTGGGATAGTTTACTCACCCTGTATTCCATTTAGTCTCCAGGAACAGTGTTTGTGTCTCAGTATGAGCAGAATTAAAATCGTATGGTAGCTGCTCTCTCTCTCTCTCTCTCTCTCTCTCTCTCTCTCTCTCTCTCTGTCTTTCTCTCTCTCTCTCTGTCTGTCTCTCTGTCTTTCTCCTTCTCTCTCTCTGTGTGTCTTTCTCTCTCTCTCTCTCTCTCTCTCTCTCTCTCTCTCTCTCTCTCTCTCTCTCTCGTTCATCTAGTGTTACCGTTAGAAATATCCAACCTGTCAGTCTTCATTTTCCCACCGTCACCTTTGCTCCACACCCTCGTCCCTGCATACACATGCCACTAAACACTGGTAATTGGTTATAACTTAAATAATGCTTGAGTGAATGTAGGGTGTGTGTGTGTCTGTGTGGTGCGAGGGAGCGGAAGGGGGGGGGGGGGGGGGGGTGTTAGTGTGTAAACGCGTGCGTGGGTGCGTGCATGGGCGCGTGCATTTGTCTGTGCTTGTGTGTGTGTGTGTGTGTGTGTGTGAGTGAATCGAACCGATTTTGCATTGTGCATCCTTGCGCGCGATCAGGTTTTGGTAGGTTGGCAAGATGATAGAGAGGTAGAACAGTTGACTGATAGAAGGGAAAGAGGAGGAGGAGGTGGGGGGTTGGTGGGTCGGTCCCTGATACGGGAGACGGGGTGGTGGTGGGAGGGGGGGGGGGGGGGGCGAGAGGAGGGAAGAATGACCTGGGGGCAGGGGGGGGGGGGGGGGGGCGGGAGGGGTAGAGAGGGTGTCGTGCAAGCGTCAGCAGAGACGGGGTTGGTATCTACTAAAAAGATCTCTTGTGTCAGCGGCTGCCGTGACGCGCGTGTATCAAACGGCGGAGACACGTGCTGTCTCGCCCCGATGGAGTTGTTGCCTGTCCACCACCCCTTCTCCTCCTCCCCCACCCCTCCACCCCGTGCCTCAGCCCCAGTCTCCCAACCTCTGCCATCCTCGGTTCCGCCCTCCCACCCCCTCCCCCCTCCCCCATCCCCCTCCTGCTCTCTCTCTCTCTCTCTCTCTCTCTCTCTCTCTCTCTCTCTCTTTCTCTCTCTCTCTCTCTCTCTCTCTCTCTCTCTCTCTCTCTGTGGGGATTTCGATTTCGCGCACACACTCGTCAATGCATGTGCGATGTATTGAGCGCCTCTTTGGAAATTCGGCGGTATGACAAGTTAGCATGGTGTTGTAGAGTGATGTCGATGTGTGTGTGTGTGTGCGTGTGCGTGTGTGTGTGTGTGTGTGTGTGTGTGCGTGTGTGTGTGCGTGTGTGTGTGTGCGTGTGTGTGTGTGTGTGTGTGCGTGTGTGTGTGTGTGTGTGTGTGTGTGTGTTTCTGCACTTTGTGGCGAGTGTCTGTAACCCATTAAGGCTCAGTCATCGTCGTCCCGATTGTGTTTGGAAAACCGGCGGTTTGTAACACTGCCCAGCGGCCTCTGGGGAAGGAAGGGGAGTGACGGGGTGCTGGGAGAGAGGGTGGGGAGGCTGGCTGGGAGGTGGGGGGGGGGGGGGGGGGGGTTTCTGGCCAGCCTGATCACGGCACCAAAGCTGATTATTGTCACCGATTTCGAACGTTTTTGGGTGTGTGTTTGTCCCTGACGTGAAAAAGCAAGGAAACAAAGGGGGTGGGGGTACAGAATGACGAAAAGAAAAACAAAAATGGGCACACTTAGTGCCAGCGAATGAGTGTGCAGCACGCGCGTACACACACACACACACACACCACACACACACACACACACACACACACACACACACAGACATTCTCTCTCTCTCTCTCTTTCTCTCACACTCTCTCTCTCTCTCTCTCTCTCTCTCTCTCTCTCTCTCTCTCTCTCTCTCTCTCACTGTATCAACCACCCACCTATCCACCTTTCCCCACCTTTTCTACACCCCCTTCCCCTCCCAAGAAAAAACAAACCCAGCCTTTTGGACGCGTACACACATTTTCTTTCTCCATCCAGCAGACGTACGCAGACGCCCACCAGACCAATCAACCTTTCGTGGAATGCCCAGGTTTAATCCAAGCTTATCAGTTTTGACAAAATCCGCCCGTAGTCTATTAAGATGTTACATTCATTTTTATAACAATAATTATGTATTGGTACACATTGCTGTTGTGATTATGACTGTTGACTATACTGAGATATCTGTCGGTGTGTGTGTGTGTGTGTGTGTGTGTGTGTGTGTTTTGTGTGTGTGTGTGTGTGCTTTGTGATTAATTGCGGTTTGCATATGTAATTATGGATGGATAGATGGAAGGATGGATGTATATAGGGAGGTTATTTATTTATTCAGATGAAAGTATAAAGCACTAGCTTCAGTCATGTATGACGAGTAAGTTTATCTTAGCTTAAAATGGCTCCCTACCCCCCCCCCCCCCCCCCCCCCCCTTCCATCTGAAACCGTTTCCCATCTCCACCCCCATCCCGTCTACACAGACACACAGACATGCTCTTTCACACACCTCTATGTTCATCTCCATCCATATGGGCAACACCATCTTTTGGAGCTAGTTCAGGCCTTCAGGGAGATAACTGAACGGTGAGGCCTGCTTTGAAGGGGCTGGGGTGGGCTAGGAGGTAAGGATGGAGGGGGGGGGGGGGGGGGGGGGGGGGGTGAGGGGGAAGGGGGTCAACAGCATCAGACTTGATGACAGATGGGAGAGAACTCGTGTGATATGAAAGGCATGGGCCACAGCGATAGCGGATGCGACCGAAGGGGAGAGAGAGAAAGAGGGAAGGAGAGGAGGGAAAGAGAGAGGCCGAGAGAGAGAAAGAGGGAAGGAGAGGAGGGAAAGAGAGAGGCCGAGAGAGAGAGAGTAAGAGTGGAGAGAGAGACAGAGAGAGGGAGAGAGAGAGAGGAGAGAGAGACAGAGAGGGAAAGAGAAAAAGAGTGGAGAGAGAGAGAGAGGAAGGGGAGGGAGACACAGACAGAGACAGTCATAGTGATAACTCAATTCTCTTCTTATATTGCAAAGTAGAATCCACATTTATCAAACTAACACAGTCATGTAAAAAAAACCAAAAACCAATGCTATCAATAGAGCTCTCAATTGGTATCATACAGCAAGCATTCGGTTATTTTAAGACATTACACCGTGAAGACTTGAGCAAACAAACACACACATACACACACACACACACAACACACACACCACACACACACACAACACACACACACACACACACACGCGCGCGCACGTGCACACACACACACGCGCGCGCGCGCACGCGCCCACACACACACATGGACGGACGGACGATGCACGCGCGCGCGCACACACACACACACATGTACAAACACAGTGAAGATTTGAGCAAGCAAACACACACACACACACACACACACACACACACACACACACACACACACCACCGCACACGTGCGCGCACACACACGCGCGCGCTCGCGCGCACACACACGGACGGACGAACGCATGCACGCGCGCGCGCACACACGTATACAAACACAGTGAAGATTTGAGCAAACACACACACACACACACACACACACACACACACACACACACACACACACACACAAACTCACTCACTCACTCACACACACACACACACACACACACACACGCGCGCGCGCGCGTGCATGCACACACATACATACATACATACATACATACGTACATAACATACTGACTGACTGAAACCAATTTATTGTCAGATTAACTCATGGCTAAAGGCAGGTGAAGACAGTGCTTCTCTGGGTCCTCCCCAGCACCTTCGGGTGTTTCTTTTTCTTCATGGTTGTACTGATGACATAACAGACAGACAGACACAGAGAGAGAGAGAGAGAGAGAGATTGACCGACACAGACGGACAGACAGAAAGACAGAGGTTGAAGAGGGAAGGGAGTAGGGTTAGTACTACATAACTATCGCGGAACGTGCGGTGTTTATCTGTAGGGTTCAACCAGAGAGTGGTTTGTTTCTAGTAACGCTGTTTGGGTTTTTCGTCCCCCACCTTGAAGTGAGAAAGGAGCCGCAGGTTCAGAGAGCCACGGTTTTGTCGTGTGTGTGTGTGTGTGTGTGTGTGTGTGTGTGTGTGTGTGTGCGTGCGTGCGTGTGTGCGTGCGTGCGTGCGTGTGTGTGTGTGTGCGCGCGCGCGCGCGTGAGTGTGTGTGTGTGTGTGTGTGTATTCAGTTCAGATACATTGAGGCTAAAAAAAAAAAAGCACAGTCAGTAATTTTTACGTACACCGCTGCAATCCATTATACAGTTCCAAAACAATATTGAACACCTCATAATAATCCAGCAACTTCGGTATTATCAGGAACATCTTCCATATCAGTAACGCATGGCTCTCACACAAACAATATGGCTACACACGATGATTGTTATCAGTATTCAGACCACTCTCCCTAAGTTCAAACAATATGGCTACACACGATGATTGTTATCAGTATTCAGACCACTCTCCCTAAGTTCAAACAATATGGCTACACACGATGATTGTTATCAGTATTCAGACCACTCTCCCTAAGTTCAAACAATATGGCTACACACGATGATTGTTATCAGTATTCAGACCACTCTCCCTAAGTTCTTGTAAAAACCGAATAGGCCAATGAAAGAGGTTGCTCAGGAAAAAGTCCGTTGCAAACACACATTACTCATCAAAAGGGAAAATGTTGTGTTCCATCTGATTACCTCAAGTGGGTATGAATCATCACTCATAAGCGCCTTTAGCGGATGGGACACCTTCCGAGACGTGCCATGAGATTTTCATAGATCTCCAAACGGTAGTTTCCAATATTTGAAGTTTTTTTTTTTGTTCTTGAAATTTGTAACGGACGTTTTGGAACATTTTCGATAGCCTCCCTCACCCCTTGTCTTGCATGGTGACCAGATATGTCGTTTCAGTTTAAACCACAATGGTGACCAGATATGTCGTTTCAGTTTAAACCACAATGGTGACCAGATATGTCGTTTCAGTTTAAAACCACAATTTGTTAGAACTCGACAAAAGTCTGCTTCTATTCCGAGATATTGTACAGGGTAATAAGGATTCGATTTGATAAAATGCCTTTTTTTTCGGAATCACTGTGACAATGTCTGAAACGATTGAAAATCAACGTGTACAGAAGGGTGTGTGTGTGTGTGTGTGTGTGTGTGTGTGTGTGTGTGTGTGTGTGTGTGTGTGTGTGTTTCTTTAAGCGATAAGTATAGCATATATCTGCTGCATGAATATCTTTTTTTCGTTTTTCAAGGTGAAATGATTTTCGTACAAATTTAGGTTTTGTGTGACAAATCCGGATCTTCTATTAGTTGCAATTATTACCAATACATCACTTACAAGGGTATCTCTTTTCTAAATATTCTCTCACATTATTTGCTGAAATATGATTGTTCTAGTTTTCTGTAAGTTGGTATATATTCATAATCAAAATTTCATGTGATGTTCTCTTTCATGGAAACTTTTGAGTTATTATTGGAATCTGTGAAATGATATATCAGTATATCTTGACATGAGATCGGAGATACGATTTTATGCACTCTCTTTGGAAAATCATCCGTAGAATCCATGACATTGACAGTTTTGTCGAAGGCCTTTTTTTTTTTTTTTTTTTTTTTTGTAACCGAAAGGCTTCGGATGACATGAATTTGATGCATGCTTCTTTGCTCACAGAAAGGTGCAATATTTGCCGCCTGCTAACACTTATGTGTACTAATGTATACTGGGCCCCAAGGAGATAGAAAGATGCTAACTACCATTCAAGAGTGGATGGGACGGAAAATTTTTTTAATTGTGATCAGGCTCTAGCAAAAGAGCGTCTTGTCCCCAGGGCTAACAGGTGTGTGTGTATGTGTGTGTGTGTGTGTGTGTGTGTGTGTGTGTGTGTGTGTGTGTGTGCGTGCGTTCGCGCGCCGCGCGCGGGATACGCGTGTCGCAAATAACGTTGATAGATCAAGTTTTGATGGCGAATTTGTAAGCGTGCTAATTTTGATAGGGAATTTGTTTTGTGAGCGTACTAATTTTGATGGTGAATTTTGATGAATTTGTGAGCTTGCATGTATGTGTGCATATGTAAATCGGGAGGTGTGGGTGTGTGTGTGAGGTGATGTAGAGTACTTTTAGAAGTGAGAGTGAACGGAAGAGAGAGAGAGAGAGAGAGAGAGAGAGGGAGAGAGAGAGAGAGAGGGCTGGGGAGGTTTGGAGGAAGGGGGCATGTATTGACAATTAATTCTTAATGACGCCAGAATGTTTTTATTTAACGTTGTTTGTTTATTTGTTCGTTTGTTCGTTTCCCTACAAGTCTTTAACAAGAAGAACCCCCCCGCACAGTGTGCTGACAAATCATAGGGGAAACAACAAGTTAACTGACAAGAAAGAACCCCCCCGCACAGTGTGCTGACAAATCATAGGGGAAACAAGTCTTTAACAAGAAGAACCACCCCCGCACAGTGTGCTGACAAATCATAGGGGAAACAAGTCTTTAACAAGAAAGAACCACCCCCGCACAGTGTGCTGACAAATCATAGGGGAAACAATCTTTAACAAGAAGAACCACCCACCCCGCACAGTGTGCTGACAGATCATAGGGAAACAAATCTTTAACAAGAAGAACCACCCCCGCACAGTGTGCTGACAAATCATAGGGGAAACAAGTCTTTAACAAGAAGAACCACCCCCGCACAGTGTGCTGACAAATCATAGGGGAAACAAGTCTTTAACAAGAAGAACCACCCCCGCACAGTGTGCTGACAAATCATAGGGGAAACAAGTCTTTAACAAGAAGAAACCACCCACCCCCGCACAGTGTGCTGACAGATCATAGGGGAAACAAATCTTTAACAAGAAGAACCACCCCCGCACAGTGTGCTGACAAATCATAGGGGAAACAAGTCTTTAACAAGAAGAACCACCCACCCCCGCACAGTGTGCTGACAGATCATAGGGGAAACAAATCTTTAACAAGAAGAACCCCCCCCGCACAGTGTGCTGACAAATCATAGGGAAACAAATCTTTAACAAGAAGAACCACCCACCCCCGCACAGTGTGCTGACAAATCATAGGGGAAACAAGTCTTTAACAAGAAGAACCCCCCCCGCACAGTGTGCTGACAGATCATAGGGAAACAATATCTTTAACAAGAAGACACCCCCCCGCACAGTGTGCTGACAGATCATAGGGGAAACAAATCTTTAACAAGAAGAACCACCCACCCCCGCACATGTGCTGACAGATCATAGGGGAAACAAATCTTTAACAAGAAAGAACCCCCCCGCACAGTGTGCTGACAGATCATAGGGGAAACAAATCTTTAACAAGAAGAACCCCCCCCGCACAGTGTGCTGACAAATCATAGGGGAAACAAGTCTTTAACAAGAAGAACCACCCACCCCGCACAGTGTGCTGACAGATCATAGGGGAAACAAATCTTTAACAAGAAGAACCCCCCCGCACAGTGTGCTGACAAATCATAGGGAAACAAATCTTTAACAAGAAGAAAACCACCCCCCACCCCCGCACAGTGTGCTGACAATCTAGGACACTTTAAGAGGGGAAACAAGTTCTTTAACAAACAGAAACCCCCCCCCGCACAGTGTGCTGACAGATCATAGGGGAAACAAATCTTTAACAAGAAGAACCCCCCCCGCACAGTGTGCTGACAGATCATAGGGGAAACAAATCTTTAACAAGAAGAACCACCCACCCCCGCACAGTGTGCTGACAGATCATAGGGGAAACAAATCTTTAACAAGAAGAACCCCCCCCGCACAGTGTGCTGACAGATCATAGGGGAAACAAATCTTTAACAAGAAGAACCCCCCCCGCACAGTGTGCTGACAAATCATAGGGGAAACAAGTCTTTAACAAGAAGAACCCCCCCCGCACAGTGTGCTGACAGATCATAGGGGAAACAAATCTTTAACAAGAAGAACCACCCCGCACAGTGTGCTGACAAATCATAGGGAAACAAGTCTTTAACAAGAAGAACCCCCCCCGCACAGTGTGCTGACAAATCATAGGGGAAACAACAAATCTTTAACAAGAAGAACCACCCCCGCACAGTGTGCTGACAAATCATAGGGAAACAACAAATCTTTAACAAGAAGAACCACCCCCGCACAGTGTGCTGACAGATCATAGGGGAAACAACAAATCTTTAACAAGAAGAACCACCCCCGCACAGTGTGCTGACAAATCATAGGGGAAACAAGTCTTTAACAAGAAGAACCACCCCCCGCACAGTGTGCTGACAAATCATAGGGGAAACAAGTCTTTAACAAGAAGAACCACCCCCGCACAGTGTGCTGACAGATCATAGGGGAAACAACAAGTCTTTAACAAGAAGAACCCACCCACCCCGCACAGTGTGCTGACAGATCATAGGGGAAACAAGTCTTTAACAAGAAGAACCACCCCCGCACAGTGTTGCTGACAGATCATAGGGGAAACAACAAGTCTTTAACAAGAAGAACCACCCACCCCCGCACAGTGTGCTGACAGATCATAGGGAAACAACAAATCTTTAACAAGAAGAACCACCCACCCCCGCACAGTGTGCTGACAGATCATAGGGGAAACAACAAATCTTTAACAAGAAGAACCACCCCCCCCGCACAGTGTGCTGACAGATCATAGGGGAAACAAATCTTTAACAAGAAGAACCACCCACCCCCGCACAGTGTGCTGACAGATCATAGGGGAAAAAGTCTTTAACAAGAAGAACCACCCCCGCACAGTGTGCTGACAAATCATAGGGAGAACAAATCTTTAACAAGAAGAACCACCCACCCCCGCACAGTGTGCTGACAGATCATAGGGGAAACAAATCTTAACAAGAAGAACCACCCCCGCACAGTGTGCTGACAGATCATAGGGGAAACAAATCTTTAACAAGAAGAACCACCCACCCCCGCACAGTGTGCTGACAGATCATAGGGAAACAAGTCTTTAACAAGAAGAACCACCCCCGCACAGTGTGCTGACAAATCATAGGGAAACAAATCTTTAACAAGAAGAACCACCCACCCCCGCACAGTGTGCTGACAGATCATAGGGGAAACAAGTCTTTAACAAGAAGAACCACCCCGCACAGTGTGCTGACAGATCATAGGGAAACAAATCTTTAACAAGAAGAACCACCCCCGCACAGTGTGCTGACAGATCATAGGGGAAACAACAAATCTTTAACAAGAAGAACCCCCCCCCGCACAGTGTGCTGACAGATCATAGGGGAAACAACAAATCTTTAACAAGAAGAACCACCCCCGCACAGTGTGCTGACAGATCATAGGGGAAACAAATCTTTAACAAGAAGAACCACCCCCGCACAGTGTGCTGACAAATCATAGGGGAAACAAATCTTTAACAAGAAGAACCACCCCCGCACAGTGTGCTGACAAATCATAGGGGAAACAAAATCTTTAACAAGAAGAACCACCCACCCCCGCACAGTGTGCTGACAGATCATAGGGGAAACAAATCTTTAACAAGAAGAACACCACCCCCGCACAGTGTGCTGACAATCATAGGGAAACAAATCTTTAACAAGAAGAAACCACCCCCGCACAGTGTGCTGACAGATCATAGGGGAAACAACAAATCTTTAACAAGAAGAACCACCCCCGCACTAGTGTGCTGACAAATCATAGGGAAACAACAAATCTTTAACAAGAAGAACACCACCCCCGCACAGTGTGCTGACAGATCATAGGGGAAACAACAAGTCTTTAACAAGAAGAACCACCCAACCCCGCACAGTGTGCTGACAAATCATAGGGGAAACAAGTTAACTGCTGTGCTGACCAGTCTGGCGAACAAGGACATCCGGGCAGAAGATGTGCATGCAATTATGATGTCTTCCTTCCTAGAACTATGCATCTCATGCGGTCCAAGGGGCGAACGGAGACGGTTAAGACAGAGAATAATGTATGGCAGCTTACTAGCCTGTAATGTACTGTTAGTTTGTCGTTTTGTTTTCTCAGGAAATGTCACTGGTCATTGCTTTTTATTGGAAAGATATTAACTTTTTCCTCGAGACAACAGCGATTACGTTATGATGATTTTGGTGTGTGTGTGTGTGTGTGTGTGTGTGGTGTGTGTGTGTGTGTGTGTGCTATAGATGAATGATAGCAGTTTTCCTTTGGTAGATTGGGAAAACCCGTAAATTCTGTTCTGTGCGCCATGTGGGTATGAAATAAAATAATTGCCTTGCCTTGCCTTGCTTGCTTTCCCGAGGAAAGCATATATATGCCCTTTTCAATGAGAAAACACCACACACCACACACACACACACCACACACACACACACACACACACACACGGGGAGGGGGGGGGGGGGGTGTCATTACGGGATGATGAAGCAAGTGTGCTGCCATTGTGGTGTTGTGGTGGACAGACAACATTGCTGATTGGACCGGGAAAGTCTTGACCACAACCGTCAGAGACGGGGAATGTCAGTTAAAATCTTCGTCTTTCCAGTATCCAACCGGGACAGCTTTAAAAACAAATTAGCTAAAGCTAGACTAGTTGACTCCAAATCATCTAGACTAGTTGACTCCTAAACCAAACCGCCCATCCGGGCTATCTGCTGGGAAATGCTGCCATCCGACTGATCGTTTGATTGCAATTTGGCTTGTGCTTTTTATCCCTCTGGGCGATGAGACAACTGGCTTGTGCTTTCTCATCCCTCTTGGCGATTGAGACAACTGGCTTGTGCTTTCCTCATCTCTCTTGGCGATTGAGACAACTGGCTTGTGCTTTCTCATCCCTCTTGGCGATTGAGACAACTGGCTTGTGCTTTCTCATCTCTCTGGCGATTGAAACAACTGGCTTGTGCTTTCTCATCCCTCTTGGCGATTGAGACAACTGGCTTGTGCTTTCTCATCCCTCTTGGCGATTGAGACAACTGGCTTGTGCTTTCTCATCCCTCTGGCGATTGAGACAACTGGCTTGTGTTTCTCATCCCTGTAGGCGATTGAGACAACTGGCTCGTGCTTTCTCATCTCTCTGGCGATTGAGACAACTGGCTCGTGCTTTCTCATCTCTGGCGATTGAGACAACTGGCTCGTGCGTTCTCATCTCTCTGGGCGATTGAGACAACTGGCTCGTGCTTTCATCCCTGTAGGCGATTGAGACAACTGGCTTGTGCTTTCTCATCTCTCTGGGCGATTGAGACATCTGGCTCGTGCTTTCATCCCTGTAGGCGATTGAGACAACTGGCTCGTGCTTTCTCATCTCTCTGGGCGATTGAGACAACTGGCTCGTGCTTTCATCCCTGTAGGCGATTGAGACAACTGGCTTGTGCTTTCTCATCTCTCTTGGCGATTGAAACAACTGGCTTGTGCTTTCTCATCCCTCTTGGCGATTGAGACAACTGGCTTGTGCTTTCTCATCCCTCTTGGCGATTGAGACAACTGGCTTGTGCTTTCTCATCCCTCTTGGCGATTGAGACAACTGGCTTACAGTGCTTTCTCATCCCTCTTGGCGATTGAGACAACTGGCTTGTGCTTTTTATCCCTGTAGGC
>CM031628.1:50018809-50028809 GCA_018398815.1 Conus ventricosus | reverse complement strand
AGTGACCTGTTCAGTTCCCACTGTCCTCTGTGACCTGTTCAGTTCCCACTGTCCTCTGTGACCTGTTCAGTTCCCATTGTCCTCTGTGACCTGTTCAGTTCCCACTGTCCTCTGTGACCTGTTCAGTTCCCACTGTCCTCTGTGACCTGTTCAGTTCCCACTGTCCTCTGTGACCTGTTCAGTTCCCACTGTCCTCTGTGACCTGTCAGTTCCCACTGTCCTCTGTGACCTGTTCACTTCCCACTGTCCTCTGTGACGTACCTGTTCAGTTCCCACTGTCCTCTGTGACGTACCTGTTCAGTTCCCACTGTCCTCTGTGACCTGTTCAGTTCCCACAGTCCTCTGTGACCTGTTCAGTTCCCACTGCCCTCTGCGACCGTTCAGTTCCCACTGTCCTCTGTGACCTGTTCAGTTCCCACTGTCCTCTGTGACCTGTTCAGTTCCCACTGTCCTCTGTGACCTGTTCAGTTCCCACTGTCCTCTGTGACCTGTTCAGTTCCCACTGTCCTCTGTGACCTGTTCAGTTCCCATTGTTCTCTGTGACCTGTTCAGTTCCCACTGTCCTCTGTGACCTGTTCAGTTCCCATTGTTCTCTGTGACCTGTTCAGTTCCCACTGTCCTCTGTGACCTGTTCAGTTCCCACTGTCCTCTGTGACCTGTTCAGTTCCCACTGTCCTCTGTGACCTGTTCAGTTCCCACTGTCCTCTGTGACCTGTTCAGTTCCCACTGTCCTCTGCGACCTGTTCAGTTCCCACTGTCCTCTGCGACCTGTTCAGTTCCCACTGTCCTCTGCGACCTGTTCAGTTCCCACTGTCCTCTGTGACCTGTTCAGTTCCCACTGTCCTCTGCGACCTGTTCAGTTCCCACTGTCCTCTGTGACCTGTTCAGTTCCCACTGTCCTCTGCGACCTGTTCAGTTCCACTGTCCTCTGCGACCTGTTCAGTTCCCACTGTCCTCTGTGACCTGTTCAGTTCCCACTGTCCTCTGCGACCTGTTCAGTTCCCATTGTCCTCCGTGTTGCCGTCCGAACGGGACGAGGTCTTCTCGCTCTGGGGATCTTAACCCCCACCCCCTAAAAAAAAAAAGAAGAAGAAAAAAATAATAAAAAAAGAAAATAGTAATAAAGAAAGGAAAAATAATAATAAAGAATGAAAGAAAAAGAAATTATATCAATAAAAAAAGAAAAAATAATAATGATAGAGAAATAAATGATAATAATAAAGAAAAAAAAAAAAAAAACCAAAAAACGAGAAAGCTCGGCTCGACTTTGAAACGAATTGAAGAAAACAAGTCGTGCCATTTTCGCCCCACACACCCAGGACGGAGGAGACGGAGAGGAGGGGAAAGGGGGGGGGGGGGGGGGGGGGGGGGGGGGGGGGGGGAGAGAGGTGCAACACATTAACTAGGGGGGGGCCTGTTCTTGCGGCGTTTTGTGTCATCAAGAAGAGAGTGGAGGGACGGGGGGGGGGGGGGGTGAGAGAAGGGAAGGGGTGGGGGAGGAGGAAATGGGAAGGAGAGGGAGGGGAGGGGGGGGGGGGGGGGGGGTCGAAGGGAGGAATCCTGCAGCGTTTCGCGGACAGAACTCGTTTTCCAGTTTCCCCGCCGTTGGGGGAAAAAAAAAGCGAAAAAAAGTCGGGATGTGTGGTCGTAGTATTTTGGCGTTTTCCTCACTAGACTCTACCTTTCCACCCATCTCCCCCCCCCCCCAACCCCCCATCTCCCACCCTCCTTTCCCACCCTTTCTCCGTACCTTCTGTCGCTACCATTTCTCTCTGTTCTTCCCTTTTTTTCTTTTCGCGACTTTTCTTCTTTTTTTTTTTTTTTTTTGCCCATTCGGGATTAGAAAAAAGAAAGAAAGTTGCAGGGTTTTATGTTTCCGTCACCCCCCCCCCCTTTTTTTTTCAGGTTCATTTTTGATTTCTCGGTCAGTTGGAAACACTGAAGCGGAGTTCCACTTTACTCCTCCTGTTCCGCTTTCTCTCTGTCTGTCTTTCTCCCATTTTTTTTTGTTAACTTTTTAGTTTGTTGGGTTGTTGAGGGGAAACAAAGTTCTGTATTTCTTTCATTTTTGCCCACTTTTTGGGTTTGGGGTTGACATTGGATTTTCTTGTCCTGCTTGATAAACAAAGCAAACAAACAAACTGCAACCGTGTGAGGTTCCCCTTCGCCATCTTTGTTTCTTTGTTTGTGTGTTTGTGTTCAAATTTCGTTTCAAATTTTCTCACCCAACAGCCACAACAACAAAATGGCAGATCCGTGTTTCACAAACCTTCCTCTGACGTTCGTTTTCAGTTTTCCTGCCCGTTGAAAAGAATAAAATGCACGTTGGGAGGGAGAAGGGGAGAGAGAGAGAGGAGAAGAGAGAGAGAGAGAGAGGAGAGAGAGAGAGAGAGAGAGAGAGACAGACAGACAGAGACACAGACAGACAGAAACAGAGAGAGAGAGAGAGAGAGAGGGGAGACAGACAGACAGACAGACAGACAGACAGACAGAAACAGAGAGAGGAGAGAAGCCCGTCAGACAGACAACAAACAAACAGAAAGCGAAAAGAGAGACAGTCAGACAGACAGACAGACAGAAACAGAGAGAGACAGAGACGAGACAGACAGACATACAGACAGACAGAAACAGAGAGAGAGAGAGAGAGAGAGAGAGAGAGAGAGAGAGAGAGAGAGAGGCAGGCAGTCAGGCAGGCAGACAGACAGACAGAGAACAGGGCAGTTGAGCACTGAGTTGAACCACACAGTTTCTTGTCTTTCTTCTAATGCTCTACGTTTTAACTCTCCGATCCACACACCTCCTTTCTTGTGAAACGTGTGTGTGTAGAGATAAAGGGCAGTGCAATGCGTGTGATGGGCCTTTGCGGCAAAGACACTTTCCGCCGGCGCTCATGTTTGTTTGCGGGGTCACGATCTAATGGATCACCCCCCGAAACGCAATGGATCATGGTGTTGTTTTTCTTTTTACATAATTATAATAATGATGGTTCACGGGTTCGGGGTTTAGATGTACTGGGACAGACAAGACAGATAAAGCTGTGCAGACAGACGGGCACAGACAGACAGAGAGGAGTGAGTGAGTGAGTGAGAGAGAGAGAGAGAGAGAGAGGAAGAGAGAGAGAAGAGAGAGAGAGAGAGAGAGGAGAGAGAGAGTTAGAATGATCCCCTTACTCAGGACCATTCTTCAAATGTTCAATACTTTTCGAACTTTGTAGAAATTTCAGCAGCAGATTTAGTCATTCTTTGTACATTTCCAACCCAGTCTTCGGTGTAACCCAACCCGAACCACCCATTTCCTGCTTAGTCTGAGCCCTCGTAGAGGCTTTCTGCTTGTCTGTCTGTGTGTGATATGTGTGTGTGCGTGCGCGCGCGTGCGTGCGTGGGGGCGTGTGGGTTGGGGGAAGAAAGGGGGGGGGGGGGGGGGCGGGGTATGACTTTAAAGAAAAAACCCCTTCCCCCTTGTCTTGTCCGGCCCCCGTACTGTGGGGTTAGGGGAAAAAACGGGAGGGGGGGGGGCGGGGTTGGGGACAAATGATAAACCTGCCCCCTTCCCAAATGTCTTGTCGGCGAAAGGGGCTAAACCCGGACCACCTTTTTCAGTCGGATGTTCTTTTTCCCCTTGGTTGGGGCGGTGCACGCCCCTTGCCCAAACGTCAGTAAAGCGCCGTGGTCCGGTGGGGTTGTCCCAACGACCCAAACGGGTACAGGGACACCCCAAAGGCGTTGAAGCTGTCGTTTGAACCCCTCCGTTTGTTCGAACCGCGGCACCTTTTTCCAGAGTCTGCCCGCGTTCCGTAATTTGGGAACAATGACTACTCCAGCGAGAAAATTTTGTTGCGTGCCAAACAAAAAGAAAAAGCGAACTGAAAAACCCGCCCCAACCCCAAGAATTGTTGCTTTCCCCCAAACAAAAAAGAGTGTTTTAAACATAAGAACTCAACGCGTTTGGGATCTATTTGGTTTTTAAAGGTTTTTTTAAGGGTCTTTTGGAAAACGAAGGGAGGGAAAAGATCCGTTTCCCTCATCTCTTCAAACCCTGGGAGGGGAAATTTTTGGCCTCGGAAAAAGGGAATCGAGGTTCAAGGGAGAAAATACGGAGTTAAAAAAAAATTTTACCCCGCTGGCAGTCACCTCAAACCTTAAAACCGTTTTTTTCCAGCGGGAAAAAAGAAAAAGAAGAAAAAGAAAAAGAAAAAGAAAAAGAAGAAGAAAGCCGAAGGGGAAATTTGAAGTTGGGGTTTGTCCCCCCAAGGGCAGGGGGGGACGGGCCCCCTGACCTCTTGTGTGAGTCATTTGGGGGGAAAACCCCAAAATCAGGGCAGGGGGCCCGTAGTCAGGGAAATGAAACGAATTTGCCTTTCTGTCAATCGCTATCCGCCTGGTGCCCAGTCTGATGCTCATTTTCCCAGGTATCTGTTGTTTATCAAGCTATATTTATATCACCCTCCCCCCCTTCTTTGTTTTCTTTATCTGTCATTTACTTCTATCTATCTATCTATCTATTTTGCCCAAATCTTTTTCGGGTCTCCCCCCCCCCCCCCCCCCCCCCCTTCTTCTTTTGTCTTTTTTTCGGGTCTGTCTGTATCATTTCCCCCCCCCTCTCTGTTATCTATCAAATATTCTATCTATCAAATCTATCAAACTCTATTATCAAATCTGTCGATCGATCGATCGATCGATCAATACTTTTTAAAGAATTCCCGGGGGAAATTTTTTTTTAAAAGAAAATGCCCGGGTTTGTTGTTTTTAGGTGGGTTTTTAAAGGGCTTTTGGGGAATTAGAGGGGGGTGCTTTTTTGTTTTTTGTTTTAATGGTGATTTAAAGGGGAAAATTCAACGGGGGTGAAAGCCCCCCATATGGGCCCTTTTGGCGGTCGGCGGGAACTACAAGCAAGGTTACCTTACTTTCCCCCGTGTGTGTGGGGTGGTGTGTGTTTTTGGGGGGTTGTGGGGGGGGGGGGTGGTGTATTTTTTGTGTGTGGGGGTGTGGGGTCCCGCGCCCGCGCGGGGTCGTTTTCCCCCGTTTCTTTTTTCTTTGTGAAAAGAAAATTTCTTTAAATTTAACTTGGATGATATGACAAACACCCCAGAAAAAGGGGCAAAAAGGGGTAGGTTTTGGGCCCTTTGTGGGACAGGAATTTTCGGGGAAAATTTAAATTTTGGGTGTTTTTCTGTCTGCCCTGTCTGTCTGTGTCCCTTTGTCCTGCCCTGTCTGTTGTCAGTTCTGTCCTTCTCCTCCCTCTCTCCCCCTCTCTCCCCCCCTCCCCCTCTTCTCTCTTCTTCTTTTTTCTTCCTGTGTTTTTGTTGTGTGTGGTGTGGCGGGGCGCGCCCCAATGTTTGTTGTGTGGGTGTGTGTGGGGTGGTGTGTTGTGTGGTGTGTGTGTGTACGTTTGGCGCGTATCGTTAAAGGGAAGGGGAGGAAAACTTTTAGAGAGAGGGAGGAGGGGGGGGGGGGGGTTTTAAAAAACGAAAAAGAAGAAAGGAAAGGGAAGAAATAAAAGAAAAAAGAAGAATGGGGGGGGAGGGAGGGGGGGAAAGGAGCCGAGGGGTTTGGAGAAAAAAAGGAAAAAAAAATTAAAAGGGGGGGAGAAGCCTTTGTCTTTGGGCCCGAAGGTTTAAATAGAAATTGAGGGAGGGAGAGCTTGTTTTTTAAGAGAAAAAGGAAAATAGAAGTGAGGGGGGGGAAGGCGCTTTTTCTTTTTTTAAAACTCGGTTCCGGGCACAGGAGCGCTGTGCCCCCCAATTTAAAAATTCAACCGTCGAAACCATTTTACACACCCCCCCACGTCACCCGCCCTTACCCCCCCCCCCCCTTCCCCCCCCCCCCCACAAACCCTCCTCCCCCAACCCCCATCCGCACTTCCGCTTCACCCCCCCCCCCTCCCCACCGCCAACCTCCCCTCGTTTATGGCTCGGATCGTCTTTCGTAATTGTAACGGACCGCGCGCCGTGACGTGCTAAATAAACACGGTGCCAGAAATTAGACCGGGAGTTCCTGGAATAGGGAGAGGTAAGGAGTGAACGATAATACAGATTAATCGCTCTAATCGAGTAATCGAGCCGGCCAATTCCTGTGACCCTCGAACACATTTCTGTGTTGTTGGCTCTTCTTTTCAGCAGAAACACTCACACAAACACAGGGTTTTTTCAATGGAGGACTCCAGGAGGGGGTTGCGACGTACTGTAAATATGATCTTGAGATAGATGCTTGTTAATTGCCAGTGTGTCTTTCGTGCTGGCTTTATTTATAGTCTCGTCGACCTCTGCCGTCATCTCAAGTGGGAATGAACCGGAAGGACACGAAATTAAACGAAATGTATTCGGTGAGGGCATGGTCCCTATTATAAAAGGGAGTGGTCGATTACAGAGTACTTGATAACAGAAACACACAGTAAACAGAAAGCTTGATAAGTATTTTTTTTTTACAACAGTACAACAACAATCACGCATAACACGGTTTCTGACAGAGCATCTTTATAAAGAACGTTTTCGTTTGGAAATCTGAGTTGTTATGGTTTTTGTTATTGTTTTTTTTTTTTTAATAAATTTTTTAGTTAAGCATTCTACCGTGTCAAATAACAGAGCGTCAGAGAGGGGTAAGGATGGAGAACAAGTGATTTTGTTTCTAGTTCAGTAGCATATGACTTCTCTCCTCCGCGAAAACGTTTTTCTTTTCTCCCACAACATTGCTGACCCCCCCCCCCCCCCCCCCCCCCCCCCCCCCCCCCCCTCCCCCGCATGAAAATACTTGTTTCCTTATTTCGTAATTTTTTTTTTTTTTTTTTTTTATTGTTCTCTTGCTGTTCAGTCTGATGTTGCGTGAGACAAGAAGTTTAAAGTCATTTGCGACTCAACGAGGACAGCTGCACAGTAAAGTTCCATGATTGATGACGACGCGCATGAGCTTTGTTGAAACGCGGCGCTGAACAACACGTGCTGTCTCTGGCGGTTAGCGGAAACAACGAACAAGAGCCTGTACTGGGGGCCAGCAGGAGAACGCAGACTCCTGCCAGCGTGGAACGGATCTTGCCCAACAATCCGGATGTGAGAGAAAGACCTTCGCCGAAAGATTACGGGCTCATCTTTAGATCGTTTTGAATTTTTCATCTTAGCTTGGTGAAAATCGGTTCCGGAGTGTTCTTTATTTTTTCTTCCCCCGAGCGACTCGCAAACCACGAAGGGATGTATATGAAAATATTAAAATTAGGTTGGCGGAGATGGTTATTGATTTCACAATACATCACTCGCTGTGGCCATAAGGTTAATTCTTCTTCTTCATCTTCTTCTTCTCTCTCTGTCTCTCTCTTTTTTTTTATGAGTTGACGGTGCAGTGCAACCGCTTTTGACGTAGCTGACGTGTGTCTACGCGCACGCAATAACGCGTAGGTGGAAAAGAGTCGTGGTTAGAGTGATATCGGCGGAAATGACGTAGCTTTTAGTGAAATACTCTAAATGCGATCTCTAGGCGCTTAGATTTTGTCGTTGAAAGCTCTGTATACCCGGCTCCCCCCCCCCCCTTCCCTGCTCCTCTCTTCCCGCTGTTCTCCCACCACCTCCCTCCCCATGTCTCCTGCATTCACCTGCGCACAGGGTTACTCGCTTTTTTTTTCTTTTTTTTTTTTGCTTCCCAAAGGCGCAGGCTGTGCTTTTAAATAATACATTTGTGATCGAAAATAAACACTTCAGAATCTGGATGTATAGGCATATTTTACGGGCATTTTCTTTTCTTTTCCTTCTCTTTCTTCCGGGGGGTGGGGGTGGGGGGTGGGGTGGGGGGGGGATTGGGAGGCGGAGTCGGGGACACAGACCTTGCATAGAGGAATACACGGATGTAAGTCTGTGAGAGGAATAGGCTGGCAAAACAAACCAATGATGCAAAGGGCTTTGCACACGCAGCGCGCGCGCGCGTGCACACGCGCGCACACACACACACACACACACACACACAGAAACACACACGCACGCACGCACGCACGCGTGCACGCACGCGCGCGCACACACACACACACACACAATGTAACCCAACCCCCCCCCCCCCCCCCCCCCCCCCCCCGAACCCACCTACAGCGAAGTGAACCCTTCTCGACACTCCTGACGATTCACACCACCAGGGGGAACGAACGATCGTTGAGCACTGTAGTGTCAACAATAATAATTGTACACACCACCATCCGAGCAACCAATGGGGGAGGCGGGGGAGGTGGTGAGCGGAGGGGGGAGGGGGCGGAGGAAGGGAAGGGGGGGGGGGGGGGTAGAACGAAAAAAAAACAACCCAACAAAAAAACCCTCATCAATACCAGGCTGTCATCCGACGAAATTTTAATGAAGATGTCACAGCAGGAGGCCTTCATTGATTGGCAGACAGGCCGTACGTAAATGGGGCCGTGTGGCGCCCTCGACAACTTCAGCGCGGAAACGCCGATTGTCAAAACGAAGTCGGGGGAAAGCCCAGTGTGTGTGTGGAAGATGGGAGCGGGAACGGCAGCTGAATAAAAGAGAGACGAGCGATGGACTGTGAATGTGAAAATAGGCTGAGAGAGGTTTTGAGCGGAAAGCCAATTAAGTACAGTTCATCCATCTTATCTTTTCATGCACTTCGTCTCTTCCATTTCTGTTCTTCCTCCTCCCTTCCTTCAATCCCTTTCTTTCTTCTTTCTTTTTTTTTTCCTGGTCTGGCTTGTCCGTGTCTATTCTTTTCTGCGTGCATTGAGCCACGCGCTTGCGCGCATGTGTTTCAATTGAGATTGCGGAGTGTTGATATATTCATAGAAAGGCAATTATTGCAAGTTCGAGTGTCGGGGTGTGTTGTGTGTGTGGGGTTAGAGAGAGAGTATTTCTGGAGGCAGGAGTTTCATTTTTGAATATAACATGTTGGCATTTGATGTGTGTTTTCAGGCGGACCCCAAAAGAAACTAGCTCTTCGCCATTACCTGGGATAGTACCTGCCCACAGCATCGTCACATAACTTCCAAAAGGTGAGTTAGGTTTTGACTTCTTTCCTAGTGTATCTGACAGTCTCTCTATCTGTACATTGACCGTTCATGTAGTTGTCTTGCGTGTATTATTCACACATCTTTTTTCTGCATTAAGAAAAAAAGTTTCACTTGATAGATTATCTCCAGCTCTTCAGTTGCACTCCAAATGATAGAAATCACACTAGTCTCTGGACACATGTTCTTATGGATAAGGGAGGGGGGGGGGGGGACCATTGACTCGATGTATTGAATTCGCTCCATTCTCATCTATCCTGTTCTTGTAGCGATAGATAGAAATCGTACTCTGTCTCTATATACCTATTTTTGATGCTGAACAATTAAGTAGTGGGGGGAAACAAGTGCAGGCTAACAATTCTTCCGTCATTATAATAATGACTTTGCAAAGATTTGAAATTTTAGAGAAAAAGAAAAAAAAATGAAGATGAAGAAAATGGGGGAAATATATTATCGTGATCCCTTCTGAAGGCAGATCTATTTGTATTGCCTGCTCCTATGCCTTTCGTCCGCTGGATCGGACTCATCAGGGAGACACGGCTGATTGTGTCTGTGCTCCTGGTGTCAAATAGAGACTCACCACAGTTCATAATTCTGTGGTGTTCTCACCACCAAGAGTTCAAAAAAGAATCCAACAGCACCCCCAAAGCAGCCAGTGAAGGATAGTAAAAAGGAATAAAACGAAAGTGTGGAGAGGAAAAAAGTTGCTAAAAAACTAAAAGCATTATATAAACAGTATAAAATGTAGGGGACAATCTTTGAGCCTATGCCTGAGGATCCATTCAAGGATACAAGGGAGATCAAAAGATATGGAACAGTTTGAGTGGTCAGCTCTGCTATATATATTTATGGATTAGAAAAAAAACCCTGACTTGATAGGTCGATTTCTGTCCATGTCAACTTACTGCAATCACTCCCAGTACACATATATTTTCATGGATTAAAAAAACAATTAACTTGAATAAGTTGATAGATTGAATTGTATCCATATCCACCTGTCGTGCTGTGTACT
>CM031628.1:50011309-50013809 GCA_018398815.1 Conus ventricosus | reverse complement strand
GAGGAGGAGGAATGCAGGCATGACACAAGTGGCCGCACGCGCCTCCGATCCGGTGCTGGCCTTTGAAACGTCCCCCGTGTCATTTCGACCACCCGGGGTTGGGTTTGAGTTTGGTTGGGGTTTTTCCTTGGGGGGGGGGGGGGGGGGTACTTTTAGGGGTGACGGGAGGAGAAGGGGTGGGGCGGTGTGTGGGGGTGAGGGGAGGTGGGGTGGGGAAGGTAAGGGGGAGGAGAGAGATGCTGGGAAAGGGGTGGGGCGGTGTGTGGGGGAGGGGAGGTGGGGTGGGGAAGGTAAGGGGGAGGAGAGAGATGCTGGGAAAGGGGTGGGGCGGTGTGTGTGGGGGGGGGGGGGGGGAGGGGAGGTGGGGTGGGGAAGGTAAGGGGGGAGGGAGAGAGATGCTGGGAAAGGGGTGGGAGGAGGAAAGTGGCAGCGGGGGAGGAGGGTTGTTTCCCAAACAAAAACCTGTTTGAGTGTTTAATGGCATCGAAATCCGCGCCACACACATACGCGTGCGCACACAACCGAACAAACGCGGACTCGCGCACACACACACACACACACACACACGCACACCACACCATACCACACCACACCACACCACACCACACACACACACACACATACCACACTACACAACACACACACACACACACACACACACACACACACCACACACACTCACACAATAATGTTTCAGTAGACCTCCGTCGCAGTAAAACAGCGACAGAAGAGAGAGAGGAGAGAGAGGGAGAGAGAGCAGAGAGAGAGACGAGAGAGAGAGAGAGAGATGACGTTTTTCAAACAGAAATAAACCACCCCCTTATTAACAAGAAGAAGAAATCGGAGAAGCTGAAAGCCCCGGGGGAAATCTGGCGAGAAGAGGTGATCGAAGAACAAGAGCACCACCAAGCGCTCGTGCAGTCAGTGAATCTCTCTCACGGCGTTAGGCCCGCGTCATAGAGGTCGACTGTCACGTTCTGTTCCGCCTCTTCGCTCGTCTTTGGCTCGGGGTACGGATCATGTGCACCACCACCCGGTAGGTATCGAATGCTGGGATGTCGAAAGAGGCTTGTCTATCTGTGTATGATTGCGAGTGGAGTGCGACAGCGCTTGGCTTCTGGTGAGACGAAGCGAGAGCTAAGATACAAATCTTTCCAGCAGGGGAGCGAAAAGAACAAGAACAACGGGTTTATAACTGCATTTGATAATCGACGGGGCGAGAGCGAAGATACAAATCTCTTTGAGCAAGGAAACAAGAAGAAGAATAGTTAGAGAGGTGCATTAATAATGGTAATAATATAATAATAATAATAATAATAATAATAATAGACAGTAAGCAAAGAAGTAAGTACAAAATGTTTATAACAACAGTAATGATGAGGAAAGTAAACAAAGAAGTTAGTAAGTAAGTAAGAAAGAAGAATAAGAATAAGGAGAATCACCATTAGTACATCATCAATTTTTTTTCGTCATTACTAAAGTTTTTTTTTTTTTTCTTTGGCGTTTGGGAAACGAACTTCTTACATCGAAGAGCAATGACATGACACAGAACAGTGATATTCTCGGCATTATCCTAGACAACAACAAAAAAACTTACAGTGTCTTCATCCGTCTGAGGGGGAAAAGAACGGCAAACACACACACACACACACACACACACACACACACACACACACACACACACACACAGAGGATTGTTTCATATTTACAGTTTTTGTGTTTAAATTTTGAAAAAGGAAGGGAACATGAATGTAGACTAGATATTATGATTGGAATTTTGGAGGGAGGAGGGGGGTGTCCTCTCTCTCTCTAATTCTCTCCACACACACACACACACACACACCACACACACACACCACCCCACACACATTTTTCTGATTTTTTTTTTTTAGTTTTGGAAGAAGAGTAATATAATCCCCACCCATATCATCCCTCCCCCTCTCCCCAAAAAGGGGAAAAAAACGAACATAGTTTGTTCCATGGGAATAGAGAGTGTGGGTGGATGAATAAGTGGAGCGTGGATTAAAAGGGAGGGGAGACGGCGTAAGTGTAGAAGGAAGGATACGGGGGGGGGGGGGGGGGGGGGGGGAGGGGGGGAGGGGGGGGAGGATAGTAGTCTCGTCGACAACGATTACCGTCGACAGAAAGGCCGTCCGAACAAGATCTGACGTCTTGCCTTCAAACGTCTCCACACCGGTCTCTCTCGCCACCACACCCGATTCCCCAGCCCCGGCTTAAAAAAAAAAAAAAATCTTTTCTTTTTTTTTATTATTAATATTTTTCTTTCTTTCTTTTCTTTTTTTTTTTTTTTTTTTGTGTAGAATCTTCTTTGGCAGCAGTTGGTCTGTGACTATCTGCTGATCAGGCGTCAGAGAGCAGGCTAAGGGAAGCGGGGAGTTAATCGAGGCTTCAAAGACAGGGAATGTTATGGGAAAAAACTGGATGGTTGGACGGGTCGGGTGGTTTATGCGATAGTTGTCTCCCTTTCGCTCGAGTTCAC
>CM031628.1:50003809-50006309 GCA_018398815.1 Conus ventricosus | reverse complement strand
ACTGTCTTCCATTTCTATCCCAGACCGTGGTACCATACTCTTCCTCCCTCCCCCCCACCCCCCCCCCCCCCCCCCCCCCCCCCCCCCTCCACCACCCCCCCCCTCCCCCCCCCCCCCCCCCCCCCCTCCTCATCATGTCTTCCTCCTCCCCCTCCCACTCTCTGTCTTTTCACTTGCCTCATCCCTGTTCTCCTCTCCCCTCCCCCCCTCACTCCTCCAGCCCCACTCCACCCCCCCCCCCCCCCCCGCCCCCATCTGCTGCCGTGTGTGACCGTACTTCCCTGGTCCCTCTGTGTGTGTGTGCGTGTGTGTGTGTGTGTGTGTGTGTGTGTGTGTGTGTGTGTATGTGTGTGTATGTGTGTGTGCGTGCGTGCGTGTGTGTGTGTGTGACGTGCGTGCGTGCGTGCGTGCGTGCGTGCGTGTGTGTGTGTGTGTGTGTGTGTGTGTGTGTGTGTGTGTGTGTGTGGTGTGTGTGTGTGTACAGCACTGAGGTGTGCAGCGAGCGAGAGACCGAGGGAAAAAAGGGTTAATGAGAACAGTCTGGTCCAGTTAGGCGAGCGACCCCACCCCCCTCGCCTCCTCCCGTCTTTCCTGGAGAGAACATTACCAGAGTGGAGAGAGAGAGAGAGAGAGAGAGAGAGAGAGAGAGAGAGAGAGAGAGAGAGAGAGAGAATTGTTTTCGACACATAAACCGATTTATCTGGTTTGTTGAGAGACAGACAGAGAGGAGAGAGAGAGAGAGAGAGAAGAAGAGAGAGAGAGAGAGAGAGAAGAGAGAGAGAGAGAGAGAGAGAGAGAATTGTTTTCGACACATAAACCGATTTATCTGGTTTGTTGAGAGACAGACAGAGAGAGAGAGAGACAGAGAGAGACAGAGACTGATTTTAAGGCATGTTAACCGATCTTTCTCTTTAGTTTGTTGAGGGAGACAGACAAAGAGACAGAGAATTGGTTTTAAAACGTAGAAGACGATCGGTCTGTTCGGTTCGTCTCTCTCTCTCTCTCTCTCTCTCTCTCTCTCTCTCTCTTCTCTCTCTCCTCTCTCTATCTCTCTGTCTTTTCCTTGAAGGGTGTGTGGGAGGGGGAGGGGGGGGGGGGGGGGGGGGGCGATATGGTGATACTGATACCAGGAAATGAAAACAAAAAGATATCAATCTCATCCTTTTTTGTTGTTGTTGAAGGTATGACCGCTAGAGGCAGAAAGGAACAAATCCAGGAGACTAGACAAAGCATTCTGGATGCCCGTAAAGGGTCTTGGTCTACGACGTACCTGCTGAATTTGAAAAAGATGGGTGGGAGGAGATGGGTGGTTAGGGTTGGTGGAGGGGGGGGGGGGAGTTGGGAATGTGTGTGTGTGGGGGGGGGGGGGGGGGGAGGGAGGGAGGGAAGGAGGAACGGGGTGTGTTCTGGAGGACATGGTTGACTTGCTATCTGTGATGGGCCGTCATCCGTGACTGCTGTGGCTTCCTCTTTCCTCGTGCGTGTTTTCTGTCAGAGTTGTCGGCCGTGGTGTGTGTGTGAAAAGAGAGAGAGAGAGAGAGAGAGAGAGAGAGAGAGAGAGCGTGTGTATGTATGAGAGAGAAAGGTTGTGTGTGAGTGGTGCGTGGGTGCGTGCGTGTGTGTGTGTGTGTGTGTGTGTGTGTGTGTGTGTGTGTGAGAGAGAGAGAGAGAGAGAGAGAGAGAGAGCGTGTGTGTTTGAGAGAGAGAGAGAGAGCGTGTGTGTTTGCGTGCGTGCGTGTGTGTGTGTGTGTGTGTGTGTGTGTGTGTGTGTGTGTGTGTGTGTGTGTGTGTGAGTGAGAGAGAGAGAGAGAGATCGTGTATGCGAACCTCGTCTCTTCCCCTTTCTCCCCGTCGCTCACGGATTTTTCTCGCTTTATTAAAAAAAAAAAAAGATATCGTGAATACTAAGAATATTTACTTATGTTTCGAAACGAAAAGGAATACAAAACAAACAAGTGTCTTGAATGAAAACGAATAATGAAGAACTGGTTATCATTTTGTGTTTCTTCTAAACAACGTATCTCCAAAGACCAAACTTAATCTCGTAGTTCGTATTACCTTGTTATAATCATCCATGCTCCACAATCAGTGAAACTATGCTTAATAAAGAGGACGATTAAACTGAAACTTAGAATAGGGAATGAGAAGAGAGAGAGAGAGAGAGAGAGAGGAGAGAGAGGAGAGAGAGAGAGAGAGAGAGAGAGAGAGATCATTACAGAGAGTGCGGGGAGGGGGGGGGGGGGAGGGGGGCAGGAAGAGAGAAGAAGAAAGAGACAGAGTGAATCAGAGAGAGAGAGAGAGAGGGGGGGGGGGGTATATATGGAGAGAGAGTCGGAGAGGTAGAGACAGGGAGAGTAGAGAGAGAGAGTCAGACAGAGTCCGAAAGAGAGTCAGAGAGAGTCAGATAGAGAAAATCCACTCCAGACAGCTCTGTGAAGATGGGCCCGGGCCGATACTTAGATAGTCGGTCCAGTCGGAGCCCTTCTAGCGGCGTGGAAGG
>CM031628.1:49978809-49998809 GCA_018398815.1 Conus ventricosus | reverse complement strand
CCCCCATCCCCGCCCCACACAAAAAAAGGAACCTACCTATAAATACTTACCCAATGGAGTGCGCTCCAAGCATACAAAAAAACTCATATGTTAGAGCTGGTGACTCAAAGATGGCCTGTGCACTATTTTGCCTCAACACTGGAATTATTTTTTTCATGTCTTGACATGTAACAATATGATCACGTGTTATTTTCTTTTTACATAAACATACTATGTTTTTAACATATTTTGTTTTAAAAGCATCAAGTTTCCACCTATACATCATTGAAGTATATTTTTATTTAAACTAAAACCATGTTGAATGATTTTAATATCAAAAATATCAAACTGATTTTGATTGTCATGTTCTATCATTCTATCTTTGAAAGTTTTCGAAATATATGTTTTAACTAAATTGCACTGCTCATGTACCGATAAGGGTAGGTTAAGATCTTCAGAACCACAGATATGTTTTGCTCCACGCTTAGCTGCCCTGTCTACTTTATCGTTGTAATAAAAGGAACAGTGTGAAGGAATCCAACAAAAGGATAGTTGGGTGCCTCCTTCAATAAGCATATGGATCAAACAGCTTATCTCAATAATCATTTCAGGCCTAGTATGCATGTACCACCTATGGTGTACCAGAGATTCATGTGTGCTTCCACTGAGGAGTGCCATGGCTGATGTTTAGATTAACCGAGGGAGGTAGTCTGATGACCCCGATGAGTTCGCCCAGTTGTGTGGCGATCTAAGGAGACCAGAGATTCTTGTGTGCTTCCACTGAGGAGTGCCATGGTTGATGGTAGATTAACCAAGGGAGGTAGTCTGATGACCCCGATCAGTTCGCCCAGTGGTGTGGCGATCTAAGGAGGAATCCCTTTGTAGGCACTGACCCGCGAAGGGCCGGAAATGCCAAAGAGGGAATACTCTCGAGTAGACTGGGGAAGGGAAGAGACCGGGGAACGTTTGTGGGGGTGCCAGCCCCATTATGTAAGAGGAAGACCAGTAGTTGTGGGATGGGCTTACTATGTAGGTTGTTGGTCATCCTGGAGATTTTAAGGAAATAGTTCTGATAATTATTTTCTTATTTCAAACTGGTGAAACTTAGTTTGAAATAAGAAATAATAATAGATCATAGATCATAGATAGATAATAATAGATCGCCACACAACTGGGCGAACTCATCGGGGGTCATCAGACTACCTCCCTCGGTTAATCTAAACATCAGCCATGGCACTCCTCAGTGGAAGCACACATGAATCTCTGGTACACCATAGGTGGTGTACATGCAAATTAAAATCTTTTATTGCCTGAAGGACTGATTTTGAATCTACACAAAACAGAGCTTGAAATATTGTTTTGGGGAAATTTAAAAGGTAATTCAAAGCCATGAGTATTGCTGTTAATTCAGCTGTAAATATGGATATGTTACATCCAATGTAAAAAGATTTCTCCACCTCAAGTCAGGGATTAAGAATGCACAACCTGTTTGCTTACCAATACATGAACCATCTGTGTATATTTTTAATTGGTTAGTGTATTTCTCGTCCATATGACACTTAGTATAACTTGCTAGCATATTGATATTTTCACCTTTCTTGATGTTGGTGTGATCAATATCAAAATGGGCTTTTTTAAGTTCCCAGGGTGGAATAGGACAAAAAGATGGTCTGGGAGAGAAATTTTCTTTTTCTAAAGAAACCCCAGAATCTGAAATTATTTTTGATGTATAAGTTGCTATAGATATTTGAGAAGTTATAGACTTTGCTCTTTTCGGAAAATCAAAATCTGATCTTATTTTGATTTCTGATTTAATGTGTGTTTTTCTAGCTGTACTTTTAATGACAAATTTACAACATGTTAAATCTCTATAATCATCTAGAGGAAGTACCTGAGCTTCATGATATGTACGTGACGATGATGCGTGCACAGGAAGCCCAAGGGCTAATTTCAACGCCTTACATTCAATACTTTGCAGTTTTTGTAATAAATATTTAGGCGCGTTGAAGAATATTTCTTGGGCATAAGTTATTTTTGATCTCATTAAAGATTTACATAGAGTAATCAATGTAGCTGGATCTTGCCCCCACTTTCTTTAGAAATGATTTTCAGAAAGTTTAATGTTTTTCTCGCCTTTGTTAATAAATATTCGATATAAAAGTTCCATGATAATTTAGATGTAAAATTTGTAAAATAAACTCCTAGAAATTTTATCTCTGTAACGTACTTAAGAGGAGTATCATCCAATGTGAAAACAGGCATACTTTCTGGGTTAGATCCACTGTTAAAAAGAACCATATTTGTTTTTTCGGTTGACAGACTTAATCCATTTAGCTTCATATAACCCACCATCTTATTTAGTTCTCCTTGATAGATCTTTTTGACGAATTTTATATCTCGCTGTGAAGTTTTCTTTTTTAACGTTACGTGTGTGTGTGTGTGTGTGCCTGCCTGTCTGTCTGTCTGTCTGCGTGTCTGTCTGTCTGTCTGTCTGTCTCTCTCTCTCTCTCTCTCTCTCTCTCTCTGTCCATCTTTCTCCAATCTTTCTCTGTCTATCCCTATCCCTCCCTTTCTCTATGTCGCCCTCCCTGCCCCTACACATGCTCCCTCCTTATTCCCCATGTTTCTGTCGGTCTCCTGGAAGCAGAGGAGAAGGGAGAGGGGATGACAGACACAAACACTTGGAGAAGTAGAGAGATGGAAAGAAAGAGAAAGAATGGTAAGAGAGGGAGGAAGACAGGAAGGGGAGAGTGGGAGGGAAGGAAGAAAGGAGAGAGAGAGAGAGAGAGAGAGAGAGAGAGAGAGAGAGAGAGAGAGAGAGAGAGAGAGAGATGGGAAGAAAAGTGAGAGAGAGAGAGAGAGAGAGGAGAGAGAGAGAGAGAGAGAGAGGAGAGAGACAGAGACAGAGAGAGAGACAGACACACAGACAGACACACAGAGAAGACGGAGTCAACAGACAGGAGAGACCGAACGAAGGAGCAAAAGCGTTCACATGAGCCATTTTCATTCTATGGAAACGGTCTGGCGAAGCTCCCCACCCCACCCGGTACGGTCTTACACGGTATCGCCCGAAGATTGCAAAGGAGTTTACCTTCAAACTGGTTTGAAGCTCCGCTGTTAATGCTGGCTCTTTTGTCGCCATCCCTCCCGAGTTAGTCAACAGGAGATCGTCGTCGTCGTGGTCTTCATTACCATGACCCCCCCCCCCCCCCCTCCTTTCCCTCTGTCTATGTTATCAGTCTCATCATACCACAACCATGGAGTTGGGTCTGGCTCGTGTTTCAAGGCTGTTTTGAAGCGCGTTCAGTCCTGACAACATGTTCACCCACTCACGGGCCACTGTTGTACAACTGCAGGAGAACTTATAGGGGGGGGGGGGGGGGGGGGGGGGGAAGGTGGATAATCATGTTCTTCCGATGTTCAGTCAGCCGTTACTCGTTTTCTCCCAACCTTAAAAAAGAAAAAAAAGAAGAGAAAAAAACATAAGTGCTGATTGAACGAAATCCGGAAATTGCATGAAATGACCGAATAAAAGTTTGCAAACGGTAGCGAAAAGTCGTGCTGACTGAATGAACCTATGAACAGGTAGTGCAGAGGAGTGCTGACTCAATGAACCTATGAACAGGTAGTGCAGAGGAGTGCTGACTGAATGAACCTATGAACAGGTAGTGCAGAGGAGTGCTGACTCAATGAACCTATGAACAGGTAGTGCAGAGGAGTGCTGACTCAATGAACCTATGAACAGGTAGTGCAGAGGAGTGCTGACTGAATGAACCTATGAACAGGTAGTGCAGAGGAGTGCTGACTGAATGAACCTATGAACAGGTAGTGCAGAGGAGTGCTGACTCAATGAACCTATGAACAGGTAGTGCAGAGGAGTGCTGACTCAATGAACCTATGAACAGGTAGTGCAGAGGAGTGCCGACTGAATGAACCTATGAACAGGTAGTGCAGAGGAGTGCCGACTGAATGAACCTATCAACAGGCAGTGCAAAGGAGTGTTGATTGCAGGAACCTGCTCCCGGAGAATGCAGGAATATGCAGTGTGCGCAGTGAATGAACGTGAGTAAAGAGGTGGGAAAATGCAGGGCTGACTAAGCACGAACAGTCGTGCTGACTGACTGAACCGAAGAAAAGGTTGAGGGGAAAAAAGTAGTGTTCATTGAATGACCCTGGGGAAAAAAGTAGTGTTCATTGAATGACCTGGGGAAAAAAGTAGTGTTCATTGAATGACCCTGGGGAAAAAAGTAGTGTTCATTGAATGACCCTGGGGACAAAAGTAGTGTTCATTGAATGACCCTGGGGAAAAAAAGTAGTGTTCATTGAATGACCCTGGGGAAAAAAGTAGTGTTCATTGAATGACCCTGGGGAAAAAAGTAGTGTTCATTGAATGACCCTGGGAAAAAAAAAGTAGTGTTCATTGAATGACCCTGGGGAAAAAAAGTAGTGTTCATTGAATGACCCTGGGGGAAAAAAAGCAGGAAAAACTAGTGTTAACTGAATGAACCTAGGAAAAAGTGGGGAAAAATAGTATTGACTGTATAAACCTAGGAAAAGGCTGGAAAACCAGTGGTGATTGAATTAACCTAGGGGAAAAAAGTAGGAGAAATCGATGCTGACTGAACGAAACCTAAGAAAAGGTATTGTTCATTAAACGAACGTAGGACATGCTATGGGGAAAATAGTGATAACTGAATGCTCGTAGGGGAAAAACAAGCAGAAAGTGTAGTGCAGTCAGAATAAAGTAGAGAAAGGTAGGGAGATGCAGCGCTGTCGGAATAATCCCAAGAAAAGGTAGCGAATGCAGCGGTGACTATACGGACCGAGGAGGAGACAGGACAATGTAGTAGTGGTGACTCTCTCCATGTTCCAACAGATTATTCGGATCGCTCCTAATTACATTCAGAGTTTTCCTAGCGTTCCTTCAGAAATTTGGAAAAGATGAGGGGGGGGGGGGGGGGAGAGGGGGGATGTAGAGCTGACTGAATGAAGTCAGGAGAAAAAGAAATATGGAAAATGTAGTTCAGATTGAATGAAGTGAGGAAAATGTAGTTCAGATTGAATGAAGTGAGGAAAATGTAGTTCAGATTGAATGAAGTGAGGAAAATGTAGTTCAGATTGAATGAAGTGAGGAAAATGTAGTTCAGATTGAATGAAGTGAGGAAAATGTAGTTCAGATTGAATGAAGTGAGGAAAATGTAGTTCAGATTGAATGAAGTGAGGAAAATGTAGTTCAGATTGAATGAAGTGAGGAAAATGTAGTTCAGATTGAATGAAGTGAGGAAAATGTAGTTCAGATTGAATGAAGTGAGGAAAATGTAGTTCAGATTGAATGAAGTGAGGGAAAGTTTGGAAAATGTCGTGTTGACTCAATGGAAGTAAGGAAAAGACTGGAAATCGTGGTATTGACGGATTGGAAAATGTAGTGCTGATTGAATGAAATGGGGGAAAAGTCTGGAAAATGTAGAGGTGACTGAATGAAATGGGGAAAAGTCTGGAAAATGTAGAGGTGACTGAATGAAATAGGGAAAAGTCTGGAAAATGTCGTGTTGACTGAATGAAATAGGGAAAAGTTAAGAAAATGTTGTGTTGACTGAATGAAATAGGGAAAAGTCTGGAAAATGTAGTGCTGACTGAATGAAATAGGGAAAAGTCTGGAAGATGTAGAGGTGACTGAATGAAATGGGGAAAAGTCTGGAAAATGTAGAGGTGACTGAATGAAATGGGGAAAAGTCTGGAAGATGTAGAGGTGACTGAATGAAATGGGGAAAAGTCTGGAAGATGTAGAGGTGACTGAATGAAATGGGGAAAAGTCTGGAAAATGTAGAGGTGACTGAATGAAGTGAGGAAAGGGTTGGAAAATGTTGACAGGGAAGGTTAGGAAAAATGTCGGAAAATGTAGAGCTGACTGCATGAAGTCAGAAAAACAAATGTCGGGAAATGGAATTCTGGCTGACGGAACGTAAGAAAACTTTAGAAAATGGCTCAGGAAGAGGTGTGGCAAATGTATCGCTGACTGAATAAAGTAACGAGCATGTAGAACAAAGTCGTTCTGACCGAATCAATGTGGTAAAAAGATCGACAAACGTGGTGCTAACTGAATGAAGTGAAGAAAAGATAGGAAACAGCAGGAGTATGTTACAGTGACCTTTCCTAAGTTGTTTTTTTAAGCATTTTTTTTATTGAACAGCTGTGTACATAAACAAATTATTACACCGAAGCAACGACAAGCAAATGCTATAATGTGCTAAGTTAAATCAAACTTTTCTTAACTTCGATCAGTTTCGCTGAGTTTAGGTGGATTTTTGTTTGTTTGTTTTGGTTTTTTGTTTTTCTTTTACGTCCAGAGATATGGAAAAGGTTGCAAAATGTAGTGCTAACAATATGAACCTAAAAAAATGTTGTGTTAACAATATGAATCTAACAATATGAACCTAAAAAATGTAGTGCTAACAATATGAATCTAACAATATGAACCTAAAATTGTAGTGCTAACAATATGAATCTAACAATATGAACCTAAAAATGTAGTGCTAACAATATGAACCTAAGAAAGAGTAGTGCGGAAGGAATCGAACCTGAAGGTAGGAAAATGCCAGCGCTGACTGAAAGAACTTAACGAAAATGTGGAACTTAATTGTGACTTTTCCTGACTTCATTCAGAATCTTCCTGAATTACTACCAAAGAGTTGGAAAAGGTTGGAAAATGTAACACGGACTGACCCAAATGTAACACGGACTGACCCAAATGTAACACGGACTGACCCAAATGTAACACGGACTGACCCAAATGTAACACGGACTGACCCAAATGTAACACGGACTGACCCAAATGTAACACGGACTGACCCAAAATCCGGGACAAAGGCCCGAAAACGCATGCCGAATGAAGGAACGCTGGAAATGTAGTGCAGGAAAAAACTCTGGAAATGTAGTGCAGGAAAAAACTCTGGAAATGTAGTGCAGGAAAAAAACTCTGGAAATGTAGTGCAGGAAAAAACTCTGGAAATGTAGTGGAGGAAAAAACTCTGGAAATGTAGTGCAGGAAAAAACTCTGGAAATGTAGTGCAGGAAAAAACTCTGGAAATGTAGTGCAGGAAAAAAACTCTGGAAATGTAGTGCAGGAAAAAAACTAGCTCTGATTGACTGAACTGGAAATGTAGTGCAGGAAAAAAACTAGCTCTGATTGACTGAAATGGAAATGTAGTGCAGGAAAAAAACTAGCTCTGATTGACTGAGTGCAGCAAAAAACTAGCTCTGATTGACTGAACTGGAAATGTATTGAGGAAAAACTAGCTCTGATTGACTGAACTGGAAATGTAGTGCAGGAAAAAACTAGCTCTGATTGACTGAACTGGAAATGTAGTGCATGAAAAAACTAGCTCTGATTGACTGAACTGGAAATGTAGTGCAGGAAAAAACTAGCTCTGATTGACTGAACTGGAAATGTAGTGCAGGAAAAAACTAGCTCTGATTGACTGAACTGGAAATGTAGTGCAGGAAAAAACTAGCTCTGATTGACTGAACTGGAAATGTAGTGCAGGAAAAAACTAGCTCTGATTGACTGAACTGGAAATGTAGTGCAGGAAAAAACTAGCTCTGATTGACTGAACTGGAAATGTAGTGCAGGAAAAAACTAGCTCTGATTGACTGAACTGGAAATGTAGTGCAGGAAAAAACTAGCTCTGATTGACTGAACTGGAATGTAGTGCAGGAAAAAACTAGCTCTGATTGACTGAACTGGAAATGTAGTGCAGGAAAAAACTAGCTCTGATTGACTGAACTGGAAATGTAGTGCAGGAAAAAACTAGCTCTGATTGACTGAACTGGAAATGTAGTGCAGGAAAAAAACTAGCTCTGATTGACTGAACTGGAAATGTAGTGCAGGAAAAAACTAGCTCTGATTGACTGAACTGGAAATGTAGTGCAGGAAAAAACTAGCTCTGATTGACTGAACTCGGGCGAAAATAAAGCAAACCAAATGATTCGTGCTGACTGACTGAACGGAGGAAAATGGAAGAAAATGTACTGCTCTCTGAATGAACCCCCAGATGAATTCCATTTTCCTTTTCAGCCATTAGAAGTGGATTGTATGGCAAAAGACCGTGTGTTTGACTCGAAGGCTCTTTGGGATCCTCTCCAAGGGGAAAAAAAGAAAAATGAATGACAAGCTTTTCCCTAACAGCCGGGAGCTGCGAGGAGGCGGAGTGTTGTGGAATTTGCTGTGACAACACTGCTGTGTTTGTTCGGGTTACATCCCGGCCATTTCTGCTGCTTGTTGTCGTCCTTTGGGCTGAGCTCTTGTCGCTCTTTTGTGTAGACTGTACATTGCCGGGGCTGCCCCGGGGCGTGCTTCAGCCGCCTGTGTCTCTGGCCCTTTGCTTTGCTTTCTTTTCTCTCTGTGCTTTCTTTTCTCTTCTTTTTTTCTTTCTTTTTTTTTTTTTCTTTCCTGTTCATATTTTGGGTCTGAAATATGCGTGGTCGTCGTGATGGAGGCGTATGGATGTGAGTCATTGTGTGTGCGTGTGTGTGTGTGTGTGTGTGTGAGGGAGAGACAGAGAGAGAGGGTGACAGAAGAGTGGGATAGGTTAAGGGAAAGGGTGTTGTTGAGAGGCCCGTTTAGATACGAGTTCTGGTTCGCGCTGAGATCGTTGTTGGAGTCGAGGAGGCGTGTCGATGGAATCAGCAGATAAATACAGAAAAGGGATATTGGATTTTTGACAGCAATCTGAAGTCAAAGTGAAAGGCTGAGCGAGGGCCAGGAAGGACGAATCCTGTTGTTTGTAGCCTAGCAGACACCGAAGATCGCATCAAGCTGAGCGAAGGCCGGGCAGGACGAATCCTGTTGTTTGTGGCCCAGCAGACACCGAAGATCGCATCAAGGCAGAGTGAGGGCCAGGCAGGACGAATCTGTTGTTTGTAGCCCAGCAGACACCGAAGATCGCATCAAGGCTGAGCGAAGGCCGGGCAGGACGAATCCTGTTGTTTGTGGCCAGCAGACACCGAAGATCGCATCAAGGGAGAGTGAGGGCCAGGCAGGACGAATCCTGTTGTTTGTGGCCCAGCAGACACCGAAGATCGCACCAGGGCCGCCAACAAAGAAAGTAGGAGCAACGTAGATTGATAGATAGTGTAAACATGAACAGGTCATATAGGTCATTCCGCTGAATGAGGAAGCGTCAGAGAGAGAGAGAGAGAGAGAGAGAGAGAGAGAGAGAGAGAGAGAGAGAGAGAGAGAGAAGGGGGGGGGGGGGGGGGGATTAGTTTGTGCAGAGTTTGTTCTACTCATGCCCGTCAAACTTTTTTTTTCCTCGTTTCTCTGTGTCTTTCAGGCTCAGTGTCTAGAAAGGCATGTGTGTTTGGTTTGTGCTTTGTTGATCGTCAGCATCCGTAAGAGCTGATATCTGATGGGATCTATTAGTTGACCTATTCAAAAATCATAGAATGAACATATAGAGGAGAGAGAGAGAGAGAGGATGGGGGGAGGGGGGGAGAGAGAGAGAGAGAGAGAGAGAGAGAGAGAGAGAGAGAGAGAGAGAGAGAGAGGAGAGAGAGAGATGGAAAGGAAAATGAGCGCGTACAGCTTTGAATTAACTTATCTTTGTAGCAAATTAGTAAGAATGAATGAATGAAGAATTGATTCCTTCGAATGAACTCATTATTTTGTAAATTAATAACGATGAATGAACGAAGAAAGGAATGAATTCACAAACAGGTCAGTAACTGAAGTCAGCTGACGTAGACCACGTGATTGCCCCTGGCCTGCCTGTTCCATGGAGTCAAGGTCGCCTGGCTGTAGGCTACGTGGCCACACATTCTCCATCCTCGTCGTTGCAGTTTGTTTGGCTGATGTGTTCTTTCTGTAAACCTTGTTTTTCCTTTTCATTTCGGTGTTGAGAAAGCTTTTTGTTTGTTGTATTTTGTTTTTGCGACTAGTGATTAATACTGAAGTGGTCATCTCCATCTGTAAGAGATGAGATTCGAGACGGCCATGAAAGGAGAGTGGTACAGGAAGAGATTGAAGGGGGAGGGGTGAGGTGGGATGGTGGGGGGGGGGGGGGGGGGGGGGGGGGCTGAGTTTTAATAACACTGAAACAAGATGTTAGGGTAAAGAAAAAAATGTTCGTGAATGCAAACACACAAAAAAAGAGGAATGAAAATACACACAAAAAAGAGGAATGAAAATACACACAAAAAAAAAGGAATAAAAATACACACAAAAAAAGAGGAATGAAAATACACACATATGGGGATTGAAGGTAAACAGACAAGCCAAAAGAAATAAATTTTATTACAGCAAAATTAGATACATTTTTTTTCAGAAAAGGAAAAAGAAATAGCGGCGGTTTTTACGCCACATACGCATGCTTACGCGCGCATGTCTGCGCACGTATGGATCACCGCGTGCAAGTCATTGTCACACACTGTAACGTTTGTGTGTTACTAGAAAGGGAGGGAGAGGGTGGGGGGAGGGAGAGAGCATGACGTGGTTCCCTCACCAACAGTCGCAGACCGAAAAGGATCGATGCCAACTGGAATAAGATAACGAAGCCAACAAATCTCGTTTTTGAGTCAGACCACGATAAAGACACTCCCACTCCACCCGCCCCCTTCCCCGACACCCACACACACCCTCATCACCTCCACCACCACCACCACTACCACCCATCATCCATCCTCAACCCTGCATCTCCACCTCAAACTCACTCCCCCCCACCCCCGCCATCCCCCACCCCACCCCACCCCTTCTCCACACATACACACCCAAACCCGCCTTGCGAACGAGCGTCACGTCATTTCCTGCCGGCGATTGGTCCAAAATGGCAACCAATCACACGTCCTGTATCAAAAGGAGCACGGGGCCCGGACATTGATTTACGGGTGCCGTTTCATCAACCGGCACAGGTAAAGCGAATCGATTTTTTCTTCTTTTTTCTCTCTCTCTCTCTCTCTTCTCTCGCCCCTCCCTGTCCAACAGTCGCATCGGCGTGTGACGCGTGAATGAACTCAACACGCCGTGCATCGGGAGGGAGCGAGGGAAGGAGAGGGAGAGAGGGGAGGGAGTTGGGGGAGAGTGGATAGAGGTAGGGAAAAGAAAGGGGTGGAGGGAGGAGGGGGTGGTGGGCTCTAGAGACGGTGAGTCAGACGATGGGTTTTTTTTTTGTTTTGTTGTTGTTGTTTTTTGTTTTTTCTTTGGCGTGTTTTTGTTGTTGGTGGTGATGTTGGTGGCAGGTTGGGGGGGGGGGAGGGGGGGGGGGGGGGGAGGAAGGAGGAGGTGGGGGTGGAGGTTGGCTGGTAGTTGTTGGTTAGTTCTCTCTTCTTTTTTTTTTTTTTGCGTTTTTTTTCTTTTCTGTCCTTTTTTTTTTTTCTTTTTGTGGTGGGCTGGTAGTGTCGGCTGGTAGTGGTGGGGCTGGTAGTGTCGGCTGGTAGTGGTCGGCTGGTTCTCGTTTTTTTGTTTTTTGTTTTCTTTCTTTCTTTTTTTTTTTGTGTGTTGAAACTGTCGCCGCTAAGCGATGACATACCAGTCGGTCTGCTGTCGTCGCAATGTCTCACTTCACCATGTTTGCCTTTTAGGGACATGTGTTCGTCCTGCTGTCTCTGTCTGTCTGTCCGTCTGATTGTCTGACTCTGTCTGTCTGTCTATTTGTCTGTCTGTCTGTCTGTCTCTATCTGTCTCTCTCCCGCCCCCCCCCCCCCCCCCCCCCCCCCCCCCCCCCCGCCCTCTCCTCTCCTCCCCGTTTTTGTGTCCCTCTCAGGCTTTGTGGCAATATGTTTCTTTTAATGTTAAAAGAAATCAGCCGCCGTACGAGTTTTTAAAAAAAGCAATTAAAATGAAAATAATAAATAAATGGAAAAGTGAGAACCAAAATTGTACATTAGACTGGGGGAAAACTGCGGTGCACTCATATAGCCTTGTCTCCCCCCCCCCCCCCCCCCCTCCCGACTCCCTCCCACACACACACACCAATAAATAGGACAAAAACGGAGCAAAGAATGGGAGGGGGCTGTGGTGGGAAACAAGAAAAAAAACAGACAACCAAACAAAAACGGAACAGATGACAGGACGGGGTGGGGTCGGGTGGGGGTGGGGGCCCAGAAGGTAGAGATGAACGAAACAAAACAAAACAAAACAAAACAAAACAAAACGTCGGGCGTGCCTTTTTTGTTTTGATTAGACAAAGTAGACACGAAAAAAGAAACGACAGAAAACGGAGAGAGAGGAGAGAGAGAGAGAGAGAGAGAGACAGACAGAGAGAGATGAAAGAGAAGAAAGGGAGAGAAGGCAAGGTGTGACAAACAGCGCCGAAGTGCAGCACTCTTAGCGTTGTCTGTCAATGTTTGCCGTGTCGGCAGCCACCGACGATGTGAACGTGCATAGAGTGCGGTGGTCGTCATTAACGGGTTGAGAGAGGTAGAGAGAGAGAGAAAGCGAGATAGAGGGGGGGGGGGGGGGGGGGGGGGGGGGGGGGGGGGGAGGGGGGGGGGGGGGGGGCTCAAGCCAGAGATTGGTATTGACAATAGTGAATGTTCTTCATCCGTAATTAGATTGTAATACAGCCTTCAGACAAAGGGGTGAAAATAATCGCGCGCACACACACACACACACACACACAAGATGGCGGCTACGGTCAACAGCTAAACAACACGCTTGCTGACTTTTTTGCCAAAGTTCCTTAAAATGACCAGGTTCTCCAAACAAGACCCTGGACGCGAAGTCCTTCAGCGTTGACCACCTGATTTTGGACAACAGCGATCAAGGAAAAAACAAATCAGCCAAGAAAAAGAGAGAACGAAAACCGAGAGCTGAGGACCGTTTTGTTACCCTGGACCAAACAACCTGTGGAACGCTTGGATCTGCCGGTCACAGGCCTGCTAACCGGTCAAGCGAAAGCTTGGTACGTACTATTGCTGACATGAAAACATTAATAGAAACGCTATGCTATCGAATTGGCAACTTTGAGAAAACGATAAAAAATAAAAATGAAAAAATGACTGTTGAAAAGAACAACAAAATGACGACGGATCAGCGTTGCCTTAGAATGCCGACACCCAGTTTTAAAATTTTTGTAAAGGTCGTCGGGGCCAGTACCAATCGCCCGCGGAGCACGAAGGGGGGCCCTTTAAAAAAAAGCCCGAAACAAGCTCAAGTCAAAGGAAACGACCTTAAAATGAAAAATAGAAAAAAAGAAAAAAACAAAAAGTGACGAAAAAAAATTCTCAAGGAGACAGCAAAAGTCGGATTCTGCGCCAGAGGAAAAAAAAATGCGAAAAAGGGATTGGTCGCCGTTGCTTTTTTTTACACGTTCCGGCAAACAAAGTAAAATGAAAAAGAGAATGGAGTTCCTTTGGTTTCAGTTTTCTGGGGAAAACGTTCAAAAAAAAGGGTTTTACAAAAATTAAAAATTGATTTAAAAACCCCGGCCTATGTTTCAGGGAGGTTTGTTTAAGTCACTTCCCGGCTGAGTAAAGATTGGTTGCCAGTGTTAGGGCTTAGAAAAAATTTTCCTGGTTCAAAAAAATTGCAGCAAAATTGCTCCAGTCACAGCATCAACTTCATCAAGAGTGATGTTCAACGCCCTCCTGACATTGGCTGAATAAAGACGGACTCGCCTGTTCCCCCAAAAAAACTGCGCACGAGTCCTGGCATCTCCGTGGGCTCCACCCCCACGTGGTGCCAGCGCCCTGGCTAGGAAATCGGGGTACGTGAGGCCTGCTGTGGAGCCGACCAGGAAGGGCGACCCGGTTTCCACCTTCTGGTTTTCCGGCCCACCGGATCCTTGCTCTAAACTGGGCCCCCGGAGAAACGGGTTCAGCTGTGGGCGATGGTGAAAGGGGGTTTTGCAAAAAAACAGCCCACTTGGATAGAACGCAACTCTCTTTTTAATATTTGAACTGCAGTTAAAAAATCTCTTTTTTTTCCTTTAAAACCAGTCTTCTTGATATTTTTGTTTTTTTATATATCTCAATTTTGTTTGCATAGCTTAAAAATAATTTTGTTGTCTTTGAAATTTTTCTAATTTTCAAATCGGATCCTTTAAAGGTATTTAGTGGAACTGTTCTTTTTTTAACCCCCCTTGAAAAATTGTCAAAAGCTTCAGAAAGAAATACAAGTATTGGAATTAAATCCTTTAAACAATTAAAAAACAAATTACCTAAATTTCTGGTTATTTTTTTCCCCCAATTTTTTCAAGGGGGGAAAAAAGATGAAAAAATCAAGTACCCCATTTACATCGGGAAGGAGGTAACCCCCTGCGCAGTCCCGTTCCACAGCAACTGATCTTTTCCTGCGAGCGGTTAGGTAATACAAATTTTGTGTTAACTGTTGTGTAGTCTTTTTCCACGGGGACTAACGGTTTAATTTGTGGTTACGATCATTACATACAAGACGATAAAAGCAATAGATTCTTATAACTGGGTTTTTTAATGCTTTTCCCCCTTTTTTGGAAAAAAAGAATTGTCAGTCGTTACTGAAACCCGTTTTATAGAAAAATCTGTCGACTCGTTCTTTATCTTTGAATGACGGGGAATAACACAAATTCTGCAACCCAAAGACAAGCCAATGCAATAGATTTTTTTTTGTTTCCCCGATTAGGCCTCTGTGTTGGAAAACCCTGTGACACACTCAATATGATATATTGCTTATTATATTTTTAAAAAACTTTGGGCCCTGAACGATTTAACAAGGGAAAAAAGTCCCAAAATATTTATAAATTAGCTATTGGGGTTAATTTCGAATCACTAAAAAACATTCTATGTTGACACAAAAAGAATTTGAAAACCCCAAATTTTTTGATGACCTTACGATCATTTTTGTTTTGCTTGCATCCCCTGCAAATCAATCAAAAAACTATGAAAAAACTGAAAAATAATTTCAAAAAGCGGAGGTAATGTTGGGGGGTGAGCATGTAAAAATTTGGGGGGGGGAAAAAAACACAAAACTGAGAGAATATTTACGAAGCAAAGGAAAAGAGCGCGCTCAAAGTTCTTGAGAAAAAAAAGAGCAAAAAATCTTTTAAAACCAACGCACAAGCAAAACGCATTTGGTTAATTTTGAAAGAATGAATTCAAATCTAAAGTGCCCAAAAGTTGGGGAAAAAGTTAGAAAAATGAAGTTGAGTAAAATTGCCAAAATGTCTGTCGAGCTCCAAACTCTGTTTTCCCTTGTAATCAAAAAAAAGGGCCGAAGTTTTGTTGACATATTCGCCAAAAAATGGCAGTTAGATAGTTTATCAAAGAAAATAGACTGACAGAGAGCAAGAAAAAGGGAAAAGTTCGTCTACAACGATAGCCCCTGTAAAAAACCACTATCTGAATGCCCCTAAAATTCAAGAATAGAAAAAATGTTTGCTAATTTTGGGCACCCAAAAAAAAATGGGGTTTGAGGGTTCTCTATGAATGTTACGTCTGTCCCATAATGAAAACGTTTATTAGTTTTCATTCAAAATGCTGGGAGCGGCAATTTCCTTTAGGGAAGCTTTTCATAGTTCCTATAAATAAACAAGGAAAACCCAAGTAAAAAAACAGCTACCGCCAATTGCCCAGAGTCGCAGCTTTTAAAATAATGGAAAAAATTGCCTAAACAGTTACTTTCTTTTGTAAAAACATAATTTTTCCCTTTTAAATAAAGGGGTTTTTAAGAAGGAGATCAGCAACAGAACTCTAGTAAAAAAAAACTGTTTAAAAAAAGTTCGCAAGACGAAAAAAAAAAACCTGGGAAGTTCTTTGCTAAGGAAAAAGTAAAAAAATATGGCTGAAAGCTTTTGTATAAACTTAAACTTTTGGTTTATGGAAAAAGTATTCTATGTCAAGCTTTCTTAAAGTAGAATAATTCAAACAAGAAAAGGCATCTATTCCAAAAACTAGAAACATGGAAAAGGGTCTTCCCCGGTCAGTATTATCTCCAATTTTTATTTTAATCCTATTGCAGAATATAAAAAAAAGGGTTTATCAAAGAATAGTTTTAGTACAATTTGCTGACGACTTGTCTGTGGAGAGTTATATGAAAAGAAAACCCCTTAAGATTCTTAAATTCAAAAAATCAAAAATTAACATTGGAATTAAAAAAAAAATCGTGTTTCTTACAGAAAATGGATTGCCTCTCGGCAGAAAAACAAAACTATGCTTTTTAACTTGGTGGCCCCGAGAAACTTCCCAATTTACCCTGAAAGGGTCGTCTTACAAAACGTAAATTTTGTTAAATTCCTGGGATGTTTAAAATTTAAAAATTTATGGCCAAACTTTTGAATTAAAATTTTTATAAAGAAAAAAAGTTTAAATTTCTAAAATATAAGTAAACAAAAATGGGGACAAAAATAAAGAGGTTTACACTCCCTTTTTGGTTTGTGCGCGTGATTGATTTTGCTAAGAATTTTTTTAGGGGTCCAAACATCTACTTATAATTACAAAAAGTGTGAAAAACATTAAAACTTGTTTGGAGTTCCCCAATGCATGTAACATTGGGATTTAATGAAATTTTTGGGAAACTTACCTTTGAAGAATTTGAAAAGTGTTTGCCCTTAATTTTTTTTTAAGGGCTTTACAGAAAAGTTTCTGTAAAGAAATTCCTTTAAATTGAGACGTTTTGCTTAAAAGAGCAAAAGACATAAATTTCCTTTAAACTATTCAGTCTTTTACATCTACTTTTTTTAAAAAAACCAAATTTTAACCCAAGTAAAAAGCTGCAAAATACCATTCCCCCATTCCCCAAAAGGGAAAAAAAACCAAAGCAAAATTTTGGGGCAAAACTTAAGAAACCCCCGTCCACTTCTCTTAAAATTTTATGTAAATTCTCATTTGGAAAATAATAAACCATCTCCAAATTTTTTTCGATGGCCGGTTTTGTGACCATGACAGGAGCAGTTTTATAATACCAAAAAAAAAGTAGAGAAAAATTTTTTCATTTGGCATTCCTTGTCAAATTTTTTCTGCAGAAATTTGTTGCTTTTTGAGTCCCCTGAAACTGTTTTAAATTCTTCCCTAGAATTGTCACTTTTACTGTTCGTGACTCAAAGGCAGTCTTTCTGGCCCTTTCAGTCTTTAAACAAAAAAGTTGCAAGACTATTACAGAAAATTAATTAGTGACAATTCTATGTGAAAGAATAAATGTGACGTTTGTTGGGTGCCCCCCCACATTGTGGAATCTAAGAAATGGGTTTATCAAAATGCTCGGAGAGCAGCTCGAAATATTGAAGGCACGATGCCCACTTAACTTCCCCTAGCCCCTTTAATTGCTTAAAATTGATTTAATTTGATCTTTTTAAAAAGTTTTAAAAGGTTATTGAAAGACAAGATGTCAAAATTTTTCAAAAAAAGTATACGACCTCCTGAATTTTACCCCCCCCGACGAATTTGCAAAATTTGAAAGTCCAATTTAGGGGTGTATCCTTAATTTATAGGGTGCGCTTGAATTCCTTCGAACCAATACAGCAAAAATGTTAAAAGCGTATTGGGGGGAAAATTTTTAGTGTAAGTAACATTTGATTGTCCAAGAGCAAAAACAGTGCACAGGTGGTTTAAAAATTTAAAATTTATAGATCGACACCATAATTTCTAAAATATTAAATAATTTTGCTTTTCTTTTTTCTTATGCCCCAAATTTTTTACGTGTCCCCGTGGAAATTTTCTTTAAAATTTTTTTAACCCCTAATTACAAAACAAAAATTACACACACCACAAACACACACAACACAAACACACACACAACTGCGCACACCAAAAATGCGCGCACGCACCCAACACCACACCACACACACACAACACACAACACCACCACACACACCTCTCCCCCCCCCCCCCCCCTCTTCCACCAAAAAACACACCCACGCACGCAGCATGCACGCGCACACACACCACCACCAACACACACACACACACACACACTCCACCAAAACACCTCCACACAACCCCACACACACACACACCACACACACACACACACACACACCACAAAAAAAAAACACAACACACTGTCTGTAATCACGTTTAAATGGGAAGCGTTAAAATTTGGGAACAAAAAAAACCCACATCTCTTCTCTTTCTCTCTCTCTCTTTCTCTTTCCCTTTCCCCTCTCCTCTTTCTCTTTTCTCCCCTCTCTGCTATTCTTCTTCTCTCTTCTCTTTCTCTCTCTCTGTCTTTCCGGGTTTTTTTTGTGTGTGTGGTGTGTGTGTGTATGTGTGTGTGTGTGTGTGTGTGTGTGTGTGCGCGCGTGCGTGCGCGGCCCCCAAATGTAGATGTTTCCCCCACATATAACAAGGGCACTAAAGTCGGCGGAAACATGAGGGTGAAAGAGAAAGGCGGGGTTAAGGGATGAGGTAGGGGCGCAGGGCAAGGAAGGGGGGTGGGAGGGGGGGGGGGGGGGGGGGGCGATTGGGGAGTGCTGGCGGTGGTCTGAGAATCCCCGAGTGTAAAAAAAACCCGTAAAATCAATTAGAATGAAAAATTTAAACCGCACCAGAAAACGGGGAGAGGGAGTAGAGAGGGGTGTGGGGAGGGAGAGAGAACGGGAGGGGGGGTGTGGGGGAAACAATGGGGGGGGGGAGTGGGGGAGAAGGGGGTGTAATCAAAAATTAAACTTTTACGCGAACAGTCACAGATTGTAAGCCCCCCCATCTAGCCGAAGCCCCGAAATGGGGCCCCCGCACCCACCTTCAAAAACCCCAACAGTTTTAAAAAGCCTTCACAGTGCGGACGTGACACCTTGGAGAGGGGTTTTGTTTCGTTAAAGGGATGGATCAGGCGACACAAAAAGTCAGATACTTCCCACAAAAGACCGGGTTTAAACGGTCGGGGGCTGAGCAGCGAAAAATGTTGGCCTTAAAAAATTTTTAGGGGAAAATGGAGTGGAAAAAAATTTTTACGGGCGGCGGCGCTTTTTAAAAAACAAGAGACACGCGCGCGCGCCCAACACACCACAGCCGCACGCACGCACGCAAAAACGTACCACAACCACACAAACCCCACCACCAACGTTTTTCACCCTGCAGTTTTTTTCGTATTTAAACCGACATTCACTTATTGTATGCTCTGTTTAAATCATGAGCGGGAATGTTGCGCAGAGAGAGAGAGAGAGAGAGAGGGAGAGAGAGAGAGAGGAGAGAGAGAGAGAGAGAGAGAGACAGACAGACAGACAGACAGACAGACAGACAGACAAGACAAGACAGACAGAGACAGAAACACAGAGAGAAAGACTCGGGGGGAGAGAGAGAGAGAGAGAGAGAGAGAGAAGAGAAGAGAGAGAGGGAGAGAGAGGAGAGAAGAGAAAGGGGGGGAGGAGGGAGACAGATTGATAAGGTGTGTAGTTCAACGATAAACCTTCACGTGCTAATCGTAATGGTCTCTTACTATACAGGACAGTAACGGTCGTCCCAACTGCCAGAGCTCGGCGACCACTGAAGTCGGCCATGTGCTGAATGCTGCGACCAGTCGCCCGGGCAAGGGCAATTGTTGTGTGTGCGTGTGTGTGTGTGTGTGTGTGTGTGTGTTTCGTTCCTCAAACATCTGCTTCGGAGAAAGAAAAGTTCTGAACCCGATACCGGGTAATCGTCGGTACAGTACACCCGGAGATTCATTCCGTTTGGCGAAAACACTGTTCAGTACATGGACATGGCGGCGGATCGGGTCACGTGACTGGGCGGGTCAGAGGGCACCGACTTAATCAGCATGGAGCGGACATGCAGGTAGTTTACGTTTGGCGGCTCACTGTCTGTACGTAGCCTTCTTACCGCGTGTGAATTTACCGTGTGTGTCTGTGTCTGTCTGTCTGTCTGTGCTTCCTTAATACTTGATAAGTTGACTTTCATCAGAGGCGAAGTGAATTTACCGTGTGTGTCTGTGTCTGTCTGTGCTTCCTTCATACTTGATCAGTTGACTTTCATCAGTGGCGAAGTGAATTTACCGTGTGTGTCTGTCTGTGTCTGTCTGTCTGTCTGTCTGTGCTTCCTTCATACTTGATAATTTGACTTTCATCAGAGGCGAAGTGAATTTACCGTGTGTGTCTGTCTGTGTCTGTCTGTCTGTCTAT
>CM031628.1:49941309-49973809 GCA_018398815.1 Conus ventricosus | reverse complement strand
GGATGAAGGAATCCCCTCCCCCCTCCTCGCCCCCCCCCGCGCGCCTCCAATGGTTCGACTTTCTGATCTTATGTTTGTTTGTTGTTGTTTTTTTCGGTTGACTTTCTTATTTCCTGTCTGCATTCAGATCTTCCTTGCCAACCACGGAAGCCATACATCCGGGCTGCAAGCAAGTTCAGAACGGAACTGTAGAAAATACAGTGCCAAGGATAAACACCCAAGGCAGGTTAAGGCCAGCAAATTAACAGACTGTTCTTAAACGCAGTGTTTCACGAATACGTCAAAAAAACAGTTCTTACACACAATATTTGAACGAACTACGTCAAAAGACTGTTTTTAAAAACAGTGTTTCACGAACTACGTCAACAGACTCTGTGTTTCATTAACTACGTCAACAGACTGTTCTTAAACACCGTGTTTCACGAACTACGTCAACAGACTGTTTTTAAACACAGTGTTTCACGAACTACGTCAACAGCCTCTGTGATTCATTAACTACGTCAACAGACTGTTCTTAAACACCGTGTTTCACGAACTACGTCAAAAGACTGTTCTTAAACACAGTGTTTCACGAACTACGTCAAAAGACTGTTCTTAAACACCGTGTTTCACGAACTACGCCAACAGACTGTTCTTAAACACCGTGTTTCACGAACTACGCCAACAGACTGTTCTTAAACACCGTGTTTCACGAACTACGTCAAAAGACTGTTCTTAAAACACAGTGTTTCACGAAGTGCGTTAAAAAACTGTTCTTAAACACAGTGTTTCACGAACTACATCAACAGACTGTTCTTAAACACCGTGTTTCACGAACTACGTCAACAGACTGTTCTTAAACACAGTGTTTCACGAACTACGTCAACAGACTGTTCTTAAACACAGTGTTTCACGAACTACGTCAACAGACTGTTCTTAAACACAGTGTTTCACGAAGTGCGTCGAAAGGCTGTTCTTGAACACAGTGTTTCATGTAAGTAAAGGGAAAAGGTGTGACAGTGTTTCATGAACTACGTCAACAGACTGTTCTTAAACACCGTGTTTCATGAACTTACGTCAACAGACTGTACTTAAACACAGTGTTCCACGAACTACGTCTAACTCACTGGCACATTTCCAAACAAGGGTTGTTTTGTGGACTGTAAAGTAAGATGTCCGCGCCGTTTTTGATCGTGCACATTCCAACAGGCAATCAGAAAGCCATTGTGGCTGAGCGGTTTGTGGCACGGTATGCATCATAGAGCTGCTTTGCTCTTTGAATACATCTGTTTCCCATGGGCTCGGACTCACTGTCTTCTCCTGGCGTTCTGCCATCAGGGGAAAGTTGTGGTCCAGCTGCTGCTGATTATCTCGTGATGATAATGATGATGATGTTGATGATTATCTCGTGATGATAATGATGATGATGTTGATGATTATCTCGTCATGATAATGATGTTGATTATGGCTTTAGGATGGATATGTTAAATAAAAAAAATAAAAAAATAAAAAAAATCTGAGTTTGCGTTTACCAACAGTATTTTTACCAGTTTGAAGATAAATTATAGGAATAACCATATCCGCTTCTGCCCCTCACTTCTCACTCGCCATCTTTGCGCGCGCGCGCGCGCGCACACACACACACACACACACACACACACACAAAATCACTGGTACTGATAACTGAAGCGTAGCGTAACATGTGCTGGTGAGTTTTATTCATTACGCTTTCGTGCATGACTGACTTACTACCTTTGCATTGGTGGCCTGCAAGCAGACTCTTCCTTCTCCACCCCCCCCCCCCCCATCCCCCCGTACTCCCCTCCGAAGCATTGCCCACCCCTTCTTTCAGTTTGTCATCGTTAAGGGTACTGTGGGTTTTCTGACCAGTGGCTTCATTTGCACTGTGCGGGAATGTTAATATATCTTCTACTTGAACGTAAAAACAAAACGAAGAAAAGGCAAATGCACACACCACACACAAAACACACACACACGCGTGCGCGCGCGCTGACACACACACACACACACACACACACAACACAGACAGAGAGAGAGAGAGAGAGAGAGAGAGAAGAGAGAGAGAGAGAGAGAGAGAAACAACAACGAAGAGACAACAAACAAATAAAAGCAAACAATAAAATAAAAACCAAAAACACACACACACACACAACCCAATAATGATGTTCAAAACTACCCATACTTACACATACGAAAACAACAGTAAAAACACAGCAGAAGTCTTTACACCCACTGTGAAAAAGTAAAGAGCTGAACTACGTTGAAGATCAGGCCAGTCAACAACAAAGAGAGGAGAGAGATCCTTTAGCCATGAAATCCCCCCCCCCCTCACCCCCACCCCTCACCCCACGACGATCAGCTTCAGGCCAACCCGTGAAGCCAAGCGGGCTTCACGTGCTTTTTAACAGGCTGGGACGACCCCACAAGCACCGTTAAAAACGCTTCAACCCAGCAACCTCTCCACTCTCGATTCAAAGGACCGAGCGGGAACGCTTGTAGTGGGCCCACCTGAAGATGGTCGACCCGGTGTTGTGGAAGGGAAAAATTATCTCCCGGGGGAAATTGAGGACTGGGATTAATGTTCTGTCTGCACAGCAGAAAGAAATGGTTTGTTCTCGCCTCTGCCACAAACGTTCGTACTCACACACACACACACACAAACCGCGCCCGCACGCACGCATGGACGTGTGTATCTGTCTCTGTGTGTCTGCCTCCCTGTCTGTCTGCCTCTCTCTCTCTCTCTCTCTCTCTCTGGGCGACTGCGTTACGTGTAGGCGTACATGTGCCATTGCGTGCGTGTGCGCCGGCGAATAAGCAGGCAGTCGGCACAGTGTGTCGGAAACGGGAGATGTTTTGGTTATTGTTGTTGACCGGTGTCCATATTTTCCAAGGAGTGAAGCGTGTTGTTTCGACACCGCTCCATCTATCGTACGGTGAACACCTACAACGGCCACAGCGTGCCCCTCTCTGCCATTGCCCCCATTAGTACCCTCCCCCGTCCGTGCTGGTAGAGGGACACGAAGCGGTGGGTGATGACGGGGTGGGGTGGGTGGGGGGAATGTGAACGATGAGGGGCAGGGCCCGAGGGAGGAGGTTGAACGGAGGAGAGGGGGGGGTAATCATGCGACGCGCATTGAACAGGACAAGGAGGGGTCGGACAGGGGGGGGGGGGGAGAGGGGGGGAGCACCTTCCCAGCGCTTCTTGTTAACCTTGACCCACCCCACCCCCTCCTGTTCTCCTTCCTGCTGCTCCGCACCTCCCCCTCCCTCCCTTGCCCTCCCGGTCGTGGTCATTTCAACAATCAGCGTCAGTTTGCCTCCCCCTTGTCCCATTGTTGTGGCTCGGTCGCCTCCCTTTGTGCACCGGCCCGTGAGTCGGGAGGGGGAAGGGGTAAGGGGGATGGGCTGGCGTCAAAAGAAGGGAAAACAAACCCCGACACTCTTATTTCCCCTGAGAGAGAGAGAGAGAGAGAGAGAGACGCCTGATTTTTGGAGGGCATTTAAAATGCTGGTTTCGTCGTTGTTTTTTTTTTTTACCACGGAGTTATGATTTCGGGAGCGTTTTTCAGCATGAAATTGCAAGGGTTTACGTTTGGCTCAAACACATGATTATGTCATTATTCTGATACGGTTACCAGGAAAAAATGGATTGTTGTCATTTTCGAAAAAAAGAAAATGATTGTTAGTTGTGCCAACAGTTTTTGATGATTACAGTCGTGGCTAGTAATGATCAGAGGGATGATATGATTTTAAAGGCTTGCGTGGAAGTCTTCCACCGTTTATCCACTCTGGCAGTTGCCCCTCCTCTCCCTCCTTCCGCCCTCTTTACACTAAGGGGAAACGAACGAATCCCAGAATCCCAAACAAAAGAAGAAACCTCGGTGCTGCCCCATCATCTCCACTCCCCATTCCACCTCCACCCTCCCCCCCCCACTTCTCACCCATTCTCACAATCTGGAAATTTTAGCCCCCTCCCTCCCCCCCCCCTTTTTTTTGACAGGTTCAATCCCATTGCTTCCTATGATTACTGTAAATATAATTATGTATCGCTCTTTCTCTGTCTCTCTCTGTGTCTCTGTCTGTCTGTCTCTCTTACACACACACACACACACACACACACACACACACACACACACACACACACTCACACTGTCTCCCTCTCATTTCTTTTTTTAGTTTCTAATCTTGGTCATGTGTTCATGCGTGAGCGCACGTTTGTGTAGTCATCCCATGAAAACGATGACATGATTATACCGATTTTCTTTTTTTTTTTTTGGTTAAAGCATTATGATAAAATCAGTTTGGTTAAGTTGATATCTTACAGCCTGCATGATTTCTTTCTTCTTTTTTTTTTCTTATTTGCATTTCAGTTTATGGGTATCATTCACTCGGGCAGAATCAATATGTCTTCCTGAGCGTGTCCAGCACGAAGATTAATTTTTTTATTTCTCCCTCCCTCCCTCCACTGTGTGCCACCCCCTCCTTCCCCACCTTCCTGTCCCTCCCTTCTTCCTACCCCCCACCCCCTCCCCCAGCCCCTCCTCCTTCACTGTCCAACCTCTCTCCGCCACCCGCCCACTGATCTTCTTTTGACGCCTATGAGGTGCCGTAGTTTGGCGTGCTTGTTGATGTATGGTCCATCGACTGGACCTGTGGTGATGGCTGCTCTTTGATGGCGGGGAGGGAAGATAGGGAGGGGATGAGATGGAGGAGGTTGGGGGGGGGGGGGGGGGGGTAAGGGCGGAGGGTACCGCAGGATTTGTTGTTGGTAATCCTGCTGTCAGCCAGGCGTTGTCCGTCTGCTGTACGGGGGGAAGGACGCATCCATTGCCACACTGTGAGAAGCGAACCGTCGGACATTGGTAATAAGAAACACGCATGGTAACTCTTTGCTCCCATGATGAAATAACGACAGGCCCGTAACTCCGTACGGATGCTGCTTTCCACACTAAATCGCATGGCAGAAATGACAACACAGAGCACACGGAACAAACAAGAAGACCCCCCCACCCCCCCCCAAAAAAAAAAAAAAAAAAAGGACGTTCCAAGCTTGCCCATATAGCCTGTAGCTGGCACCTTTGCACAGCAACAGTAACTGGAGAGATGGATGAATAGAAATCATATTCATTCAAGACTGGCAACAGCCGTTTCGATCTTGAATAATTATAGTCAGACATACACACGGACGAGCAGTAACAAATACAGGTAAACCTCAAGTTTTATTGCGTCGGAGATAGGTTTTCGAAGTCTGTCTTCACCTCTGTGGTAAGACCAGCACACACACACACACACACACACACACACACACACACACACACACACACACACACACAGAGAGAGAGAGAGGAGAGAGAGAGAGAGAGAGAGAGAGAGAGAGAGAGAGAAGAGAGAGAGAGAGATATGCACGTGTAGCGGGCAACGAAATGCGAGTTGTGATCATTTCACCACAACCAGTGCCAGGCCCAACATAACAAAGAAAAACAAATAACCGTTTTCTTTTTGGCGGTATCAGTTTATTGTCAGATATGCCTTTTCACTGCCGATCATCGGCCTCACTGTATAGTGTGTGTGTGTGTGGTGTGTGTGTGTGTGTGTGTGTGTGTGTGTGTGTGTGTGAGTGAGTGAGTGAGTGAGTGTGTGTGTATGTATGTATGTGTGTGTGAGTGAGTGAATGAGTGTGTGTGTGTGTGTGTGTGTGTGTGTGTGTGTGTGTGTGTGTGACAGAGAGAGAGAGAGAGAGAGAGAGAGAGAGAGAGAGAGAGAGAGAGAGAGAGCGAGCGAGAGAGACAAACAGACAGACAGACAGACAGACAGAGACAGAGAGAGACAGACAGACAGAGAGAGAAGTGACATTAAAGTTGATTGTAAGTAAGTGACAAGGAATGCTTTGAGGTTGAATACTGATTTTCTTTTTATCACAAACATTAAGACAGAAACACTCAAAGACACGTGCGCGCGCGAGTGCACACACACACACACACACACACACACCAGAGCAGGATGTATGGGTTTGGGGTGGAGGGGAAGGGTTGGGCGGGGAGGGGGAGGGGGTGAAGTGGAGAGGCAGGCGACAGCAAACAGCCCATTGAAGGACCTCCAGCCACATGGCCTGAACAGAACGAAGGCTGCACGGGAAGGTGGTGGGTGAGTGGGAGTGTCCGTTAGGCGAAATCGCCTCAGCGAGGGAAGGGAAGCACCATCATCATTCTGTTTAATGACCCGCGGCACGTCTGACAAGACCTTTAGCTCACCTGCGGCGCAACGTTGGTGTCGAAAGTTGATAATGGGATAGCTAGGACAAGAGTTCGTAAGTTTGTGCTGTTACTGTTACTAAATACTGTTTTTGTTTGTTTATTTTTGGTTTTTTTTCTTTTCTGAATAGCGCATAGGACAGGAAAATTTCCTGTTGGACAATGCAGTTTTATTTATTAGTTTTCATTGAAAGTATGCGCGGCTCTAGTTTTCTTCATCGTCTACATCGTGTTTTTTCTTCGGTTTTTCGTGTGTCTGGTCTGTTCAGCGAGTTTGTCTCTGAATGAATTAAGGCCAGAGCTTTTAACTTCCCTGGCGCACGTGCCAGGACGCGTTGTGCACGCCCTTCGGCTGCATACACTCAAACCCGCGAAGACACGCGCACACGTACACATAGACACACCTGCAGTCTCCACATCTGCGCGCCAATCACGTCTAACCTCCTCAGAAACACCGTCAAAAAAAAAAAAAAAAAAAAAAAAAATCCCCCTCCCCCCCCACCGCTTCTCCCTTTTCCCCTTCCTCTTTTTCCCCGTCCTCCGTTACATAGTTCTCTCTCTCTCTCTCTCCCCCCCCCCCCCCCCTCCTCCTTCGCCTCTCCTCATACTCTGGCACTGTCAGCAGGAGCGAGCTCTCGATCACTGAAGAGGTGTATGCTCACGCCCAACACCTGTGTCGTGGGACCGACCGACACTCGCAGACAAATACACAGGACGCATAATGAGTGCAACTACGCTTAAGATCTGTCCCCGAGTCCCAGCAATTTTTTTTTCTTCTCGTTTTTCTCTCTCTGTCTGTTTGTCTGCCTGCCTGCCTGCCTGCCTCTCTCTCCTCTCTCTCTCTCTCTCCTCTCTCTCTCTCTCTCTGTCTCTCTCTCTCTCTCTTCTCTCTCTCTCTCTCTCTCCTCTCTCTCTCTCTCTCTCTCTCTCTCTCTCTCTCTCGTGTGTGTGTGTGTGTGTGTGTGTGTGTGTGTGTGTGTGTGCGCGTGCGGCGCCCGCGCGGTGCATGCGCGCTCGTGTTGTGTGTGTGTGTGTGTGGGGGGGGGGGGGGGGGTTGTTTTCGCATTATTTTTGTCTCTGCTTTCTTTTTTTTTTCCATTCTTTGTTTGGTTTTCTCGGTTCTTTGTTTCCTTCTTTCTTCGCCTCTCTTTGTTTCTCTTTTGCTTCCTAGTTCATCCGCTGAATTATTGGTTGACGTGCACACCCTCGCGGCGTTTTTCAAACAAAAACCGTCTGGGTCCTTGATGAAAGCAGCCCCCCTCTCCTCTCCCTCCCGTTCTTTTCTTTGTTTTTTGACATTGGCATGATACCATACAAGTTCCCTCGGTCGGGGTGGTGCCTCAAGTAGAAGGGGGAGGAGACAGAGAGAGAATGGCGGCGGGGGGAGGAGGGGAGGGTGGGGTGGTGCCGGGTGGGCGGGCGTGACGACGTTCACGCATGAGGGACCCTGCCAACGGTGATAGGTGTCCGCCACGTGTGCCCTCCCACGTCTGTTGTGTGTGTGTGTGTGTGTGTGTGTGTGTGTGTGTGTTTGGAGGATTGGGGGGGGGGGGAGGTGGGGGGGGGGGTGGAGATGATCGGTACCTCTGTGTGTGGGGTAGGGTGGGGGTGGGGACGTGTGGGGCAGGGTTGTGTGTGGGTTGGTGTGGTGTGTGGGGGGGGGGGGGGGGGGGGGGGGGGGGGGGGAGCATGACAATGGCGCGAATTGAAATCAGCTTAAACTTTGTTGTTCACGGTTATTAAATAAATTAAAAAAACGGAACTGAGTCATCCGCCCTTCTGGTGTGCCAATTCACGCTGCTAAAACGCACCGGTGTGTCTGTGATTATAATGGTCATGACAATAGTAATAATAATAATGATGAGGATGATGATGCTAATTAAGATAGAATGATCAAAAGAAGAATAACAACAATGATAGCTATGTTAGTGGTAATAATAATGATGATAATAACGATGATAATGATTATAATTGTAGTAATGCTAATTGTAATACCAATAGTAAATAAAATAAAGACAATGATATGATAATGATAATAAGTACAATAATGATGGTAATAATAATAATAATAATGATGGAAATGTTTCCGATGATAATATTCATAACAATTATAATGGTAGTAATGATAAGGGTATAATAATAACAACAATAATAGAAGAATAGTGATGATGATGATGATAGTGATAATAAGAATAATCATAAATGATATGATGATGAAGGAGTAGTAATGGTAGCAGTAGTAGTAGTATGAGTAGTAGCTACGTAGTAGTAGTAGTAGTAGTAGTAGTAATGATAAGATAATATAGCAATGTGAATAGTAATGACAAAAATGGTAGTTACTAACAAGGGCTCTAGGGGGAGTTCTGATCTCCATCAAGGCCAAACGGATCCGCATCCGTTCCGTATCTGGGCTATGATCGGTACCCTTCGGTGAGGTGGGGTAGGGTGGGGTGCCAGAAACCGAGCAGAGTCAGTATGTCTTTTCTTTGTTTTTCAGTGTGAGAAGACCGAGCTTCTGGTGATAAACACAGGAAAACAGAGAAGCCACAAAGACTTGATTGGTTGTTAGGACGAGACAAGACGATGGACGAAGTCGGAAGAAAATAGATCGGGAGCTCTGCTGATGTGTTGTTGACGGAATCGTTATGTCGTATCACTTGGCGATAGACGTCTGCTTTCAGACATACGCACACATACACATGCACGCACGCACGCATGCATGAGCACATACGTACACACGTGCGCGTGCACGCATCCGAGAGAGAGAGAGAGAAGAGAGAGAGAGAAGAGAGAAGAGAGAGAGAGAGGAGAGAGAGAGAGAGAGAGAGATTTAAAACAGCGCCCTCTGAGAGAGAGAGAGAGAAGAGAGAGAGAGAGAGAGAGAGAGAGAGAGATTTAAACAGCGCCCTGAGAGAGAAGAGAGAGAGAGAGAGACAGACAACAGACAGACAGATAGACAGACAGAGGGAGGCATTGTGTCCAGTGCATGGAGTGAACAAAGGGGGAGGATGCTGCAGATGGCGTTTATTATTCTATGTCAAAGGGAGGGAGTGAGAGGGGATCGGGAGGGGGTTGGGATGTGGGGGCGGGAGGGGGGGGGGTGTAGCGTGCTGGTTGGATGGGGGTGGAGAGAGAGGTGGGCGGGAGGTTGAAGGTATTAGAGTGAGTTAGACCAAGCGAGAGAGAGAGAGGGAGAGAGAGTGTGTGTGTGGGTGGGGGGGGGGGGGGGGGGGGGGAATGGAGGAGGAGCGGCAGTGGACAGTCAAGGAGGAGGGAGAGAAGAGTTGAGAGTGGTCTGTGACCTGTCTAGGGCCGTGTTGTAAACACCTGACTGCAAGAATCGATCGCTCATCTACCTGTCTTGCCATCTCCGCCAGGCTGGTTAGGTTTTTGCTCCGTGTCTGTTGGTGACTGTTTGTTGAGAAGGCGAGGCCAGCAAACAGACAGACAGAGAAGACAAACCGAACAAACAATACACCATCCCCCACCCCTAAACACACACACACACACACAAACACCACACACACACACACACACACACACAACCTAAATTTCTAAACCGATTTACATCCCCCTTTTTGGTGGAATAATGGAAAGTGGATCTGAATTTGATTTCACTGCAGTGGTACATGCGTGTAGTGTCACAACGATTTTTTTTCCCACTGTAGGTTGCAGTTTATGTGTGTAATGTCCTTCTGAATTATTTGTTTAAGTGTATAGTAGAACTATATGCTTATAGTGTCCCTCTTTTATATTATTTATTTATTTTATTTTATTTTTTGGAAGGGGGGGGGGGGGGATTCCACTTTAAGAGTATATACAATGTCGATCTGGATTCTTCACTGGATTCATTTAGTGTCTTGGATTTATTTCTCTTCTGTATCTTACATAGTGTGAGCTGATTTTCTTTTTCTCCGGAAATGTAGAGTCTCTCTGGATTTGTTCGTAGTATTATTACCGATTCATTGTTGTCCTTTGGATTTTTTTTCACTGTAGCGTTTATGCATGCAGTGTCCTTCTGGATTTTTTTTCCCATGAAGTAATTTTTTTACTTGTAGTGCCATCAAGGTTTTGTTTGACTCGTGCAGCTCATGCCTATCATGTCTCTTTGGTATTGCTACCTGATTAGACATGGTCTCCCAACCCAAAGAAAATGCACTACTCACCCGTAGCTTTGGGACAGCCATCCGGCCATCTTCCTCGTGTTTGAAACTCCCCAGTGTCTCTTTAGGTTTGTTCACAAGTATAGGAAAATAGTGTTCCGTGGATGATTTTAAACCGCATTAGTATATGCAGAAATATAGTGTTGTTGTTGTTGTTGTTTTTTCTGTGGAGTGGTACATGCCTTTTGGATTATAAGAAACGAATTGTAGTCGCAACATTTTGTGTGGAGACCTCTCACTGTAGTAGTATACATATGTATCCCTCTGAATCATTTCACTCGAAAAGAAGATGTCGTGTCTGGATCTGTTCACGGTAGCTGTATTGCGTATAGGGTTTTCTAAATTGTTTTTCATTGTTCCCAGTACGGGCGTTTTATGTCCCGTGGGATATTTTTCTTTTCACTATTGTAGTACATAGTGTACCTCAGAAGGTGTTCTCGTTTGCAGTACATACATAATCATAATCATCTCTTGATTTTTTTTCTCTCACTATAACAGTACGTGCGGCGCCCTTTAGACCCTTTGGTTGTGTAAAAGCACATGTTAATAGTGGTTCTAGATATAGTCTGTCAAAGATCTTTTCACGGTAGTAGTAAGTGCATAATTACGCTGTCCCTTTTGGGAAATTTTTCTACACACAGTGAAAATATATTTGTGCGACCCCCCCCCCCCCCCCCCCCCCCCCCCCCCCTTTTTTTTTTTCTTCTTCAAAGGGGTGTAAAAACGAAATATTCCTTTTGATTTTTCTGTGTAGTACTACTTTATAGTATTTCTCTGGATCTTTTTATTGTTGTGCACATGCGTTATTTTTTGCCCCCGGTTCTGTGCCCCATAGCACTTTGCGAGCGCGCGCGTGTTTAACAGTATGCGTGCATGCGAGTGTGTGTGTGTGTGTGTGTTGTGTGTGTGTGTGTGGTGTGTGTGTGTGCGCGCGCCCGCGCGCGTTTGTGTTGTGTGTGTGTGTTCTTCGTTCTTAATTTAATGTCTATCCACTTTACAGTGATTTAGACAAAAACAAGAGACAAAGGAACAGGATACAAACAAACAAAGACAAAACAGAAAAACATGTAAAAGGGGCCGGTGGTGAAAGTCGGTGTGTTGTGTGTGGGGGGGGGGGGGGGGGGGGGGGGGGGGGGGGGGGGGGGGGGGGGGGGGGGGAATACATGGTGTTTTGTTTTTTAAAAAAATTTGTCTTTAAAAAGGTATGTAGTATGGAGTCTATTTGATTAATGGGGATCCCATAGTGACTATCACTTTAACACCATTTAATCTACCGGCAATAACGTTAAACTGCTTTAGCCTGGATTCATATTGAACATTTTAAAAGAACAAAACATTTTTAACCTTTGAGATAATAAAAAAATAAATCAAACAAATAAATCGGGGAATCAAAGTAAATGTCCAACTGGACTTTTAACAATTGCCTAACAACTTCTACAGCCTTTGCTTCGTTCCCAAATAATGTCCCAAAAATTCAGGGTTTTTTTGATGGTTCAAACTTAATAACCAAGTAGGTAAATATTTTTTGTATTACTGCAAAGGAAAGATGACAGGGAAATAGTGTAATATTTTGGCCACAAAAGCAAGGACATTTTTTTCAATATTTTGTTTTGTATGCATCAAGTCTGAGTCTAAAAATCGACCTTCAAAGTCGTTCCTGGTGGGGATTGTGTAGTGTGTGTGTGTGGTGTGTGTGTGTGTGTACATTTGAATGCATAACTATTTTCATAATATTTTCCCCTTCTTTTTCTCTCCAGACCACAGACCGACCTCAACATAACCTTGTGGGATCTGCAGCTTGTGGAAAGCCTCTCTCTCTCTCTCTCTCGACTTCTCCTCCCATCACCCTCGTCCACCCCCACACCCACACCCCCCGGACCCCACCTACATGGGCGAAAAACTCTGCTAGCGGGGACGTCATACCAGCGCTGCCCCAGCGTCAGGGGGAGGAATTTGGGTATGAAGCATGAGAGCCAGCTCAAGCGGCGGAGTTACCCGGGCCCTTTTGGGGGACGGAGCGGCGGGGAGTGGCGGCGTCGCGCGGCGGCGGCGACGCGGTTGCTGCGGCGGGCGTCGTGGAGAAGCGTCGTCGCGTTGGTTTTGGGGGTCGTCGTCGTGTTGGGAAGTGTGCGGCATGCTGCATCTCAAGGTGAGTTGTGTAGGTGTGTGTGTGTGTGTGGGTGTGTTGTGTGTGTGTGTGTGTGTGTGTGGGGTGTGTGTGCGTGCTGTGGCTGCACGCGTGCGCCTGCGTGCGTGCGTGTGTATTGCGTAGGTGCGTGCGTAAAGTATGTGCGCGCGCGCATGCCTGCGTTTTTTGGGTCTGTGTTAATGTCCCCTCTGTGTGTGTGTCGCTCTGTACGCTCACTCTCTTCTCTCTCTCTCTTCTCTCTCTCTCTCTCTCTCTCTCTCTCTCTCTCTCTCTCTCTCTCTCTGTGCGTTTGTGCTGCCTTTTTTGTCAATGTTCTTCCCTCTTATGAATATCTGCATCACATTACCCAAACAGAGAGAGAAAAGAGAGAGAGAGAGAGAATAGAGATTCAACCACCTGCATATCACGCTTGATTAGGACGACATAGGTATTACATTTTTTCTTCTTTTTTTCTCAAGTTTTCAATTAGCGTGATACATAAGGAATGAGGTGAAATACTTGATTCCATTTTGGTACCCGCTGTATGCCAAATCCGACACCCAAACTGTTTATACATAGCTTTAATATCCCCTGTATTTTACACAGTGTGTTTGCATAATTCAGTATTTCATGGCCCATAATAACCGTCTGAAGTGTCTCTGATGTCGGAATAATGAGCTTAAGGCAGTTTCATGCTGCGGTTGTGGCGTTTGGTAGGTACCCGTCGAGGACCCCTCTATTTCAAAAAGTGATACTGACACCCTGGGGGAGACGTACCCCTCACTCACAATCAAAAGGCCAAATCTATGGCACGCTTTGCGTGGTTAAAAAGATTGCCATTGTAATTTTCATCACAAAAACAACTTTCTTTTCATCATGAAAATGAATTTATACCATGAAAGAGTTCTTTTCTCCATGAAAAGAAAGTTTGGCTTCTTGAGAATAAGAGTGTTTTTTACGTTGTGAAAGGTAGGTTTTTTGGGGGTTTTTCTACTCCCCCTTCCCCATTTTCTACATAAAAAGAATTTTCTTCTTGAAAAGGCTTTTTTTTTTTAATGAAAGTGTAAACATGAAAGAAATGATTTTTCCTCGTGAACAAGAGTAGTTTTGTCTTGGAAATTATTCTTCATTAAAAAAAAACACACACACACTTTTTTTCTTAATAGAAAGAATAATGTTTCCATGTCAAAACAGGGATGAAACAAGTGATTTGTGAATGAAAAGAGAAATTGTCCTCCAAGGTTACATTGCTATTTGCTAAAACGTTGATTAGAAGTAGGTTGTTTGTTGTTGTTTTTTTTAAAACAAAACGAGCGATTCATAATTTTCTTCTCCAGGTAGTTCAGTGGACTCCCAATGTCAGAAGTGGTCAAAATTACAATTTTGATGTCACAAGTTTTTGTGTGACGTCTTGCACACACCGTTGAGACTTCATGTGAATGTATCTTTGCGGTTTTTTTATCACCTCTTTTATGGGAGAATATTATCATTTTTACATGACGTCCGTTGAAACATTTCCTTGAAAATCACCCCTATTCACAGAGTGATACGATAGTTGTACCTATCGTGTCATACATTACGTCTTTTTCCAGGTGGTAGTCGGTGGTAGCGGAGAAAGCAAAACACTGTTTTTTCCATAATGATCAGGGTTTCTTTGTTGTTGTTGTTTTGTTTTTTTTCTCCCCGAGTTGACTTTTGAAGCCAATGATTTCCTATAGAAAACTCCCATCGCCGAGTGTTGTAACGTGACACGGACAACGCTGCACTGCCGTCGTCACGAGGGACTCCATGGTAACTGAGACTTTTCACAGATGCTGCTGCACACGTCATTGATTCGTCCGGGTTTTTTTTTGTTTTGTTTTTTTAATTTTAACCCGTCTTGTTAGCCATACCGCATCGCATGTTCGGTTCTGCTCGCTTCTTCTGTGGTGTAAGCTCGGGGACGTTTGTTTTAAGAATTTTATTTTTTTGTTAATTAAGTTGACTGTGGGTGTTGCGGCAAGAAGATGTTGGAAGTTTTGTTGGTGATGAATACCTGACAGACAATGAGCGAGTTGTTTTGGCTGGGGTGCCTGAAAGAAAATGATATCAGTTGTTTTAGTGTATAGCAAAACGATTAAAGCTGTTTGGGGTTGTTACATGAAAGAAAAATGATTTGCCTCTGTGACGTTGTTGCGTCGAGAGAGAGAGAGAGAGGAGAAAAGAGAGAGAGAGAGAGAGAGAGAGAGAGGGGATTGATTCTCGCTTTAGACGTTTTTGCGTTACAGAAAATGACTGACTTATTCGACGGTTGTTACGTTGAAGAAAATGATGTTGTAGATTGGGATGGGGGAGAGAGGGGTGGGGGCTGTTATGGAAAGAAAATAAGGAGGTTGGCGTTTGTTGTTATAATGAAATTGTTTTTGGGGGAGAGAGGGGGGGGGGGGGGGGGGGGGGGGGGGGGGGTAAAGGGTGACAGAAAACAATGAAGTTTCAGAGAGAGAGAGAGAGAGAGAGAGGGGGGGGGGGGGGGGTAGGGGGTATGAAGGGAGGGAGAGAGGACTTTTCTCTCCTATCAACGCCCCTCCCATTGTTATCCTTTATGCAAGAAAGGATCTCATTGTCCCTTTTGTGTGAGTCATCGGGCGTTGGGTAAAGGACACAGACTTAGATCAAGAAGTTCCCTTGAGGACGTCTTGTGTACTGGTATCACAGGTCAAGACCTGGACCTACCCCCCTCACACCCACCCCCCTTTCTGCCCCCTCCCCCTTTCCTGCCCCCCTCCCCTCCATAACGCCACCCCTTACCCCGTTTTTTAACTCTTCTTCACATCTCCCTATCCGAATCTCCTTGTTGACCCAACCTCTCTCTTTCTCCTAGTCATCGACTACCTCCCCCCCTCCTCCAGTTTTTACCTCTTCTTCATCCTACCCTGTTTTTACCTCATCTTCCTATCCAAATCCTCCTGGTGACGCCACACCTTCGCCCTGTTTCTCTACCTAGTCATCTACTTCAATACCCCCCCCCACCACCACCACCACCACCACCTCCCCACCATCCCTCCGCATCTCCCATCGTCTCAACGTAGACCCGTCATCACATCTGCATCAATTTTACTTTCTTTCTTTCTTTTTCTTTCCTTCTTTTCCTTTTTTTTTTTTTTTTTTTTTTTAAACAACTGTCATCAGTGTAGCCGCACGTGTTGTTGCCGCTTGAACTTCCGGAACTCATGTGTTCCTCGCCGCATCTTGGAATTGATAACCACTATCATCACCATCACCCCTCATCCGCCCCCCCCCCCTCCCCCCATTTCCATCCGTGCCTGGACTTTCCTCTCCATCATGGGTGAGAATCAGAGTAGGTTACAGTTGCACGCTGACGCCCGTGATTGCCGTGTCTCTCTGTCTCTGTCATTTCGCTCGCTCTCTCTCTCTCTCTCTCTCTCTCTCTCTCTCTCTCTCTCTCTCTCTCTCTCTCTCTCTCTCTCTCTCTCTCTCCCTCCCCCCCCCTCTCTCTCTCTCTCTCTCTCTCTCTCTCTCTCTCTCTCGTCCATCCTTTCCATCCGCTCTGTCTGTCTGTTTGTCTCTCTCTCTCTCTCTAGCTCTCTCTCTCTCTCTCCAGTCTCGATTCTCTCTCTCTTTCTCTCTCTCTCTCTCTCTCTCTCTCTCTCTCTCTCTCTCTCCACACACACACACACACACACACACACACACACACACACACACACACACACACCGTGTGCACACACACTTTCTCTTGCTATCTCTCTCTCTCTCGCTCTCTTCCATCGCCCTCTCTATCTCTATCTCTCCCCCCCCCCCTCTCTCTCTTCCCTCGTCCTCTCTCTCTCATGTCTGTCTCTCTGTCTGTCTGCCCCCCCCTCTCTCTCTCTCTCTCTCTCTCTCTCTCTCTCTCTCTCTCCCCTCACTTGTGTGTTTGAAATAGGATTTCCCTTTCCTTTCACGAGGCCAGGCTGAAGGAGCCGCCCGCCTGCCTGGCAGTATCGATCCCGCACGGGGTGAAGACGGCTGCGGAGGCTGCTTTTCCTCCTCTTCTCATTTTACCGAGTGATGAAAGTCACCCGTCTCTCTCGTCCGCCTGCAGCCTGCTGTGTGCGTGCGGGGGGTAGATGGGGGGGGGGGGGGGGGGGGGGGGGGGGAAAGAGTGAGGTGGGGGGGGGGGGGCGTTGGGGGTGATATGTGTGTGAGAGACAGAGAGAGACAGTGTGTGTGTGTGGAGAGAGGAGAGAGAGAGAGAGAGAGGGGCTACTTGCACGAGCCTGCAGACGAATGAGCGTGGAAACGCGCGCGCCGGAATTCCTTCATCCGCACTACTAGTGGAAATTGAATTTTTGTGTGTTTGCTTTTCGTTTTTTTGTTTTCCTTTCTTGTCTCTCACGTCGTTTGCAGGCGTTTCAATGAAACTAACAGCCAGCGTTGAAAGAAAAGACTGGCGGTTACCGCCTCTTACATCTTCTAACCTCTGTCCCCGAAGATGGTGCCAGGTGTCTGCTCCACGACTGGGCTTCTTGCTCTGATGATCACTGCTCTGATAAGTCGGGCGAATTCCGTGCCATTTATAGCCAGGGCCGTTGATGATGTTGTTGTTGTTGCTGCTGCTGCTGCTGCTGCTGCTGCTGACACTGTTGTTGTTGTTCTTCTCTTTTGTATGAGGCGTCCTGAATTCTCGGAGCCAACGATGTGTGTTTCGTCCGTCTCGAAGGGTTATGACATAACTTGCTCCCGTGTGTTTGTTTGCGTGTTTGTCTTTTCGCAAGATTACGCAAACACACACACACACACACACACACACACACACCACACACACACACACACACAACACCACACACAAAACCGATTACAGTGATTTTCGCCAAACTTGGCGGAAAGAGGGAAAATGGCCCAAGGCCGGAGCCGGTCAATTTGGCTGCCGATCCGTGGAGCGCATCCGGATCAGACGCAGGATCGGTCAGCAAGATTGTTGTCGGTTGACCTCAGAACATGAACTCTTGAGAAAGTACTGTTTATAGATTGATAAGCATGTGTGAAGTAATGTGTTTTCGTGAACATTGAACTCTTTGTGTTGAATGAACGTCGTTGATACTTCAGATTTCCATATCCTGATCTTTGGGGGGAAAAAAAGGTGCACAGGAAGTAACTGTTTCTGTCCGTAACTGCTATTACTTCCCGTGGCGGAAAACGGATTGTTGTTCTCACGTGTGAATTGACTCACGGGGCGGATGCAGAATCCGACTTTGATGCTCGTCTGTGCTCTCCTGAGTGATGTTGTTTGTTTGTTTGTTTGTTTTACAAGTGTTCACTGTTTATTCATAGGAGTACAAGTGCTATTGAATTTAGTAAATTAAAGGATCACTCATTTCAGAGGGCTGGCGTTTGATGTAGGACTTCTTAAGTTTTGTTTTTTTTTCATTCTGCATATTGCACGCGTCAGCTCCTGCCACCTTTCATTACTATCCCATATTGCACGCGTCAGCTCCTGCGACCTTTCATTACTATCCCAATTTAGGGGGTTCCTTAACAGAAATATTAAGTACAGGAAAAAAGAAAAACAACAAAATAATAATAATAATTAAAAAAGAAGAAAACCTGGAAGGGCGCACGGCAGAGCACAGCTGAAGCTCTGCTGGAGGCGAACGGATCCTGGATCAACTCTTTGATCTGGATTGGCCCCCCCCCCCCCCCAAAAAAAAAAAAAAAGATTTCCTTTGTAGGCCACGTTCAATGTGTCCACCAAGGCTCGTTAAAATCAGTTGAGTGGCTTTTGTGCTTCAGCCTGCTGACTGGCAGGCAAGTCACGTTCAATGTGTTCACCAAGGCTCGTTAAAATCAGTTGAGTGGCTTTTGCGCTTCAGCTGCTGACTGGCAGGCAAGTCAGCAGAGCCACTTGAAGCTTCTTGTTTTCCTTTTTAAATACAGAGTTGAACCTCCTCCCTCCCCTTAAAAGGAAGAGAAAAAAAAAAACCTTTGAAATGTCGGTTTGGAAATTGTTCAGTAAACACTGAAAAACAAACAAAAGGAAGATGGCGGGCTGGGGTGGGGGGGGGGGGGGGGGGGGTGTGAAAGTTTCAGACGTAGCGCAATTCCTCACATCATTGGATAACACACAGCGAGTGGAAGCATTCTGTCTGAACACCTGAAAGTTATTCTGTCTGAACACCTGAAAGTTATTCTGTCTGAACACCTGAAAGTTATTCTGTCTGAACACCTGAAAGTTCCACCGAGGCGAAGGAATGTTCTTCTAATCCAAGCGACCAACTTTTTCTGGGCTGACACCAGATAATCATGTGCTTGCCCTTTCCCTCCGATGACGTCAATGCAGAAGTATGAATCGATCACTAATTACGAACGCAGTTTCCTTTTTCTACTCACTGTCGTTTGTCAGATATGTGTCGCATGACAAGTTTGCAAAACTTGTCGTCGCCATAGCTCTGAATGGAGGGCGAAAAGGTATTTGGCAAGTTTAAAACTTCGAAAAAAAAAGAAGAAAAAAAAGAGAGACAAGGAAAGAAAAAAAAAAGAAGACTTAAAACCATGGGGTTTTTTGGTGTGTTTTTTTTCTAGTTGTAACAAAGAATGTGAACGAATTTACAGTGTTGCCAACAACAAGAACCACGCTGTGATCTGAAAGATGGGAATTTGGGAAATTCAGTTTGAATGTTGACTAATGGTCCTTTAACCACGTTTCCAAAAAAAGTGGAAAGGATGGGGAGGGGAGAGGAGAGGGAGAGGGAGCAGCAACAGGAGAGAGGAGGATGACTGGACAGGAAAGAGGGGTGGGGGGGGGGGTGGGAGGGGGGGCGAGGGAGGAGGCCTGACATAGGTGCCGAACCATTCCTTTACTACCACGACCAGTTGCTGGGCTAGCTGACACCTGGCTTCCCGTGGAGTGACAGCTCGCAGTGCCCCCCCCCCCCCCCTCTCCCCCACCACACACACCCACACACACCCACCACACACACACACACACACTGTCCAGCCAGCGATCCAATACCGCACGGGCGTCTTCATGTCGCCACGGCCCCTTCATCAGCAATTCATCAACCCCGCATCAAGCCCCGACCAATCTGCCGGCCACGATCTTCTGTCCCCCGCTTGTCCCGCTGCCAATCGCCCGACAACCATCGTGATCTGCTTCCCGTCAGCGTCGTTCTGGGCTGCAGACGTCATGACGTTTGGCTGATGTCGTCATTTGGTCTGTCATTGTCCGCTCTTCTTTTTTTCTTTTTTTTTTAAACTTTTTTTTCATTCTTTTTTTCTCTCTCTCCTGTCATAGTGTCTGAAAGCATCCAGACTATCTTATTTCGGATGAACGTGTTACAAGAGGACGCCGCCTTTTGATCTTTCGGGACTCGGCGCCGCTGATGATGAACAGCGATAGGTTATTATTATAGAGGGAACACGACGGGAGAAGGACGTTAATGGAATTTGCAGACCCAGGGATATGCGAGCAGTGCCAAAATTGGCAGCTAATGAATTGCAGTCGCCAGAGCGCTTAAACCCCCATACACAGAATGTTGCCCGCTGGCAACTGATAACCCTCCTTCCCCCCACACCCCCACCCCACACACACCCCCAAAAAAAAGAAGAAAAAAGAGAAAATGGTAATAATAATAATAATAATAAAATGATGATAATAGTAGTGGTTATAGTAATTATCATTTATATTATTATTATTTTAAAGTACAGAAAACACCCGCAAAGAACAAAACCCATAGACAACCATATGTTTGGCGTCAACCAGGCCCGAGAGAGACAGTCACCTGCAGTGCTGATGAGGCAGTTCGAACACTACACTGGGAGACTGATCAAGAAAGTGGATGACCCTCGACTGTGTGGCTCCTCCACTGTGTGGCTCCTCCAGTCTTTCCGGCTGATCCTGTGCCCAGACTCAACTCTGGGTAGCAGCCGGTCAAGTGGCCACAAAAAGTCCCTCAGATAGAAACGGCTCTTATGAGAATCGAACTAAAAAAAAACCTCACAACCGGGAATCGGCGACGCTAACCACTTGCGCCACCACGACGACTCATCTGTACGAAAATTGGATGAACTGGTCCTTGGGCAGCATGGCATCTTTCCACCAAGTTTTTGTTCAGACTTTTGTCGTTCATGTCGTGAAGAAATGGGGACAAAATGATGAAAACTGTTGCTCAAGTTTCTTTCTTTTTTTTTTTTCTCCTTGGCTTACTTTTTTTCTCCATTCTTTATCATGCACGGTTGTTTACTGGTAGATTTGCTCTGGTTTTGAGAACGGAGGTGTCTTCATTCTTTATTATGCACGGTTGTTTACTAGTAGACTTTGCTCTGGTTTTGAGAACGGAGGTGTCTTCATTCTTTATCATGCACGGTTGTTTACTGTAGACTTTGCTCTGGTTTTGAGAATGGAGGTGTCTTCATTCTTTATCATGCACGGTTGTTTACTAGTAGACTTTGCTCTGGTGACTTTGCTCTGGTTTTGAGATGGAGGTGTCTTCATTCTTTATTATGCACGGTTGTTTACTAGTAGACTTTGCTGTAGTTTTGAGAACGGAGGTGTCTTCATTCTTTATCATGCACGGTTGTTTACTAGTAGACTTTGCTCTGGTTTTGAGAACGGAGGTGTCTTCATTCTTTATCATGCACGGTTGTTTACTAGTAGACTTTGCTGTAGTTTTGAGAATGAGGGTTGTCTTCATTCTTTATCATGCACGGTTGTTTACTAGCAGACTTTGCTGTAGTTTTGAGAATGGGGGTGTCTTCATTCTTTATCATGCACGGTTGTTTACTAGCAGACTTTGCTGTAGTTTTGAGAATGGGCGTGTCTTCATTCTTTATCATGCACGGTTGTTTACTAGCAGACTTTGCTGTAGTTTTGAGAATGGGCGTGTCTTGTTTATAAGTGTGGTCTAAAGAGGTGCTGTTCTACGCCAATGTCTAAGCGCACTGACCTATTTTTTGCACGCCTGTCAGTGCTCGATATTATTTGATTGAAGACTACGTTACAGAAAGCAAACGAACAAACAAACAAACAAACAAACAAACAAACAAACAAACCAACAAACAAACAAAAACAAACAAACAAACAAACAAACACAAACACACACAAAAAAGAAAGAAAGAAAGAAAAGGAAAGAAATCTGGACAGGCACTTAAAGTATTAAAAGAAAATTTCGTTCTGACGTTTTGTAGGTTTCGTGTCATCTTGCTGGCAAACAGAAAAGTCAACCGATGCTGGAGAAAGCGTCAGCCCTGTCGCTGTTATATATAAATTGTAATAATAGTCGCATTCACCGTTGTCGAAAAGAAACATGACCGCCAAATTGTGAGTGGGAGCCATCTCCCTACTCCGGTGAAACTACCAAACAAACATGGGTGTGGGAGCATCTCCCTACTCCGGTTGAAACTAAACAAACATGGCGTGGAGGCTTGGCGTCGCCAAACTCTTGTTAGTCCGATCATTTACATCGCCATCAGCCCAGGAGACCAATGACAGCTCTATCATTTACATCGCCAGGAGACCAATTGCCAGCTCCTCTTCTGTACAAGCCTACCGTACCGCTCGGTGACGTGTGATTACAGCTAGTCCGGCTTCCTGTTGACGTCATTTTGGTGTCAACTTCAAGACGTACCATTAACGGCATTTTGTCCGTCGTCATCTTTTTTTTTTGCGGGAAAAAAAGTTTTCTACGAAGCTGTCCGTAGCAATGGCTAGAGGATTGTTCAGAGAATTTCTTTTCCTGATGATTTTTGGTAATGGAAGTGCCATTTGATCTGTTTTGGAATGACCTGTAATTACCGAGAAAAGTTAGGGCGGGGGGGGGGGGGGGGGGGGGGGGGATATATTTGCGATAAAGTGTGGAGTCAGCAGAGTGTGTCATTTGTGTCTGGTGGTGGTTAGGTCGATGGAAACGCCGTTCCGTCTTTTTTGGAATGATCTGTAACGATCTAGAGAAAGATGAGGGGCAGACCATTCTTGCGACGAAGTTCCGTTTATGAAACGACAAAAGAACCCAAATCAAAGCATTAAAGAAATGTACAAACAGTGAAACACACACACACACACACTCTCTCTCTCTCTCTCTCTCTCTCTCTCTCTCTCTCTCTCTCTCTCTCTCTCTCTCTCTCTCTCTCTCTTTCTCTCTCTCTGTGTGTGTGTGTGCGACATATATATATATATATATGTATATATATATATATATATATATATATATATATATATATATATAATATATTATATATATATATATGGCATATCTATCCAAAATATGACACGGGCACGGTGCATGAAAGCGAAACGTGTAAAGCAGACTGGCTGAGGGGGTGAAATCTATGTTTGGCAGCCGGTCTGTCTGAAGCGGGGTGGGGGGCAGAAAGAAAAAAAAAAAAAAAAGGAAAGAAGAAAAAGAAGAAGAAAAAAAAGAAAACAGAAATCGCTCTCCCGGAAGAAATCACACAGTTGGTATCCAAGAGCATCATGCATGCCATCACAGACGTACGCCAGGTCTGTACCATTCCGGCATGCAGCCGTAATCTCACGGGATATAGCCTCGGCGACCGGTGCAGGAGAGAGTTTCTCAAATCCTGATGCCCCCTCGTTTGCTCTCGGCAGCCGATCCAATCAATCAGCGTTCTTCATTTACTGCCCGTGCCACTCCCCCCCCCCCCCCCCCCCCCCTCCCCTCCTCCCATCTGCATCCGGGACCTGTTTCCTATCGGCGCCATTTTGGTGCAGCTGCCCCGACGTCGCGCTAATGATACGCCATTATCTCCAGCCCTCTTCGATCGTGCGTGCCAAAAATGGAGGCGCCATCCCCCTCCCTCACCTTTCTCCCCACCTCCCAGCCCCCCCCCCCCCCCCCCCCCCCCCCCATCGCCTTCTCATCGTTTCTGTTTTGTTGTACGGTTATTATACAGCGTATACATTTTCTTTTTGTTGCGATGATCGAGTCGGCTGAATGGCCGTTTTATCTTTGGGGAGTGTCTACTATGCTTGGGGGAAGGGGGGGGGGGGGCGGGGGGGGGGGGGAATCGGGAGGTGTTCTTTTTAGAAATGATGAGATGTGTTATGAAGGCTATTTTCTACACAGCCAGTGAGTTGGGATTCAAGGTTGCTGAGATCCGAGATTGGACGTAACGTTCCGGCGTGTGACTACGGTGCCCTGAAAGGTCAAAGGAACAGAATGCAGACGAGAGATGAAACTGAGGGCGAAAAAAGGGAGAAAAAAAAAAAGAAAGAAAAAGAAAACAAGATGCAAAGCATATAAACGAACTCCAGTTTTTCTTGAGTACAAGTACTTTCTGAGATATTTCATAAAGAAGAAAAACCGTTTGGGGCCGTTATAACCATTAGTAACGGTTATTCTGGTAAAATAAAACATCGGGAATCATCCGTGACCCATATGAACATACCTACAAATTTTCAGAAAGATCGGCGCAGAAGGTTTCTCTGGAGCGAGTGGAACACATTTTGACTACGGACACACAGAACACGGACAGACAGACAGACACACAGAAAGCATTTCTTCGTTCCCATTGTAAAGTACTCCTGTTCGCTAAGAACTGGGAGTACCAAAAAAAAAAAAAAAAAAAAAGAAAGAATGGAAGACAACCTCTTGAAAAGGACAAGGCGGAGGAGTCAGATTCCGGGTCACGGGATATCGCTGCAGTAATGGCTTTACCATGTAAATGTTTCATGCGATATCCAGTTTCCGTGGATATGTTCGCTGCAATATCTAGTTTTCCGTGGAAACGTTAGCTGCGATACTCAGTATGGGGGAAACGTTTGCTGCAGTAACCATCTACTGCTGTAAAATGACCCGTTGTTTACGGGAACGTTTGTGCAATGTTTCCCGTGTACGAGGAAATGTGTGTGTTCCGATATCCATTATGCTAGGAAACGTCTGCTGCGGTATTCATGATACAAGAGAACGTTGCAGTACCGTCCCCTTTCCAAGCAAACGTTGAACAGCCACGATTCAGTGAACCCGTGACTGCTGCATCCGTTCTGCCCGGAAGCGGTGTGTTTCTGTATCTGTACTCAAGGAAACGTTTCCTGCTGTATCCAGTATCCACGGAAGAACGTTTCGTTTTTGCACCCATGATCCAAACGAACATTTCCTGCTTGCTGTATTGATTGATTGATAATTAAAAGAAGAAAAAAAGAAAAAAAACTTTCGCTGCTACATTCAATATTCAGAGAAGAACTTTTCGTTTTGTACCTTTTATCCAAACAACCTTTTTCTGCTATTTTGATTGATCAGGAAAACCTTGGCTGCTGTATCCATTAGCTCAGTTGGTGGAACGCCGGACTCGTGATCCTGGGGTCGGGGGTTCGAATCTCCGCCGGGCCGTTTCGGTACAGGGGGATTTATCCTCGGAGTTAACAGTGGTTCTGACTCCATTTCCCATACAGTCCTTCGAATGAGACTATAATCCGAGGTTCCGTGTGTGAACGCACGCATAACATTTTGCACACACGTAAAATCCCATCACCCACTTTCGGAAGAGAAGGCCAGTTTGGCCGTTGGTATGGATGACACGTTACACATAGCATGCACCCTGCGTGAGAAATTGAAAGAATGAAGGAAGTAAGGATATTGAGTAAACGATATTAAACGACATTGACTGGATGACACGGGAAACGACTGAATGAAACGTCAGCTGGCAGCTCTTCAGTCGGCACTACCCAGGTAGGCAGCCCGTTGTGTAAACGAGTGTGGATTGTAAAGCGCTTAGAGCTTGGTCTCTAGCCGAGAATAGGCGCTATGTAAGTATTCATTATTATTATTATTAATTTTATTATTATTATCCAGGGAAGAACGTATCGTTTTGTATCCGTTATGCAAACGAGAATTTTCTGCTTGCTATATGGATTGATCAAGAGATATTTGGCTGCTGGGTCCATTATCCAAGGACACGTTTTCTGTTGCATTTTATTATAAAGGGAAACCTTTCCAGCCCTGTTGAGTGTCGTATTTAGCATTCAGTGTCACACATGATTCTCGGGAATGTGTGTGCAGCAGTACCAGTTACCTGCGCTAACTTCATGCTGTTCTATGCACGGACCCCACTTCTCGTTCTTTTTGTCTTATGCAGGCTTTGTCGTCTTCCATTCTCTCTCTCTCTCTCTCTCTCTCTCTCTCTCTCTCTCTCTCTCTCTCTCTCTCTCTCTCTCTCTCTCTCTCTCTCTCAACCTGCTGTCTGTCTGTATCCCTGTCCGTCTCTGTCTCTCTCTTTCTCTCTCTCTTTGTCGCTCTCTCTATCTCTCTGTCTCTCCTTTTTCTCTGTCTTTGTCCGTCTCTCTCTCTCTCTCTCTCTCTCTCTCTCTCTTTCTCTCTCTCTCTCTCTCTCTCTCTCTCTCTCTCTCTCTCTCTCTCTCTCTTCTCTCTCTCTCTCTGTGAACCAGTCGAACGCAGAACCTTATTTTGGTTCCTGTGTAGGGTAATCCATTTTTATTTCGGCGGAGTCGCCCGGTACTCGTGCAGAGAGAGAGAGAGAGGGAGAGGGAGGGAGGGAGAGAGGGAGGAGGGAGGGAGGAGAGAGGAGAGGGAGGGAGGGAGAGAGACACAGAGAGAGGGAGGAGGACAGAGACAGAGGCAGACAGGGAGAGACAGAGACTTGGAGAGACAGAGACACTTTGATATTTTGTTGTCATTACCAAAGGGGTCTTTTGATAAGGGGGGAGGGGGTAACAGAAACAATAACATTTTCCTCTTCATTTCCTGCAAACAGATAGTACTCCTGCGGTGAAGGACATTTTTCATCCATATGTCACTTATAATGCATTGTCTTCAATTTACATTTTTCATCCATATGTCACTTATAATGCATTGTCTTCAATTTACATTTTTCATCCATATGTCACTTATAATGCATTGTCTTCAATTTACATTTTTCATCCATATGTCACTTATAATGCATTGTCTTCAATTTACATTTTTCATCCATATGTCACTTATAATGCATTGTCTTCAATGTCACTTATAATGCATTGTCTTCAATGTCACTTATAATGCATTGTCTTCAATGTCACTTATAATGCATTGTCTTCAATGTCACTTATAATGCATTGTCTTCAATGTCACTTATAATGCATTGTCTTCAATGTCACTTATAATGCATTGTCTTCAATGTCATTATAATGCATTGTCTTCAATGTCACTTATAATGCATTGTCTTCAATGTCACTTATAATGCATTGTCTTCAATGTCACTTATAATGCATTGTCTTCAATGTCACTTATAATGCATTGTCTTCAATGTCACTTATAATGCATTGTCTTCAATGTCACTTATAATGCATTGTCTTCAATGTCACTTATAATGCATTGTCTTCAATTTGACTATCCTTCATCTGCCTCATTTCCAATGCTTCCGTGCGATGAATTTGGCAACTGATTTAATTACAAGTTCGTCATCTGATGATAACACGACAGCGACATCTTGTCATTTGGCTATATCTAACTGGAAGAATGAACACTTTGTCCGCACTTCATCAAATGCAGAAAAGAGGAACAGAGAGTGTTCTTCGTCGTCAATAATGTGTTTACATGCAGGACAGGCTGATTCTGTGGATGTTCCACTTTCAAACCGTCTTTTGTTCGCATTAAAGCCTAAAGTTCCCAACCTGACTCTTGCCTAATTCATTCTGTGCCATTTGTCTGTTATAACACTGAAAAACGTTTCAGGATGGAACATATTTTTGAATGAGAAAAACCAGCGATATTTTTCTTGACTTTGACATGATATATATCTGAGTGCCAACTCTATTTAAAAGAACAAATAAGCCTGTCTTTAAATTCTGCAGTGAACTGTTGCTCATTTCCTATTTAAAGACAGAGAGAGAGAGAGAGGGAGAGAGAGAGAGAGAGAGAGAGAGAGAGAGAGAATTCGGATTCGGATGGTTTATTCGGATGGTTTATTCATATAGGCCTTGGCCCATTATGAAGGGGTGGGTGAACATAACACATCATATGAAACAAATACACATGACTGTAGAACAACTTAAACACAATTAATTTAGAACTTCAAGAGGTAGCTATTTCTCGAAATTTAAATGCCTTGTAGAGAAACAAGGACAACTTTCGAACAACGTCTGTTGAAGTTGATGACATCAATATAGTCAATTTAAACAGGGAAGGTTGTCTATAAAATTTGGGCTGAATGAATTCAGTTCTAATATTCCTTAAGGCTGGGCAGCAAAGAACAAAATGGATTTCATTTTCCTGAGACTCTTTACAAAGTGGACACAGCAGATCATTGTCATCAACAGTGGCTTTGTATCTTAGCTTATGAACTGCCAGTTCTGAAATTCCAAATCTGAATTTGGTCATGACATACTTTAAGTGTCTGTCCATTTCTAAAGTTAAATAAGGTTTCAAATCATGAAAATTGCAAACATGCCTATAGAAATCAAACCGTTCACTACACTGCACATGATTTGACCATCTTTGCCAAGAGCAGTCAATCAATCGTTGACGAAAGCAACGTATGAATTGCTTAACATTGCCAACACCTTGATTTAACCATACAAAACCAAAACCATATTCAAAGAGACAAATACGTACTTTACTTGCCCAGTTGTTTTTCCCTCTAGCATCAAGATCATATAACATGTTATAAGCTTTGCGTGGTAATCTGTGCTCCTGCATGTAAAGTAAACTCAGCCAATAACGGATGCATTTAACCGCAGAATATATGTACAAGGGGAATCTATTAGTCTCACCATAAATAAGATCATTAGCCGTTCGCCTGTCTACCCCCAAAAACCTTTTTAATGCGAACAGGTGCACAGATTCACAATATATGGCAGCATTGTCTAATCCCCACAATTCAGACCCATATTGTACAATTGGTTGAATTTGACTATCAAACAGCTTAATAAAAACATACAAAGACGTGTTATTGAGGATATACAGCTTTTTCATGATACTGAGCAACACGTTTTTTGCCCTACTTGCAAGATCCTTGCACGCACTAACAAAACTCAGACGTGTAGAGAAAAATATACCCAAATACTTATAAGCATTCACAACAGGCATGGGGATGCAATCATAGAACCACCTTTCTCTTGCACTCAAATAACCACCCTTTCGAAAGACAATAATGTTACTCTTGGACAAATTAACCTTTAGTTGTAGAGAAGCAGCTGCGCGATGTAAACTGTTCAGTTGAGTCTGTAAACCAATAACAGTTTCTGATATCAAAACCACATCATCAGCTAATAAAAGAATAAACAACTCAAAAGCATCCAGAGTCAGCAAAGCCCCATGTTTTCCATTGTTGATCACTTCAATTGCTAACTCATTAATAAAGAGGGAAAATAGAACAGGACTGCAGGCATCACCTTGCCTAACCCCAGCTGTACAATTAATGTAATCTGTCAATTTATCCCCACAACGAACTCTAGCTTTAACCACCTCATACATGCTTCTGATACATCTATAAAGTTTACCCTTAATACCATTCTTAATCATGACTGGCCAAAGAAGATTTCTATTGATTGAATCGAACGCTTTTTCAAAATCTATGAAAGCGGCATACAATTTTCGATTGTAAGAAAACTGCTTCTGAACAATAGCCATTAAAGTAAACATGTGGTCTACAGTCGAATACCCCTTTTTGAAACCAGCTTGGTGATCACCAGTAATATTGTTTTCCTCAACCCACTCTTGCAATCTGTTATTTATTATCATTCCAATATTTTACTGCTTATGTTACTAAGACAGATACCCTATAATTGTTTGGATTATTAGCGTCCCCCTTTTTAAAGATAGGTATTATTATTGACTCCGTCCAGTTATCCGGAAACATACCATCATCAAACAGTTTATTGAAAAACTTTAAACAAAACTGCACAACTTGGGCAGAACAGTGTTTGAACAGTTCACCAATTATGCCATCGGGGCCTGCTGCTTTATTGTTTTTTAAGTTTTTTAATTGCTAATAACACTTCTTCTTCACTAATGGGACGGTTCATATAGACATCAGACTCGTCTTCAAACGCCTCTTGATTTCTCTCATTGTCAGTATTTAACTGTAACAAAGTTTGAAAATGTTGAAACCACACGTCGGTTGGAATGTTATTTCTAGGCCGTTTCCGTTTGGGCGAAATCTTGTGAACTACGGTCCAGAATTCCCTCTGTAAATTTATTGATGCTACTAACTTATCTATTAATGATTTATTATACTCTTTCTCTTTTCTCTTAAGTAAATGCTTATACTCACGTCTGGCTATTGCATACGCAGTTCTATCAGTGTCTTTTACTGTACGGCGACTTATTCTCAGTAACCTCATAGCTTTTCTTTTATTAAGAACACATTCTTGATCATACCAGTCCTTTGATTCCCTGTCGTGACCCTGTATACGTTTTTTCATACATTCAGCACATTTCATTATACATTCAGTAAACATATTTAGTGCATCATTAATATCGACATCTATTAAACTTATGGCAGTATCAATACTTTTACTTGCTTTTTCATCACATAAGGTATTACTAAACAAAGAAGCGCATTCATCATTCCAGACAATTTTTTCAATAACATCGCTTTGACCTGTTTTGGTCATATCTACAAAGTTTCCACAAGGAAAAAGAACATGAAGTGACACAGGAAAATGATCAGAATCTATACGTTCTGCAACCTGTAACTCACAAAAGTCACATAACAGAGCAAAGAGTTCATTTGACAATATAAAATAGTCGTTGACACTGCTCCCGTGATCAGAAACATATGTATAGCAACCTTTTAGGTCGCCTTTACACATACCATTTAGGATACACAAGTTCAAAGCAGTGCACATATTTAATAACGATTTCCCGTAACTGTTTAAATTTGTATCTTGAGAGCATCGGTTAGTGCTGAGAGACTGACTAGCGTACCATGTATCAAAAACATTAAACCCGGAAAAATCCTGAGAGATATCAGAAGTTCTACTATTTAAGTCGCCGTTTAGAATGACATAAGCATCATTTGTTATCATCAAGTCAAGAGAGAGAGAGAGAGACGCAGAGAGAGACAGAGAGAGAGAGAGAAAGAGGGAGGGAGGGAAGTAGGGAGGGAGAGAGAGAGAGAGACAGACAGACTGACACGACAGACATACAGACAGATAGAGAAACCTGCCAGCAACGGCTCGCATGAGATCGCCCTGGGCCTCTGCTCCTAATACGACAGCGATCCGACCTGGGGCTAGCCTTGACAGGCCTGCGCGCCACGATCAGCGTGACCAATCGATTCCGTCAGTGGCTAGGCGCTGCAAGCCTTGGCGATCAACTCGCTGCTGCAGCCGCCGGCGGAGAGAGGGGCCTGTGGGGTGGATGCCTGGCGTGTATGTATGTTTGGATCTTTACGTCCTCCACCCGGCGTCTTTCTCTGAAACGGTTCGTCTGGTCCACCCGTACCCCGTTTCCAGCGGGTGTTATGATTTTGTATGTTGGGGTGGTGGTTCTACGGGTGGACGTGCGGCTGTGTAGCGGGGGGGTGCTGGTTGGTGCTGCTAGGTGTGTGAGTCAGTCCTCGTGGCGTTTGTGCGGGTCCTCGCTGTGGGAGGAATGCATGGCCGCTATAGTTCTTTCTTTCCAGCGTTCAGGGTGTTGTTAGGACAGGGAATCAAAGATCGTAGTCAGGACGACGACGTCAGCAGCAGCGCAGCAGCAACAACAACAATGATAATGATAGTAAATGATAATGATAGATATACTACTGCTACTACTACTACTACCACTACTGCAATCATTATGATCATTATGATCATGATGGTGATAATGATAATGATGATGATGGTAATAACAACACTAATGATAATAATAATGATAATAATGATGATGATGATGATGATAATGATGCTGATGATAATAACAATAATGATAATGATGATAATGATAATAATATTAATAATGATGATGATGATAACAATGATAATGATGATAATAACAATAATGATAATAATGATGATGATGATGATAACAATAATGATAATAATAATGATGATGATAACGATACTGATGATAATAGTAGTAATAATACAAGTAGTAGCCGAAGCAGTGGTAGAAGTGGTGGCCAAAGTCGCAGCAATGATACAACGGAGTTGCTGCTTGTTGAAAGAAAAAAAAAAAAAAAAAAGAGTAAATGTTAAAAAAAAAAAAAAAAGAGTAAATGTTAAAAAAAAAAAAAAAGTGAACAGGAAGGAGAGAGGCAGTTGAGTGAAGCAGTGGGGGGGGGGGGGGGGGGGGGGGGGGGGGGGGGGGGAGGTAGCAGTGGTGATGGCAAGGGGGGGTGTATGAGGGAAAGAAGCGGAAATAGGGGGGAGAGAAGGGGGGTGGGGGGTTGGCTCTCGCATGCACGCACGTGTTCAAGACAAACAATGCGCTCCATCAAACGGAACGACCCACGAAATGCATTGGGAATGTGCAACACAGTTGAGACATGTTGACTCTGTGTCTCTCTCTCTCTCTCTCTCTCTCTCTCTCTCTCTCTCTCTCTCTCTCTCTCTCTCTCTGTCTGTCTCTCTCTCTCTCTCTCTCTCTCTCTCTCTCTCTCTCTCTCTCTCTCATATGTGTATGTGTGTGCGCGCGCGTGCGTGCGTGCGTGCCTGCTTGCATGTGTGGTGTGTGTGTGTGTGTGTGTGTGTGAGAGAGAGAGAGACAGACAGACAGACAGACAGACAGACAGACACAAGAGAGAGAGAGAGAGAGGAGAGAGAGAGAGAGAGAGAGAGAGAGAGAGAACGTGCGTATTTCACCACCTTTCTTTTGAAACTCCACGAAGTCGACACCAAACCGCTCATTCTCTTCCTCTGTCCAGCCAGCTTTCTGCGTTTTTTTCTTCCGCTTGATTCTTCTTTTTGCTTGTTTGTTGTCAAACTCTCTGCGCTCTCTCTTCTCATGTTGATGTTCTTTTTTTCTTTTTCTTTTTTTTTCCAACGAAATACTGGCGTCATGGACTTGAGTCGAGTCTCTGCCCAAAACAGCCCGTTCGTATAG